>CM076981.1:16118070-16165570 GCA_039105355.1 Benthosema pterotum
GTATATTGCTTTTCTACGGCATAAGTGTTTTACTTTTGTTTTTGGAACAGGTGAACTCAACTGGGACAAATACCGAAGACTGAAGGAGGAGTCAAGGTCAAGGGTGCCATTCGCCATCATCCGTTGTTGGTGGTGTGGAGAGGACTGTAAAGATTGTGTGGGTTTTCCAGGGAACAGCAAACGCGGGGAATACCAACGTTATTACACAGACTGAATACCAGGTCGCTGTGCTGTCTGTCAGTATTGAGGTGAGGGGGGCTCCTGTCATTGTATATTATGGACCACGAAAAAAATACAATACACTCGAAAGTGTCCATTCATTTTTTTCTTCTTTTTCTCATCCAGTGCCAATTATCTAATGTGATCCTGGGCTCTACACACCCTCCACCAACCTGGGGAGGCAGCGAACTGGCCTCATGCTTCCGTCAATGAATGAGGAGTCCAAGACGAAGACGAAGAAGTCTATTCACCCAACATGTTGTTATTCCAACCAGTTCCTTTCCCTCCAAAAGGTGCCCCAGCTGACCAGGCGAGGCAGTTTAGAACATGTTTTTGTGAGGGTACCTACCCTAGGGGTGGGTCCATTCATTGTCGGTGGCATTTAATGTTTGTGTTACACACACCAGCAGCTGGACATAGGAGGGCCCATATACCCTGAAAAAATAAAGCTCTGAATATGTATTCCTGTCTTGAATTTTCTCCAGTTATTACAGAATTGTCTTATTCAGATTTTATTTGACATCAAAACGGTGTACTAGTCAGTACACCCTCACAGTAGTAGCCCATGTTCCTATAATGCCCAATTTGAATATTACATGACACTACATGCACTAGTGCAAAAACTAAAGATTTCTAAAGATTTGCGCAAACAAAAAACAGGCAACACTAGAGATCAAAATGACCATGACTTATTAAGTGGTGCTAATTTACATGCTGAATATCATACCTCTTGAGAGTGTAATAATGAAACCAAATGGACCCGCAAGGGTCCATTTGGTTTCATTTTTACACTGTCAAAGAGTTACATCTGTGTTGTTCAAATGCCCCCTCCCATAGCTAAAATCCCTGAAACTAAAGAAAGCAAGGAATGTAGAACAATTAACACCCACTTTTTACTTTCTCTAACAACCTAAAACATGAACCTGGGTTGAAAAACAATGTTGTGCTTTAATGACTACTGCCTCATGTTGATAAAAAACAGATCACTTCTGTAATGTCATGCTAAGTGACAACAATATTCTGTTAAAAACACATTAAAATACCCAGTAACATCAACGCTATTCTGTCAACCAACGCACCACACTTTACCACCACCAGCCGTGGGCCCAAAGGCCACTCTCCCTTGTTCTTTAGTGTCAGGATCCATAAACACCCTGAAAATAAATCAGAGCTTGGATATTGGTCAACACAATGAGCAGAAAATGAAAAATAAACCCTGTAAAAACCAACACATTGAGCAGGGCACCGCAGGGAGTCGAACCCCGTTCCGGTGAACCAGAAGAACCACAACCAGTGCCGTATGCCTTGTGTTTTTGTTGTGATTTACAGGACTTATTTGATTTGGTTTGGTTTTACAACCCCCACCTTCCACTTCAATGAGGTTAGTATTGCAAACCGTTTATTGTGTGCATTGCGTTTGTTTTATTGTGGTGAAGAACTTTGAAACCTTTGAAAAAACTTTGAAAACCACTTGAAACCACCTTTGAAACCTAGTTTTAATTATCACCATGTATTATTATTATTAACAGTGTTGGACCGGTCCATTTGGTTACACGTTTTACACTCTCAGAGTGGCAGACCTTATTTGGTTGTTTGGTGTGTTTGTACACACTTTATTGACCAGTGTTGGACCCCATGGGGACCCAACAGGGACCTCAGAGAGTCCCTGAACCAGACCTTGTTAACAGAGAGGAGAGGAGATCACACCAACCTGATCTGAGCTCAAACCACACACTTTTTGATGCGACAACAGACAAACCAGTGACTTAAACACGTAACATAAAGAACACACACCGTTCCACATCATTCTCAACCGAGCTGCACGCTTGGATACACAGCAAACAATACAATGCACTAGCAAAGAAGCAAATGATGCCGGCTATCATTTGCTTTCTCTGTTAGTTGGGATCAGAAATACTTTATTGTCCTACAAGGGGAAACCTTTCTGGGGCAGAGAAGAACATCGACATTAAAACCCACACAGAAAGTACATCAACATTTAAACACACAGACAGTACATCAACATTTAAAGTTAAACCCACAGACATTTAAAACACCCACAATCATTGCAGACAGACAACACAGGCATGTAGATGGAGCAGTGTCCATAACAAGTACACTGTAATTCAAAATACATAGCACTCACAAGTTATGAGACATTTTCACAAGTTGGTACTTCCCTCGTTCCACTGATTCCACAGCAAACAGCAGTAGCAGCACAGACTTTCTACCCTATACAGGTATCAGCCTCAGGTTCTGAAATGACAGGAGACAAATAAGAGGAAATGTTTAGTTGTGTTGGCCTACAAGGTGACATTTTCACCCGCAGTAGCAAAGATTTGAACAGAAACAGATGAAGTATATACCTAAATTCAAAGATCTGCACACATTATCCAAACACAGAAGATCTGCAAGCTAATGTGGTTTTGTGCCAGATTATGATCAGTAATATTAATATCTGAAGCAAGTGTTTACAGACCTCGTTCAAGTTGTAGGCAGCAGGTGGACAGGCACATGGGCAGGCAGGTGGACAGGCACATGGGCAGGCAGCTGGACAGGCACATGGGCAGGCAGCTGGACAGGCACATGGGCAGGCAGCTGGACAGGCACATGGGCAGGCAGCTGGACAGGCACATGGGCAGGCAGCTGGACAGGCACATGGGCAGAGAGGGAGGCAGTCGGACAGGCAGGCAGCTGGTCCGGCATCAAGACAAGCCGATGCCCTGCAGATCCATCCCCAAATTTCCCCTGGGGAAGCCCAGCAAGCCAAGCAGGCTGCCCAGGCAGGCAGAGCCAGACACACACTTCGGCCTTTAGGCCTACTAGGTAGGCAGGGTGAGACAGGCACACAGGCAGCCATGCATGGTGCATGGTGCAAGCAGCCAGGCTGCAGCCAGCCACGACGCAAGAAGAATGAATTGAGACAGACAGGCAGGCCAGGTTCAGACAGGCAGAAACAGGTTCGCAGATTGGCGGACCGAGGCCAGGCAATACAAGACCAAGAAGGTGAGCGAGCAAGGCAGTGGTTCCAAGCGGTCAGAGCAATGCCACGGAATGTGTGGCTTCTCTTCTGACGGCGAGGCTGCACGGGGGGAAAGACTGCAACTCCCTTGCAAGGTCAGTACCTAGGCCTTGCTGCACGGGGGCTGGTCGGCACTTGCCGCTTGCCTGGTCTGGATGCCTGGCTGGCAAGCTGGATGACTCGTTTCAAGGGCTTGCAGGGCTGGCTGGGCTGGATGGATGCTGGGCACTGGGCATGGCTACCTGTGGGCCCCCTTACGGGCATGTATGTATGCCCAGGAAGTCTCTTAACGGCATGGCGGGGCAGGACCAGGGGCAGATCCCTGGCTGCGAATGGCTGTATGCCCGGGGTTGTCCCTGCCTCGCATGGCGTGCAGGCCAGGGCAGAGAAGGCAGACAAGCCACATTGCGTGATAGTGTCACGCAATGTGGCTCCTCTGACATCAAGGCCTGACTGCAATGGCTGTATGCGGCAGGGTATCCCTAGCTTTGAATTGCACGGCGTGCAGGCCAGGACAGGCTGCCGACAGTGTCACGCAGTGTGGCTTCACTGACAAGCATCTCTGACAAGCAAGGCACTGGCTGCAATGGCCGAATGCAAGAAGGTCCGGCTGTGGAGCCTGGCCACCTGCCTTGGGCTTGCTTGGCTTGCTGGGCTTCCCAGGGGAGGCTTGGGGATGGATACTCCAGGGGCATCGGCTTGTGTTGAGCCTTCCAACGGCGTCTACCGTGATCTCCGTTCTAAGAGAAAAGAGACAGAAAAAGAAAGACGCACACAAGTTTAGAACCACTTAAACCCTATAGATTTAATAAAACAAGTCTACATAGGAATCCTGTATTGGATTCTGGGGTTTTATTCGCTGACGGTGTAGTTAGGAGTGAAGAAACAGGACATTTGTCCTGTTCTTTCACTCCTTACATGGACTGCCCAGCAGGGGGAGACAGTGTTACTCTTATTTGAGAGCACAACATTCTGACCAGTGAATAGAGATGATGGTCAAATGGTGAGACATGGATGGACAAAACATTCCCAAGGGCCTCCAGTCAAGTGTGTTCAGTAATAGTGTTAAGGTATATTTAAACTTTCCAAAAAGGTTTTGGTTATTTTGTGGTCTACTCAGTCTCATGTGAACACCCTAGACAGTTTATAAGTTACTACATTCAGTATTTAGATTTTTAGCCGTGCTTTCTCATGCACCGTTTTAATTTATTTTTAAATTATTGTTTTATTTGTTTGGCTACGACTACCCCCCCCTCACTTATAAGGAGGACAATATCAGTCAACAGAAAATATACTGTGTTTTTGATGAATCTACCATGGTTGAAATTGAGTTTTAAGTTATAATGGGTTTGTATAGGAAGGGGGTGGCGTAGCTAATATCAACATCAAATATTTAAATAGTCAATGGAGTAACTTATAAACTGTCTGCAGCGTTCACATGACACTGAGTAGATCATAAAATGATCAAAAGTTTTTTGGAAAGTGAAATATGTTGGAAAGTGAAAAATGAGTTGGGTTGCATCTGACTGATCTGTGACCAGAAAGTTTCTCAATGGATTTATCATCTATAACATTAACCCTTATAGATCAGGGGTTTTCAACAGGTGGTCCGGGGACCACCAGTGGTCCTTGGGAGGGTTCCAGGTGGTCCGCAGCTAAGTTGGTTAAATAGATGCACCTCTTGAGAACGTAAAAATGAAACCAAATTCCCTTGCGGGTCCATTTGGTTTCATTTTACACTCTCAAGAGTTAAAATATTCATCATGTGAATTAGCCAAAGTCTACACAAGTAGATAGAAGATTAATGGTAATTTTCTTCTGTATGTTTGACTGTTTAGTTTCCCAAATCCAGCCTGGAATTGTCGACAAAAGCAAAAATAAATCTTTAGTTTAGGGTCTGTGGGCCTAAAATGTCATCAAATGTCCAGACACAGATCGATCAATCGGTCAGATACGGCCCAACTAAACCGCTCTATAACGTGACAGTAATCATTGCTATAGTGTGTGTGTGTTCAGAAAGAGGAATATACACACTATAGTAATGATTTCTGTCACAGTATACAGCTATTTAACACTGTTAATGCACAAACACTCTACACCAGGGGTGGGCAATTATTTCCCAAGGGGCCAAATGAGATACATAAAATATTGTGGAGGGCCAAGACTAAAGGCTGAACTAAAGTCTGCGTAATATTAATTTAATTTCAAGATAAAAGTGAGAGTAACACCAACCATTTTGACACCAGGGCCCACTATTTATTCACTATTTGAGCCACCATTTGATGACATTTTGGCCCCATGATGACGTTTTTGTCATAATACCAGGCTGGATTTTACAAACAAACCGGGATAACAGAACAAAAATGACCATTCTTTCACATGTAGAAGTGTGTAGACGTTGGGCTAATTGAGATGATGAATATTTTAACTCTTTAGAGTGTAAACATGAAACCAAATGGACCTGCAAGGGTCCATTTGGTTTCATTTTTACGCTCTCAAAGAGTTACATCTGGTTAACCAACTTTCCATATTTAACTGGAACTCTCTCAAGAACCACTGGTGGTCCCCGGACCACTGGTTGAAAACCACAGTACCCTTCCACGGGCCGGTCAGAGTCAGCCAAAGGGCCGCATTTGACCCCCGGGCCGCATAATGCCCAGGTATGGTCTAGAGTCTAATGTAAAGAATGGTCTAATGTAAAGAATGGTCATTTTTGATCTGTGTTTTCCTGTTTTGTTTGTGAAATCCAGCCTGGTATTGTGGACAAAAACAACAACAAATCTTTAGTTTTGGGGTCTGTGGGGCTAAAATGTAATCAAATCGTGGTCCGTGGCCCAAATTCTGAATAAATAGAGGGCCCTGGTGTCAAAATGGTTAGTCTTACTCTTACTTTCGTCTTGAAATTAAATTAATATTACACAGACCTTAGTTCAGCCTTTAGTCTTGGCCCTCCACAATATTTTTATGTATCTCATTTGGCACCTTGGGAAAAAATAATTTCCCACCACTGATCTAGACTAGCAATGTTAACCTTGTTGTGTGGAATAAATGTTTACACACCTGGTCCAGGTTGCAGGCAGGCTGTCAGGCAGCAGTCAGGCATGGAGGGCAGGCAAGGCTGGCTGCAGCACACATGGCATCTCCGTCCTAAGAAAGGAAAGATAGAAAAAGAAAGGCACACACAATTAGAAACCACTTAACAATTCTGCACAGCAATCCTGTATTGTATTCTGGGATAGTTGAGATTTTTAAAAGTTAAGCTGTAAGAAATATTTATCATTAATATAGTTGGTGCTACTGTATTAATTGATTGCCAGGATCCCATGGCGGAGTTCTGCTCTGTTTTTGGCGAAATATTAAGGGAAATTTCACATTAAAAATTAAAATAAAACTTTTGGTCCTTTTATGGTCTACATAGTCTCATGCAAACACCCCAGACAGTTTAGTTTTTACATTATTTTTTTTTTTTTAGATATTTGATGTTCATTTTAGCTGCCCCGCTCCCTTCCTATACAAACCCACTATAACTTAAAACTCAATTTTAACCATAATAAGAATAATCATCTTTTTCTGGTGACTGATATTATCATTCTAATACATGAGGGGGGGCTTGGAATTTTATTTACTGTTTTCATTCATTTTTAAAATATTGTTTTAGAAAATGTAGAAGCCTCAGGGGCCCGCTGGCTGTGGCCAAATGAAAACAATATTTTATTTAAAAATGAATGAATGAATGAATTCCACAGCCCCCTCACATATTAGGAGGACAATATGAGTTACCAGAAAAAACGACGTGTTTAGGAAGAATCTATTATGGTTAAAATGAAGTTTCAAGTTGTAATGGGTTTTTATAGGACGGGGCAGCTAAAATGAATATCAAATATCTACGTACTGAATTAAGCAACTTATAAACTGTCTGGGGTGTTCACATGAGACCGAGTAGATAAAATCACCAAAAGGTATTTTTTCCCCCAAGTGAATCCACAAAAACAACATAATTTGTATTGTTGAATTATTGAGATGCAGAACTCCCATCATGGGACTCCGACAACCAATTAATACAGTAACAGCTGCTGTGTTAATTTAAGTATTTCATGCAAGTTTTACTAAAAAAATCTTTAATATCCCTTTTAATGTTGTTTGATACAAGCAGATCACAGATGTAACGTTTCATTAGTATGAAGCCAATGGAGGGTGTGTTGCAACTTTTAGTTTTTATTGACTAGCATGTGACATGTCTAACTAGGGGATTTTCCTGCCGCAATGCAACTTGAGATTTCATTTTATAATGGGATGAATCTAGAATTACAATACCCCCATTTGCTCCCCAATAAGCAAAAAACATCTTTGATCTGCTTGTATTATATGACGTTAAATTCACCAACATTCAAGCTGTATGGAAAGGTTGAATTATCCTCTTTCTATCTACAAAGCATTTCCTCATAAAAAAACACTATTGAATCACTACTCATTAAATAGTGTTTTTACTATTGCAATTGACTAGTGATTTTGTAGTGATTTGTGTAGTATTTGGTAGAGAAATATCCCGTTTCACTACTTAATCACTACTGATATTACTACATAATTCCTATTCAAATCACTACCTGGCTGCTACTTAATTACTTCAACCTCACTATGGCTTTTTGGAAAGAACTATACAATCACTATACATTTATTGTTGAATTACTACACAATGCTTACATATTTACTGCTGTATCTCTACACAATTCCTATAGAAAGTATTTATGTAGGGTTTTCACTAGCCCTGCATGTCTATGAATCCTACAGATTCGTAGACATACATCGACCCCATGACTTGCTCTAACATTTAACTGTGGGCGCTCTTTGCGTGCTAATCATTCAATGTGCACTCACCCATTAAATGATTCCAAAGACGTGTGGTCTCATATAGTCCTCTACTTTCATATCCATGTCAAAGTTGTGGCGCAAAACGTTGCTTAGTCAAATATATCCACTTTTCACGACGTCCACACGCGCGACTGTCTCATCAAGCAAGGGGCCCGGAATGATCGATGGACAGATTCACGTAAACTTCCTGTCGATTGCCGCAAACGTCATCACCACCTGCCAATTGTGTTCCCAAACCTTTTGTGATGATGACGTTTGCAGCGATCAGGTGCAGCCGGTATTATGATCCCCCTTTGTCTGAAGGGAGAGATGTCTGTGTGCGTCTCGCGAAAAGTGGATTATTTGACTAAAACAGACGTTTTCCGCCACAACTTTGACATGGATATGAAAGTAGAGGACTATATGAGACCACACGTCTTTGGAATCATTTAATGGGTGAGTGCACATTGAATGATTAGCACGCAAAGAGCGCCCACAGTTAAATGTTAGAGCAAGTCATGGGGTCGATGTATGTCTACGAATCTGTAGGATTCATAGACATGTAGGGCTAGGTTTTCACTACGGAATACTTTTTGTTTCAGGGTTTGTGTAGAAACAAAAAGTAATTTATTAGTGATTCAGGAGTTAAAACACTACATACATTATTTTCTATAGGGATTGTGTAGAGATACAGCGGTAAATGTGTAAGCAATTTGTAGTAATTCAACAATAAGTGTAGGCCTATAGTTATTGTATAGTTCTTTCCAAAAAGCCATAGTGAGGCTGAAGTAATTAAGTAGCAGCCAGGTAGTGATTTGAATAGAATTATGTAGTAATATCAGTAGTGAAACGGGATATTTCTCTACCCAAATACTACACAAATCACTAGAAAAATCACTACTCAATCGCAATAGTAAAAACACATATTGAATGAGTAGTGATTCAATAGTGTTTTTTCGATAAAAATCCACCATAGACATGTTACTTTCTGTAAAATTCTCTGCATTTTACTGGAGTTTTAAGTGCTCATCATTAGTCACTGAAAGTCCAGCAGTTTTACTTAATACTGACAGAAAGTAGCTCATAACAATACTGTGGATTTGTATCAAACATAGAAAGAGGATAATTCAACCTTTCCATACAGATGCAATGTTGGTGAGTTTAATGTTGCTTAATACAAGCAGATTGGAGATTGTTTTTTGTTTGTTTGTTATTGTTATTTTGTCGAGATTCATCCTATTATAAAAAATATATATATCTACTGTTGCATTGTGGCTAGGGTTTTTTCATGATGCTGAATGCATTCCAAGCATTGTTTTTTCCCTCATAAAACAACTCATTGGGCTAAAAACAGCCATATTACCGGTCATCAAACATGATGTGCAAGAGCAGGAGTTTAACAGGTGGTCCGGGGACCACCAGTGGTCCCTGAGAGGGTTCCAGGTGGTCCCCAGCTAAGTTGGTTAACCAGATGTAACTCTTGAGAACGTAAAAAATGAAACCATTTTCACACTCTCAAGAGTTAAAATATTCATCATCTGAATTAGCCCCAACGTCTACTCTACACAACTAGAAGATGGACAGAAAAGCAAAATAAATCTTTAGTTTTGGGGCTCAAATGCTGAATAAATGGTGGTCCCTGGGATGAAAAAGGTTGAAAACCTCTGTGCAAAAGCATAACATTATAATAATTACCTTCAGACGACGTGGATCCACCAGGCAGCAGAACAACACTGACTCTGCAGAGCAAACAGAACAGCGGTCGAGCCTCCTATTTAAGCCCCGCCCAGCTCCGTCTTCCGGTATGACTCAAAACGCGTCATATGACGCAATACCAAATGACGTGTTGGGTCAAGCGCGCGAAAAGTTCCCGCCACATTTGAATTTGAATTTGTTTACTAGTCATACCGCATCCGGGAACTTTTCTTGATTTGATTTTTTTTTCTCGGCGGAGCGCTTGTTTTACTGCGCTGCGGCTACCAGTAGCACTTGATAGCCTAATTACATTTAATGCACCATGACAAGACTAGAGACTAGACAAACATCCAATGAATTATTTCATTTCAAAGTTGATGGTTTTCAATGGCAGAAGAAAGAAGAAAAACAATTACATACAGCAGGGGTTTTCAACCTTTTTCATCCCAGGGACCACCATTTATTCAGCATTTGAGCCACGGACCACCATTTAAGGATATTTTAGCCCCACAAAAACCAAATCTGAATATTTATTTTGCTTTTGTCCACAATTCCAGGCTGAATTTGGGAAACAAAACAAGCAAAACATGCATTCCAAAATGGCTAATTTAGATGAATATTTTCACTCTTGAGAGTGTAAAAATGAAACCAAATGGACCCGCAAGGGTCCATTTGGTTTCATTTTTACCTTCTCAAGAGTTAAGTCTGGTTAACCAACTTAGCTGGGGCCCACCTGGAACCTTCTCAAGGACCACTGGTGGTCCCCGGACCGGACCACCTGTTGAAAACCCCTGACATATAGTATACACATAGCATATGACGCTGTTACAGTATGTGGTTTGTGCCACCCTCACCATGATTTGCTTTGCTAGTTATAATTTTCTACGTCTCTTAATGTCTTTAGCCTATAAAATTAACAAGTGGTCACTATTTAAATTAAACAAGTAGGCTATAGCCCATTCTTAACGTTTCAGACTTGGTATAGTTATACTTGATTAGTTTGTACTGTAATTCGCCAACTGTATTTCTCCATTTTGGAGAAATACAGTCCTCAAATGGTGGTCCGTGGCTCAAATTTTGAATAAATCGTGGTCCCTGGTGTCAAAAAGGTTGAAAACCACTGCTTTATGCGGTTACTAACCCTAACCATAACCTCAGTAAAACTATGCTTCGCCCCGCCCTACTAGTAGTAGCCGGCAGGGTAAAACAAGCGCTCCTTCCCAACCCCGCTGCTTTATTTCGGGGGTGGCAACTGCAGAGCCATCTAGTAGAAGAGTTGCGACATTGAGGGGTCAGAAACTGAGCGCTCAAGTGCAATTCATGCAGCCCGAATAGGGACAAAATGGAGTTGGAGATGCATTGTTTTCAATGAAGGTGGCGCAAATAAGAGCTATTTTAGGGCAACTGTTACTACTCTGGCTACTCTGTAGCCTGTGTTTATGTTGTGTATGTATCTAAAATAAAGGGGTTTAAGAACATTAAAGCTGCCCTGTTGCCTGAATCCACTGCATTTCTGCTCACTTCAGGTCCAGGACTTGTCCCTATTTGTTGTCCCATTCTCCATAGAAGTCAATGTACAGGAGCCGCCATTGGACTGGCCCCATGAAGTGGACGGAGTTGTCGTAACTCTGTCTATACTCTATGGCTCTGGGCTGGGCAACTGAAAAGTCGCGGAGCCGTAGAGGAGGCTCGGAGCCGTAGGCTACCCGTCTCGAGCGTTCTGCTCAGATAGGCCTCAAAGAGGCTCTGTATAGTCACGTGACCTAGTGGCTGCTCCGCTGTACTTCCGGGTACACCAATATCCTAACTCTCACACTGTTGGTGCTCCTGCTTGCGCATGCGCGACAGTGACGTTATACAGGAAGTAGTGGGTGGTGATTGTTGTTGTTTATGGACGCGAGACGGAGACAGAGGAGGAGAAACAGTTAAACCACATGTTAAACCAGTTAAACGGGTGTACATAGGGACAGATGTTAAACCAGTTAAACGGATGTACATAGGGACAGAACGGAGCTATAATGTTCCCTAAAGCGTGTCAGATGGAGTGTGTGCGCGTGCAGATCAACGCGCACATGTCTGCACTGGCAGAGCAGATACTGTGTGTACTGAACGTGCACGATGCGACCAGCACTGATGCAGGTAAAAATATACCTAATGTGTGGCATTGAATGAATGAATGAATGCATGAATGAATGAGTGAAATTTTTATTAACAGAGATGAGAGTTACAGTACAAGTCAAGTACACACTGCTACAAAACTGATAACAGCTTGGAGAATTACAGTACAATTCAAGTACAACTGCATCAAATCTGAAAAAGCTGATTAGACACACTAGTTAAGCATACACTTGTTTACAATAGTGTCCAACTTGTTCATTTCATTAAGGCATTCAAATACATACAAAACAACTACTTCAGTGAAGTCAGAAGCAGCAAATCATGGAGGTAAAATCATAGTGGAGGTAAAAAGGGAAAGAGAAATGTACAAAGAGGAGAGGGGGGTGGGTGGAGGGATTTTATATACAATTTTGTTTTACAGAGGCCAGTTTCGAATTGCAGCCATCTGTAGGTACCCTTTGAGAGCGTTTTTTTTTTGAAGGAGTCAAGGGATTCACATGCCTTTATGACTGTTGGTAGGGCGTTCCACATTTTGGTGGCATATGAGCGGAAGGAATTAAGACCCTTGTTTGTGCCAAATCTGGGTTGGACATGGTTAGTAGCACTCCCTCTGGTGTTGTGGGAGTGAACCTCATTGACATTTAGGAAGTATTTGGAGAGGTACAAGGGTTTGTTTTGGTAGAGCATCGTATCTTGTGGACCAAACCCATTGCGAGATGTTGTACTCTGTCGTCAACCCTAAGCCAACCCAGACTGTCGAAGTGGGCAGGGGTGAGGTGAGGTGTGCACGATGTGCACTAATGTGCACGATGCGACCAGCACTGATGCAGGTAAAAATATACCTAATGTATGGCATTAATGTTGTGCACCAGGGGTTTTCAACCTTTTTCATCCCAGGGACCACCATTTATTCAACATTTGAGCCACGGAGGACCATCATTTGAGGACATTTTCACCCCAAAGACCTAAAACTAAAGAATTATTTTGGTTTTGTCCACAATTCCATTATTCCAGGCACAATTTTGCCAACAAAACAGTGTAGACTTCTTAATTTAGTGGGGCTAATTCAGATGATGAATATTTTAACTCTTGAGAGCGTGAAAATGAAACCAAATGGACCCGCAAGGGTCCATTTGGTTTCATTTTCACACTCTCAAGAGTTACATCTGGTTACCCAGTTTTCCATCATTTAGCCTGGGGACCACCTGGAACCCTCTCAAGGACCACTGGTGGTCCCCGGACCACCTGTTGAAAACCCCTGATGTGCACAATGCGACCAGCACTGAATGATGCAGGTAAAAATCTAACTTATGTGTGTCATTAAAGGGAAACTCCACCCATTTCAACATTCTATTATGTCATTAGTATACCTTAGAGGTGCTGTGTGGACATGATAAAAACGTTTCCCCATTCTGTGTTTCCTAGAAATGGAGGTCTGAAGAAAATCATTAACATGGTGAAACACATCTTGATGACATGATAAAGATGTATTTTCACATGTCAATGGATTTCTTTAGACACTTCTTTTTCTTCTGACCAGCACTGAATGATGCAGAAAAAAATGCTGAAAATGGGTGGAGTAGCCCTTTAATGTGCACGCGACCAGCACTGGATGATGCAGGTAAACATATACCTTATGTATGTCATTAAAGGGGAACCCCACCCATTTTCAACATTTTAATGTCATTAATATACCTTAAAGATGTTGTGTGGACATGATAAAAAAGTCCCCCAATTCTGTATTTCCTAAAAATGGAGGTCTGGGGAAAAAAAAAAAAAAAAAAAAACATTAACATGGTGAAATACATCTGATGACATCATCAAGATGTATTTCACCATGTTAATGATTTTCTTTCAGACCCCTTTTTTCCTGAGGGTACAATATATATATATAATATATATATATATATATTATATATATATATATATATATATTAATTATATATATATATATATATATATATATATATATATATATATATATATATATATATATATATTGTAAATTTAACTTACTTTGTCTGTGGGGACCTCATGCTTTCTGTATTGTCCTGGTGTATTGTGCTTTGTGTTCAACCTTTTTGACACCAGAGCCCACTATTTATTCAGCATTTGAGCCACAGAGGAGGACCACCATTAGTCCCACAGACCCCAAAACTAAAGATTTATTTTTGCTTTTGTCCACAATTCCATGAGGCTGGATTTGGGGAAACCAAACAGTCCAACATACAGATCAAAATGACCATTAATCTTCTACGTTCTCTAGTTGTGTAGACTTGGGATAATTCAATGATTAATATTTTAACAGAGAGTCCGAGTCCATTTGGTTTCCATTAAATCGTGATTGTATTCACCTGTAGGTGGTCTGGGAGTGTTGGTGTTGGAGCTCCTCAGTGAGGCTGCACACTGCATGTTCAACCTCTTCCAGAGAGAGATGGAGACGCTGTTACACTCTGCTACAGGTAGGGGCAGGGCTTGACACTAACACTTGCCCGCTTGCCCGGGGCAAGTAAAAAAAATGGTGGGGCAAGTGAAGACTGCTACCTGGTTGCCCGATCGGGCAAGTGTGCAACTTAGTGCACTATAACACAACACAAGATAAATTTGTCTTGAAGGCAGTCATTGCACTCTGCCTCTGTGTCTTTCCCTGCTTTCTAGATATCCACAATTCCAGGCTGGATTTGGGAAACAAAACAGGCAAATTAACAAACACATCAAAATGACCTAATCTTCTACATTCTCTAGTTGTGTAGACCTGGGTTAATTAAGATGATGAATTTTAACTCTTGAGAGTGTAAAAATGAAACCAAATGGACCCGCAAGGGTCCATTTGGTTTCATTTTTACGTTCTCAAGAGTTACATCTGGTTAACCCACTTAACTGGGGACCACCTGTTGAAAACCCCTGGTTTAAGGCACCCAAGTAGAAAGTAAACTTGAATGCAAAATTTACAATATATTTTTTGGGGGCAAGTGACCATGACCTGAGGGCAAGTAGAACCCGACTTGCACTTGCCCGATGCGCAAGTGCCTCGGAGACCTTAGTGTCAACCCCTGAGGGGGCAATGCGTAGAGCATACCTGGGCATTATACGGCTCTTTGGCTGACTCTGACTGGCCCTTGAAAGCGTACCGTGGTTTTCAACCAGTGTCCTTGAGAGAGTTCCAGTTAAATATGGAAAGTTGGTTACCCGGATGTAACTCTTTGAGAGCGTAAAATGAAACCAAATGAACCCTTGCGGATCCATTTGGTTTCATGTATACACTCTCAAAAGTTAAAATATTCATCATCTGAATTAGCCAGAGAATGTAAAAGAATGGCCATTTTTTGATCTACTGTATGTTTGTTTGCCTGTTTTGTTTCCCAAATCCAATGGACAAAAGCAAAATAAATCTTTAGTTTTGGGGTCTGTGGGGCTAAAATGTCATCAAATGGTGGTCCTTTGTGGCTCAAATACTGAATATATAGAGGGCCCTGGTGTCAAAATGGTTGGTCTTACTCTTACTTTTATCTTGAAATTAAATTAATATTACGCAGACTTTAGTTCAGCCTTTAGTCTTGGCTCCTCCACAATATTTTATGTATCTCATTTGGACCCTTGGGAGAAATAATTGCCCAGCCCTGGTGTAGAGTGAGACGCTGTTACACTCTGCTGCTGGTAGGGGGCACTGTGGGACCACTGATTATTGATTGATTGATATTACTAGGACCTTACCCGTTGTGAATATATGAACACCAAATGATCTACAGTGTGGTTAATGTGATTTAGCCTAATATCAATACCAATAATGTAAGTATTTTGATGAAGTACTGCTGTAGTTGTGGATACTTGATCATGGGAAAGGGGAAGCAGTCATAGCAAAGCAAGGTACACTTTAATGCAACATATTTTTGTAGCATTAAAGTAGGTGTTTGTGTGAACATCATGAAACCACTTTAGAAAGTGGAGGGTGGTGAGTCTTAGTAACACACACACACACACACACACACACACACACACACACACACACACACACACACACACACACACACACACACACAGTGTCGCATGCTGTTTGATGCTTGTGTTTCCAGGGACCACCAAACGGAACAGTCCATAAGGGGTCCTGGTGCTTCCTGTGTACAGTAGCCTTGAATCAGCATCTTAAGAATACTACCTTATTTTTTCTTTGTGATTCAAGTGAAACGGAATGCCATTCCGTTTCACTTCATTATTCAGACTGAGGCCAGGCTACAGTAGCCTACTTTTATATCAATTATTTCCCACCGCGGTCCGCGCGTAGCGAGGGCAGAAAACTCTGTGAGCCGTAGTGAGTAGCAGGCTGTAGCTTATAGGAGCGGCGGTGGGACATTGTTTTTGTTTCCTTGTCACACGTGCGGGTAAAAAGTGACCGCGAAAGCAAACTACTATCTTCCAGTTCGAACATATGTTCAGTTCAACAGTTCCCAAGAAGACTATAGCCTGGATCACTATATAAAGTGGGTGTCTGTCGCTCCTTTCACATAGCGTAAAATCCAGTGGTCGGAACTGTGGCTCCGTCCAGCTGCTCCAACCAACATCGCGTCGAGTAAAGTGGATCAGAAGTATATTCTGTGTCGATAAAAACGGGTGAATTAACGTTCCAGCAGCCTGAGCCAACATAATATGGACAGTAAGCTGTGTTAGATCGAAACTATAAATACATACAGAGATGCAACGATACGTCCCAAAGTTTAGCGGCTGTTGCAGCTTGGGATAACATTGAGGAAATGAGGGAGGCCCGTGTGCACTGCGCATGCCACAGTATAGCCAGCGAAATTGTATGGGTCACCATTTGTGCCGGTGCTGGTGTAGCAGTGGAAATATGGCAGTGGGGTAACACGATAACGGTGGCCGTGAATTGTGTAACGTTAGGGGGCCCCGTTGGACTTTCCAATATAAACTTAATGGGGAAATTTTCGTGCACAAATAAATTCATTATAAATCAACGATGTGTTAATTTGGGCAAAGGGCTTCGTTAATCTCTTCCTAATGTTATGTTCAATGAGCATGTGAAAACTCAGAATGATTGCTGTAGTCAGTGACGACTTATGCCTGTTTCAGACAGACAGACAGACAGACAGAGTGCTTAATTATAGTTAGATAGATTAGATAAGATTAGATAGATTAGATTATATCAGTTTAGACCAGGGGTTTTCAACAAGTGGTCCAGGGACCACCAGTGGTCCCTGAGAGGATTCCAGGTGGTCCCCAGCTAAGTTGGTTAACCAGATGTAACTCTTGAGAGTTTTTTACACTTTCACAAGTTAAAATTCATCATCTTAATTAGCCCAGGTCTACACAACTAGAGAATGTAGAAGATTAGGTCATTTTGATCTGTATGTTAATTTGCCTGTTTTGTTTCCCAAATCCAGCTGGAATTGTGGATATCTAGAAAGCAGGGAAAGACACAGAGGCAGAGTGCAATGACTGCCTTCAAGACAAATTTATCTTGTGTTGTGTTATAGTGCACTAAGTTGCACACTTGCCCGATCGGGCAACCAGGTAGCAGGTTTACACTAGTACATTTAAATTTAAACATTTAATTTACATTTAAATCACAACTCAGTCCAGAGACTGTTAACTGTGATTTAACGACTTAATCATTTCATCAAGACATTCAGTGACATACAAAATATTCTCTTCCAAAAGCAGCAAATCATAGTTTGGGTGAAAGGGAAAAGAAAAATATACAAAGAGGGGGAAAGGGGGTGGGTCCACCTTGTTCATTTCACTAAGACATTTACAGTATGTTTTAATACAGGGACAGATTTCCCAATGTCGAGGGGGGGCAGGAGAAAATGGTATGGGTGTGGCTTCAAATCAAATCATTTTAAGTGTTACAAATGAAGTTTGAAGTGTTTAAAAGTATTCAAATGAAGTGTTTCAAATCATTTTAAATATAAGCTCTTTAATTTAAAATATCTTTGGGTTGTTTTGCATGCCATCGTGTGTGGTGTGGCAGACTGGGCATTGCCCCCCTAAATGCCCATGCCTATCTCGCCCCGCCCCTGGTGTCACTACCTGCTAATCATATACAGTTTATACGTAACTTGTATTACTTTAGAATTCTTCACCAGTTCACCATGTACAAGTACAACTCTTTAGTATAGTTCACATTAGAGATCGACCGATCAGACTTTTGGCTGATGTTTTCCGATCACCGATTAGTGGGACATCAAAAAGGCAGATAGCCGATATCAGCCGATACGATTATTATTTACTTTTTTAATAGAATGAAAGTGCAGGAAGCAGCAAAAGTGTTTCAGTTTCCCCTCCATAAAAAGCATCTTTTTTAATTCAAGGGCAACAATGCATTGTAGCAGCATTGGAAACATTTTGCCGTGAAGTACAGGCACAGAGCTTCAGACATAGACAAGAAAAAGAGAAAATACATTTAGGGTAATTTGGATAAATCTATAAATACATGAGGTGAGAGGGTCAGAGACACACAGTTATACACCACCACAATCTAGTGGATCTTCAATGAAAGTGGTTGATGTACAACGTACCATTTTTGAACATTTATAATAAATAAAAATAATCGGCTGCTCTTTTTCCGATTATTTATTTTTAGCACCGATACCGATTATTAATACAATCATGGATATCGAATTCGATAATCGGCCGCGGCCGATAAATCGGTCTATCACTAGTTCACATCTGGGTGGATGAAAAGTGGGGAGACATTTTTTTCCTACTATTCCACGGATGGACAAGAATTAGCCTTTCACTAAGCCCCTCCCCAATCTGGCCTTGTCCAATAGGCACGTTAGAAGAGGAAACCTTGACCAGGATAGCAACAGCTGCTAAAGTATATGGATTGTCATTGGACAGTGGCTAAACCCCGCCCTGGGGACTTTTTATCCATAAGGGTCCATAGACCTGGGCATCATGTGGCCCGGGGGCCAAATGCAGCTCTTTGGCTGACTCTGACCGGCCCTGAAAACGGTTTTAAACCAGTGGTCTGGGGACCATCAGTGGTCCTTGAGAGAGTTCCAGTTAAATGTGGAAATCTGGTTAACCATATGTAACTCTTGAGAGTGTAAAAATGAAACCAAATGGACCCTTGCAGGTCCATTTGGTTTCATTTTTACACTCTCAAGAGTTAAAAATATGCATGATCTGAATTAGCCCAAGTCCAAAATAATGGTCATTTTGATTTGTATGTTTGACTGGTTTGTTTCCCAAATCCCGCCTGGAATTGGGGACAAAAAGCAAAAGAAATCTTTAGTTTTGGGGTCTGTGAGAGCTAAAAATGTCACCAAATGATGACAAATGGTCCTCTGTGGCTCAAATTCTGAAATTTATTCAGAATTTGAGCCACAGAGGACCATTTGTCATCATTGGTCCCTGGTGTCAAAATGGCTGGTCTTACACTTGCTTTTATCTTGAAATTAAATTAATATTACGCAGACTTTAGTTCAGCCTTTAGTCTCGGTCCTCTACAATATTTTATGTATCTCATTTGGCCCCTTGGGAAAAATAATAGCCCAGCCCTGATCCATTTGGTTTATGTATCACTCTCAAGCAGATTAGTATTTTACTGGGATCAATAACTTTACATTGAATCTTTTTTTTTATGTTTTGGTGAACGTAGGTGGAGGAACCGGTGAGAGAAAGAAGAACGGAAAAGAAACAAAGAAAAGTTCAAAGGAAAGAAGAAAACAGGTGAGAAAGTAAAAAAAGAACATCACACTTTTGTGAAGTGAGGGGTGCTCCCTCTGAAAGAAACAAATCTACCGGTATCTTAAAATAGGTGATCTACATCCCTCCATCTATACTCTATGGCAGGCGAGCCCAACCAGTAGATCGCGATATACCGGTAGATCTCGGCCTGATCACGAGTAGATCTCGGGAGATGTGGCGGGCAAAGAAAAAAAATGGGGTGGAAAAGAAAAAAAGAGCGATTTCTCTCTGTGTGTGTGTGTGTGTGTGTGTGTGTGTGTGTGTGTGTGTGTGTGTGTGTGTGTGTGTGTGTGTGTGTGTGGTGTGTGTGTGTGTGTGTGTGTGTGTGTGTGTGTGTGTGTGTGTGTGTGTGCGTGCGTGCACACATGTCTTGTGTCTGTCTGTCTGTCTACGAAGCGCTCATTTGGAGGATTGCTGTCTGCTGTCTGTGAATTATACCAACAGTATTGTTCTGCAATTTGTGATGGACTGTTCTTATTATGATTGCATTTGCAATGGCAGTGTTTGTCCATGTCTGTTGTACTTATGTTGTACTGTTGTAGGCCTATTTATGACAAGTCTGTTGTACTTTATGCTTATATGAACATAAAGTAAAGTGGTAAAACAAAGTAGTGTTGTGTTGTTGTGAAGTTACTGCAGGCTGGCAACGATGCGTGTGATTTGAAATGTTGATATTGCACTGGTAGATCCCGGAGGGGTTGGCTGCTGAAAAGTAGATCTTGGGTCAAAAAAGGTTGGGCCGACATCAACAAAATAATCACTGCATTTCTCTCATTTCATATTTTCTTTCCTTCCTAGATGTTGTGAGCACAGAGGAGCATGAGGAGAGACCTGGTCTGGACCTGGATCTACCACAACCTGCACCAGGACCTGGTCTGGACCTGGATCTACCACAACCTGCACCAGAACCTGGTCTGGACCTGGATGATCTACAACTTCCTCTAGAACCACAACCAGACCAGGGTGATCCACAACCTCCTTTAGAACCACAGCAAGACCAGGATTCAACACCAGAACCACAGCAAGACCAGGATCTACCACAACCTTCTCCAGAACCACAACCAGACCAGGATCTATCACAAGAACCACAGCAAGATCAGGATCAACTAAAACCTCCACAAAAACCACAAGACAGGGATCTACCACCAGAACCACAACCAGACCAGGATCTACCACCAGAACCACAACCAGACAGGATCTACCACCAGAACCACAACCAGACCAGGATCTACCACCAGAACCACAACCAGACCAGGATCTACCACCAGAACCACAACCAGACCAGGATCTACCACCAGAACCACAACCAGACCAGGATCTAGCACCAGAACCACAACCAGACCAGGATCTACCACCAGAACCACAACCAGTCCAGGGTCTACCACCAGAACCACAACCAGACCAGGGTCGTCCACCAGAACCACAACCAGACCAGGATCTAGCACCAGAACCACAACCAGACCAGGATCTACCACCAGAACCACAACCAGTCCAGGGTCTACCACCAGAACCACAACCAGACCAGGGTCGTCCACCAGAACCACAACCAGACCAGGATCTAGCACCAGAACCACAACCAGACCAGGATCTACCACCAGAACCACAACCAGACCAGGATCTACCACCAGAACCACAACCAGACCAGGATCTAGCACCAGAACCACAACCAGACCAGGATCTAGCACCAGAACCACAACCAGACCAGGGTCTACCACCAGAACCACAACCAGACCAGGATCTACCACCAGAACCACAACCAGTCCAGGGTCTACCACCAGAACCACAACCAGACCAGGGTCGTCCACCAGAACCACAACCAGACCAGGGTCGTCCACCAGAACCACAACCAGACCAGGATCTAGCACCAGAACCACAACCAGACCAGGATCTAGCACCAGAACCACAACCAGACCAGGGTCGTCCACCAGAACCACAACCAGACCAGGATCTAGCACCAGAACCACAACCAGACCAGGATCTAGCACCAGAACCACAACCAGACCAGGGTCGTCCACCAGAACCACAACCAGACCAGGATCTAGCACCAGAACCACAACCAGTCCAGGGTCTACCACCAGAACCACAACCAGACCAGGATCTAGCACCAGAAACCACAACCAGACCAGGGTCTACCACCAGAACCACAACCAGACCAGGATCTACCACCAGAACCACAACCAGACCAGGATCTACCACCAGAACCACAACCAGACCAGGATCTAGCACCAGAACCACAACCAGACCAGGATCTACCACCAGAAACACAACCAGACCAGGATCTACCACCAGAACCACAACCAGTCCAGGGTCTACCACCAGAACCACAACCAGACCAGGATCTAGCACCAGAACCACAACCAGACCAGGGTCTACCACCAGAACCACAACCAGACCAGGGTCTACCACCAGAACCACAACCAGACCAGAATCTCCCACCAGAACCACAACCAGACCAGGATCTAGCACCAGAACCACAACCAGACCAGGATCTACCACCAGAACCACAACCAGACCAGGGTCGTCCACAACCTCCTCAGATTAAAGAGGAACAGCAGCAGCAGCAGTTAATCATCAGCAGTAGAACATCTCCGGTTCCTCTGTTGTTCCTGTGCTGGAACAGCAAAGGAACATCAGCTGTTCCTCTGCTCCTCCAACAGAGAACTAGCAGCAGCAACATTCTGGTCCAGGAGAAACCAGATCCGGACTCATGCGATGGAACCGGATCCGGCAGCACCTCAGCTGAAGACGCTGAGAAGAAGAACTCACACGCCGACACGCCGTGTCAGAATGCGACACGCGAGGGAAAACCTTTCGTTTGTTCGCTTTGTGGCAAAAGCTTTGGTTTCGCTTCGCGGCTGAGGACCCACATGATGAGCCGCCACGCGGGAGGGGAGGAGAGACCCTTCGCTTGTTCCCTTTGTGGCAGAAGCTTCGGTTTCGCGTCGCAGCTGAAGAAACACATGATAAGTCACACGGCGGAGAAGCCGTTCGCTTGTGCTGTTTGTGGCAAGAGCTACCGGTACAGCCAGAACATGAAAATACACATGAAGACTCATAGGGAGGCTCTGGCTACTGCTGACACCTCGACAGGTGAGTACAGGGGCGGATTATTGGCCATCTGGAGTACAGGGAGTTTTCCCGGTGGCCTGCGCCACCTAGTGGCCTGGTGGACAAGATCCAAAATGCACTAGTGGCACTTCCAAAATGCACTAGAATGTGCTAGATGCTCGCCTGGAACATACAGATCAAAATGACCATTAATCTTCTACATTCTCTAGTTGTGTAGACTAAGTTGGGATAATTCACATGATGAATATTTTAACTCTTGAGGGTGTAAAAATGAAACCAAATGGACCCGCAAGGGTCCATTTGGTTTCATTTTTACACTCTCAAAGAGTTACATCTGGTTAACCAGCTGCCCCCCCCCCCCAGGGTGGCCTGGCAAAGGCAAAATTGTCCCGGTGGGAAAATATGTGCCAATCCGCCCCTGGGTGAGTAGCAGGGGCGGATCTAGGCATGTATGGGCATGTGGGGGGGCAATGCAATGCCCCCACTAAATGCCCAGACTGCCCCACCACCAAACACGATGGCATGCAAAACAACCCAAGATATTTCAAATTAAAGTGCTTCTATTTAAAATGATGTGAAACACTACTACTGCTACTAACTAACTACAGCTGTGTCACCACTAAACCAACAGCATTTCATCATTGAAAACAGAAAACTCTCTGAGTCAGACCTTTAGCTTTATGCATGCTGCGTGTCTGTTGCAACTTCAACAACAACTGATGGTATTATTGATGCTTTTACTTGCCCCCCCCCAGCACCTTTATCCAAGGCGCTTTGCATAGATATGATACAATATTGATATTTAGCGTTCTGAATCAATTTATATTGCCATTCTTAATTATGCTGCGATTCCATTTGATATATCGATATATTGCATTTTTCCCACACAAATGACTGTGGTTTTATTATACTATAACAAGGAGGAAAAAAGGTCCTAGAATAAATTTCATTAACAACACACAAACACAACGTGATGATGTCATCATCAACTAAAATACAGTACAGTAAAATGTTGAAAATGTTTGGAATTCCCCTTTAAAACAACTCTGAACAATATGGACCATGACAAGTTCAATCAACTACAGCATTTTAAAGTAGTTTTGAACAATATAAATAACAAAAAGTTCAATCACACACACACATCAATGCAGCCTGATAACATCAGTCAGTCGTTCTGACATGAACACATTCATGAATACGACCTACATGAATATATATATAAACCCCTTATCACTCTTTCACTATTTTGATAGACTTTTTTGGAATAGTTCAACATGGCACATCGTGAGCTTGTAGACTGGCCATTTTAACTATTGAAAAAATGTTTTTTTTAATAGTTTAAAAAGGCAAAGAAGTGAAGCGATAAGGGGTTTAGAGGTGACGAAAATCTGGGCCAAAATGTGAAAGAAAGAAGTCAAACATTAATTTCTCTCATTTCGTATATTCTTTCCTTCCTAGTCACTGTGTCTACAGAGGAGAGGAGGAAACCTGGTCTGGACCTGGATCAAGGACTCACATCTCCTCCCATTATAGAGGAACAGCTGCAGCTGCAGCAGACCGCTGGTCCCAGTCCGGTTCAGGAGGATCCAGATCCAGACTTACACAATGGAAACAACAACAACGACACAGCGCGTCAGAATGTGGTGAAAGAAGGAGGAAAGCCTTTCGTTTGTTCACTTTGCGGCAAAACCTTTGACTCCGCCAGACTGCTGAAACAGCACACGACAAGTCACACGTGTTCCGTTTGCGGTCGAAGCTACAGGTACAGCCACAACCTGAAGCTACATGTGAGGACTCACACGGAGGAGCCTCTGGCCGCGGCCGCCGGTACCTCCGCCGACAACACCGACGTCGAAGAGGCGCCGCCGCCCAAACCGTTCGCCTGTTCGCTCTGCGGTAAAAGCTACAGCCACAACCAGACCCTGAGAGTTCACATGACGACGCACGCAGCGGAAAGGCCCTACGCCTGTTCGCTTTGCGGCAAACGTTTCAGCCACGAGCGGAAGCTGAGGCAGCACTCGTGCCGGAACAAACCCTTCGCCTGTTCGCTTTGCGTCGGCAGGAGCTTCAAGCACGAAGAGACTTTAAAACTGCACCTTAGAACTCACGCGGAGGTGGACGGGGGGAAGGCCTCTGCTGCGGACGGATCAGTTTGTGAGCAAGGCTTCGGTCACACGCAGACGACGCAGCTGCAGCAGCAGTCGCAGTTGCAGCAGACGCAGCCGCAGCGCAAAAGACGCGTGAGGGTCCTCACGGCAGAGGACAAACCCTTCGTTTGTTCGCTTTGCGGCAAACGTTTCTGCAAGCTGTCCTCCCTGAAACAGCACGCGTTGTGCCACACGGGAGAACGTCCGTTTCCCTGCGCGTTCTGCGGCAGGCGTTTCGCCCGGAGCGCGGACATGCGCAAACACGCCAAGAAGCACAACAACAACAACACGGGCGAGGAAAAGAAGCCCTTTCCTTGCTCCGCCTGCGACAAGAGGTTCGTCACCTCCCAGCAGCTGGAACTCCACGCGCAGCGGACGCACAACGCGGCGGGTGGGAAGAAGCCCTTCGCCTGCGCCGCCTGCGAGAAAAGCTTCAACACGTCGCACCAGCTGAAAAGCCACGCACGGACGCACACGGGCGAAAAACCTTTCCTCTGCTCGGTGTGTGGCAAAAGCTTCTATCGGAACCAGGAGGCGCAGAAACACATGCGGACTCACACCGGCGACAAGCCCTACGCCTGTCCGGTCTGCGGGAAAGGGTTCAGTTGCTACGGCAACATGAAGACCCACACCAGGACTCACACCGGAGAAAAACCCTTTTCCTGTTCCGTTTGTGGCAGAAGCTTCAACCAGAGTCAGGCCCTGAACAGACACATGGGAACGCACGGCGCGGAGAAACCCTTCGCTTGTTCCGCCTGCGGCAAACGCTACAGCAACGCCTCGGAGCTGAGGAGGCACATGGTGACTCACACGGGAGACAGGAGCTTCGTGTGTTCGGTTTGCGGCAAAGGCTTTCACTACGCGCGCCGTTTGGCAAGGCACCTCAAGATTCACACTCGGGACAAGCCACAGACCTGTCCCGCTGCCACGGTTCATTAGGGTGACCAGATAGATCCATAGGCGATTTTAGGCTCTCCCAACTGGAAGAGGCACTTTTTTTACGGCTACTTATTTATTTATTTATTTTGTTGTGCCACATACACAGCTAAATGATGGACAGTTGGTAACCAAATGGACCCTTGTGTCCATTTGGTTTGGTTTTACACTCTCAAATTATATTAAAAATAAATAAATTATATTTAAACTTCTGAATTACTTTATTTACAAGAATCTACTAATTTAGAAAATGTAGAAGAATTGTTATTTTGACCAACGTTTTGACCGTTTATCTCAAAAACTTGAAAATGCTTAGTTTTGGCGAGACCAAACTCAACATTCAGCTAAAATGCAGAATAAATATTGGGCCCTGGTATGAAAATGGTTGAAATTCTAGAATATAAGCAACTTTTACTTGTTTTTCTAGACTGATTTATTTACACGTTTTGGAACATACTACAGCCAATCAGTGTTTCATGTCAGGGTCAGTTAGGGCTGGGCAAAAAAATCAATATGCCAATACATCGCAATTCTTAATGCCATGATATCAATATCAAATCGCCAGGTTCACCATCTATTTGTGTAGGTTCTATTCATTAATGTGTCTCTGTCAGAAAGACTGACTGATGTTATCAGGCTGCACTGATGTGTATGATTGAACTTTTTGTTATCTATATTGTTTAAAATTGCTTTAAAATGTTCTAGTTGATTGAACTTGTTGTGGTGAAACACAACTTGAGGACATCATCAAGTGTTTATTTTGAATTCTAGTATTTAGTGTCACTGAACACAAAACAGTCTTTCACTATACTGTGGGGGTCAGAACCCTATGGGGGTCCCCAAAATATCTTTGTGGGGTTGAGGGGTCAACATTCATTTTGAATCTATAGCCTGCATCCGTTTTTTTTTTGTTATTTTAAAGATCTGGTTTGGGGGCTTTTCAGGTCTTTGACAGTGAATAGTATGTAGACAGGAAAGAGCTAAAGGTCCTCTGTCTCAGGGAGTCAAACCCGCGGCACGCTGTCCAGTTGCCTGGAGCAAAGACAGTAACAGGCATATAGAGATCTATAAATGATGGACCCCTGGGCCATTGCCAGACACAGGGACCCCCTTAACACGGAGCATGATTATTTCTGACACTGTGCATAGTCTCTGTACACACTCATCAATTATGACATATGTAGGTCTGTGATATTCACCTGCATTTCAGCAGGATTTACAGCAAGAGATTGATTAAAAATAATAACCAGACAGAGTAACTAACCCTGGTAAATGCAAACTGTTTAAACACTTGCAGTAATGTACCATGTTATGATGGTTTGAGACTTGGGGTTATTTTACAGGACTGTGTGCATCACTAAAATTACTTTTATTCCTTCTTTCTGGAGACCCTCCAAAATAATTTCAGGACCCCCAAGGGGTCGCGACCCACGGGTTGAGAACCTCTGGTCTACTCTACGCTGTGAAAACTTGATTTGGAGGCTTCATTGGTGTGTTAGCAGAGAGATATGCAGAGATTTAAGGATTTTCAGTACAGAGAGGAGTTATGGCACATGAATTCTCACAGACAGTGTCAGATGTTAAGAGAATATTTCCTTTGTTATGATGTCAACTGTTCTGTTGTGGTGTGCCATGTAGCAGACAGGTTGGGTGACATATGGGTAGTGATCTGTAACCAGGCTGGATTGTACTGTGTGAAGGTGATGTCCTCAATGAGAGCAGCGTTACTATAGAAATGAATGGCAAGATTTCAATGAAGTTTAAGTTGTTGTTGGTGATTATGCCAAAACAATGACCCAGGCAAATCTGCAGTATCTCTGCCTATGATCATTATTCAGCATGCTATGTTATTTTGTATGATATAGTATATAAAACCAAGGTATAGTATACTGCAATAGTATAATGCAGTAATACAGTATCAATCCACACTCATGTTCAATGGACAGGTCCAGTTCACTATAGTCCACTGTGGTCCACTATGATCCACTATATGGTTCATTGTGGTCCACTATGATCCACTATATGGTTCATTGTGGTCCACTATGATCCACTATAAGGTTCATTGTGGTCCACTATGATCCACTATATGGTTCATTGTGGTCCACTATGATCCACTATAAGGTTCATTGTGGTCCACTATGATCCACTATATGGTTCATTGTGGTCCACTATGATCCACTATATGGTTCATTGTGGTCCACTATGATCCACTATATGGTTCATTGTGGTCCACTGTCAGTCACTCTACCTGCAGCTTTTATTTTTTCATCTGGAGCAGAGCCATAGATTAGCCATAGATGACACTGAGGGGCAGGAACCTGCAGCCTGGACAAAGACAAGCTGGAGTAGGAAATACATTGTTTTCAACAAGAGCAGCAAAAATAAGAGATGATTTAGTCTGTGACATGCCAGTATTGTACAGTAACAACTGATGTCCCTGTAATGTTTATGTTGTATTATTAGTATTACACAAAAACAAGTCAAATGCATGCATGGCAACTTCTGGTCCACGTCGGGACTTGTCCCTGTTACTAGTAACAGAGTTGTCGTAACTCCGTCTAATTCTATGGCTCTGAGTTAATGTTCAACATGACTGTTGTTTGAGATGTGATCTATAAATACAGTTAGAAGGAGGGTGGGATGGAGGAGGAGGAGGAGGAGGAGGAGGAGGAGGAGTTAGACACTCATTTTTACTTCCTCTTATCCAGTGATCATTTGGTGTGTGTGACGATCAGCTACAGTATCATCTGTGAGTGGATTCTGTCTCATCTCAACTACTATAATATTTTACCTGACATTGTGCTCAATGTTCATCCAGACATCTTTTTACTGTGGTGTATAAACTTTTATCCAACATTGTGTTGAAGGTTGATCCAGACATCGTAGCAGCAAACTGTAGGTCTGATTCCAGTTCAACTAGAACAACACATTCAACTGTTGAATTCTGATGTTTACACAGACCAGGACTGTGGAGTTATGACAGGTAAGGAGAGATGGATATACATCTTTGTAGTTTTTCATATCGATTACTGATTTGTCATGATTTATCACAACGAGATTTGGCTTTGTATAACACTTTAAAATGTATTTAACTAAATACTAAAGTCTGAGGAAATTGAATGTATAATTCACTTTTGGAACAGGCGAGTGGCTGGGCTGCGGTGCTCTATCTGTGCTTCTACCAGTGAAGTCAGTGGGGACACTGATGATGTCACTGGTAGCAGGGTTAGAACTAGACCCCGACCGATATAAAAATACCGATTCTATTGGTCGGGCTCTAGTTAGAACTACACTGAGAGTAGACAGCTGCTGTATCATCATACTGTAGGCATCAATAAGGACTGATTTACAATGAACTCAAACATGTTTACTATTATTTATTTTATTGTTTAATCTTGGTTAAAATGACATTTTAAGTCATATGAAGGGGGCGGGGCAGCTAAAATGAACATCAAATAGAAATTCTAAATGCTAGTGCACCATGTGCTTCTCTGGCATTCACATGAGACTGTGTAGACCAGGGGTGGGTAATTATTTTTCCCAAGGGGCCAAATTAGATACATAAAATATTGTGGAGGGCCAAGACTAAAGGCTGAACTAAAGAGAAGATAAAAGTAAGCGTAAGACCAACCATTTTGACACCATGTATGTCTATTTATTCAGAATTTAAGCCACAGAGGACCACCCCATTTGATGACATTTTAGCCCCCACAGACCCCAAAACTAAGATTTCTTTTGCTTTTTGTCCACAATACCAGGCTGGATTTTGCAAACAAAACAGTCAAACATACAGATCAAAATGACCATTAATCTTCTACATTCTCTAGTTGTGTAGACTTGGGCTGATTCAGATGTGAATATTTTAACTTTTGAGAGTGTAAAAATGAAACCAAATGGACCCGCAAGGGTCCATTTGGTTTCATTTTTACGCTCTCAAAGAGTTACATCTGGTTAACCAACTTTCCATATTTAACTGGAACTCACTCAAGAACCACTGGTGGTCCCCGGACCACTGGTTGAAAACCACAGTACCCTTTCCCCGGCCGGTCAGAGTCAGCCAAAGGGCCGCATTTGGCCCCCGGGCCGCATAATGCCCAGGTATGGTGTAGACTATAAAATCAATAATACTTTTGTTTGAAATATGTGAAAGTGAAATATATTATTAATATAATGCTGTAAGTCAGGGGTTTTCAACCTTTTTTGGCCGAGAGACCACCATTCTCTTAATCTTTAGTTAAATAACACACCTGTTCTGACTAAAAACATAATACATATTCTTTAGAGTTGGTATTTCACCATAAAAAACATACAAATATATACTAACAAAAAAAATACACTAACAAAACAATTTAAAATGTGTTATTACAATTTTCCAAGCCGATGTTCAGCCTTCATATCCAGTCTAGTCATATTGTGCTGACCAGAGCAGTGGTCATATTAGCTGCCATGACCACAGTAGCCACACATTTCTCCTCTAGCGTGCTTATTGCAGCTTGGTTTGACTTGGAACATTTTGGTACCAGGAGCCCCAGATAGATGTTATGGCTACTGGCATGGCTGACCACTGACCATTGTGACCAGTGCTGTCAGGTTTGGTGTAGATGAGAGAAAGGGTGATAGTCAGTACCTTCCCGCGGCCATCTCTCTAGGCTTCCAGAATATCCAGTTCATGGGCTAGTTTACTGTCACATCTATTCGCATAATTTTGTAACCCAGTCTCCAGGGGGCAAAAATAGTACATTTCGACACTGCTCGGGTTCTGAGTTGCAAAGAAGAAGCGGAAGCATAGGTGGACATTGTATTTGAAGACCTGATGTGTATTTATTCTTAAAATAAATACATTACACATATTGGTAACAATTGGATACAGTATTGGTAACGATTGGATACAGATTCTATTCAATCTGATTCTTTCCATTGCAGCAATATTTTAATATTTGCAAACATATTTACAATATTTTCTGCTTACATAAAGATAATCTCTACTTCAATTTTAGAAATTAAAATTGATATTTTGGTATAGTTACTATACTGTTATCTATCTTATTGATTATATATTGGATTGGATGTAGTGGGAAGAGGCGAGGGGATGAGGGAGGGGGAGGAGTCAGGCACTGATTATTTATTCCTCATTACCAGCAAGGAGTATCCAATCCAGGAGATGAAGCGAAGGCACCCACGGGGGAGTCCACATTGGTTCATGGGAGGAAACAGACATGCACAGTACACACCAAGGACTATCTAATAAGGACAGGACGCCAAGACATGGCTTCCTGTCCTCATGGGAGGAAACAGACATGCGCAGTACAGACCAGGAAGTTTGACGTTTGAATGGCATGCATGGTTTGCAAGAGTCAAACTTCCTGGTCTGTACTGCGCATGTCTGTTTCCTCCCATGAGGACAGGAAGCCATGTCTTGGCGTCCTGTCCTTATTAGATAGTCCTTGGTACAGATCAGGAATTCAAACCATCCAAGAGACCAATGGAATGCATAGTTTACAAGCGCCAAACTTCCTGGAATGTACTGAGCATGTCTGTTTTTCCTCCCATGAACCAATGTGGACTCCCCCGTAGGTGCCTTCGCGACTTCTCCTTGGTCGATCCTCCTTGATTACCAGTGATGTCACATCCATGTGTTCAATCAATGCGTTGTGATTGGTCAGTGTTTATGACAACAACCACTCTGTCACCTGTCAGCTCACCTCTTTATCAGCAGTAAAACCTTTTATTATGGTGTGTAAACCTTTACCTGACATTGTGTTCAAGGTTCATCCAGACATCTTTTTACTGTGGTGTATAAACTTTTATCCGACATTGTGTTAAAGGTTGATCCAGACATCGTAGCAGCAAACTGTAGGTCTGATTCCAGTTCAACTAGAACAACACATTCAACTGTTGAATTCTGATGTTTACACAGACCAGGACTGTGGAGTTATGACAGGTAAGGAGAGATGGATATACATGTCATATATATATTACATATTTTAAAAATATATACAGTATGAGTATGAGATGATGATGATGACAATGATAATAATAATGTTGATACTGATAATATATAGCACCTTCCATGACATAACATCATAACACAGCTCAAAGTGCATTACTTTGCTTTATTGCAATAGAGCAAAGAAATGTAGAAGAAAACAGAATAGAAATTAAATAAGATTAATGAAAAAAAAAAAAAAAAAATATATATATATATATATATATATATATATATATATATATATATATATATATATATATATATATATATATATATATATATATATATATATATATATATATATATATATATATATATATATACGTAATTAAAGATGCAGGGCATTAAAGATGCAAGACAATAAGGACATAACATATTGCATAAATAAATACAGTGATAAAATCAATACAGTGAAAAGTCACTTAAAAACAAGGTCATATAAAAGTACGTCTTGAGCTATGCTTTAAAAAAATGTCCCCAGACGCTGCCTGTTGAAGGTATAGTGGGAGTTTGATCCATGCCGTCGGCCCAGATGTTATTGTTATTATTCTAAGATGATCAGTGTTGGGCATATTACTTTGTTTCTATAAGATATTACTTCCATAATGTTAAAGGAACATGTGAAACAAGGCAGATTGACAGAAAAGTCATATAGAAAGTGATACATAGAAGAAATAGCAGAAAGAAAGGTATAATATATTAGAGATTTTTTGTTAAGGAATATATTAATATTACAAGTTACTGCATTTTGGCAATATAATACGTAATATATTAAGTTATGTAGTGCACATGTCCCAAAACTGAAGATGATGATATATTAATGAGCATGAGCATGAGACTTTTATAAATGTGAAGTGACCAAAGAAATGGTAAATACATTTGCTATAGGTAAACCTGATGTATAATTAAATTGAATTATATCCTGACTGGAATCAATTAAGTGAAGATTAAAATATGACACGAGTAAATGTAAATCTAACAGGTCTTCACTATGATCATACAATTATTGATATTTTTAATATCAATAATTTTTAATATCAGACTCAAAAAGCAATGTTTTCCCACATTTTGTTGTTTTTTCCCCTCATACAGTATATTTGTCTTCCTGTTTAATTTGTTCTGTAATTTATATTTGATGCTTTTCAGGTTTTGTAGTTCTCAGTTCTCACTGATCAGTAATCAGCTTATAGCCATCCGTCTGAAAACGGCTTCGAATTGATTTAAGAAATATGTTTCATTTTTTAAAAATATTTTGCAGTCTAAGCTCATCTTAATTGATTAGCAGTTTTTAAAACATTGTTTCTAATCTAATCCCAGACCAATAGACATTTTTAGTTTGAATACAATTATAACCAATTTTAAGCTGTTAATTAAGAAAAAAAAAACTGCTCAGTGGATCTGTTTTTAATGCTTTTGTTGCATTCTATCTTTGATGTATCGTATACCTAAACTGTAATAATGTACAGAACTTTGGTTGCCTTTGGTTGTTTGTAAATTTAAAAAACAAGAAAGAAAAAGATAAAAATCAATGCTTTAACTAAAGAATTTGCAACAAAAATAAAAAAAATACTAAAAATGTTGTGTATGTCAGACGAAAAGACTGAGCTCAATTCTACATAATATGCATTTTATTTCCATAAAAAAGAAGTAAATGTCATTGTTTTCACAAGCTGGTGAGAGTATTAATATGACCTCTGGCCTCAGTTAATAAATACATACAGTAGTAGTTCAATTTTCGTTGATTCTCTGACTTTTGTCGTCCACCTTAAGTTGTTTTGTGATTAATACATGGGGCTTCATTCATGCCATCAAATGCCATCTTTATTCTAGAATAAAACAGACTTTACTTACTTACTTTGTTTGTTTATTTAGACGGGACAATGCATATTAATGGACATTAAAACAAGAAAGTGCAATGTAAATATACCAGATTTAGCAAAGTTGCTGATTTCATTCCGCAGTCCCCAACGTAAAAAGACAGCAAATAACAAAAAAGTACCAAATTGCATCTAAAAGACAGATGACTAAAAACAAAGGCTAAGGTGCATTTATATACGTTGTAAGTAGCAGCGTTTTTACAATAGTGCCAAGTACTAGTGCATAGGGATTCAAGTAGATTTCAATTAATATCACATATGCTGTTTAAAGTGCACTTAATTATTAAACTAAACATGGTCACAGGTTTGGTTGACCTATTTTTTTAGATTATGCTTAAAAGATGTAACTGACAGACAATCTCTTATGGTCAGTGGTAAGTTATTCCAAACTCAACAACCCTGGACTGAGACAGTGTTTTTAATAAAAGGTGTTTTTTTCTGAACAGTACTTTGCAGTTCCCCCACCTCATGCTGATTCCATCAGGCTTCATCTGTATAAACCCCACTATGAGAGGTGGGCACAGACCATTTAGGGTCTTCTAAATAATACTTGCCGGTTTGAAGATCTTAAAATTTGGGTAAAAAAAGGAAAAAAGAAAAGAAAAAGGCCAGTTGGTTCATGGTCATCTGTATGCATTTTTATCATGCAGTGTGTTCACTGATCTACAAGCTCACAGTGCATTGTGAGCTTGTAGATCACTCACATCACACCACAGAGCTGCTGGTTGACAGTACAGCAGCAGTTCTACAACTACAATGAGTACATTTTAGTCTGATGATTTCTTGTTCTTAATGTGTGTTTATAAGAGAGCTGATATTACATACAGCTGTGACTGAGTGTCTGCTGTTGCCTCTGTGCACCAATAAAGCACTGCGACGCACATGTTTTAAATAATAATTTAAATATGCCATTTCTGCCAGTCCCGGGCCAAACTCCACAGACCCGACCCGGCTGAACTCTGCATGCCTGGGTCATGGCTATGTTTTGGAGAGCTCTAGCATGATGCACACTGTCTTCACTTAAAGCAGTTTATCTATCTATTTATTTATTTCAAAAAGTTAAACATCAGTTAAATTGAATTCCTGCTACCCTCACATCTATATATACAAATTACATCCTGTATATATTTCTATATTCATTCAAACTGTGTGAGCAATGATACTTAATCTGTATCATGCTCTCATATTGATCAAAATATTCTGACATTGTTAATCTCCTTATTCCATGTAGTGTAACCAGTGTTGGTCAATATTACTTAGGAAAGTAACTTCTTTACTTTACTCGTTACCCCTTAGACAAAGTAATATCATTACTTTACTTATTACTGGAATCGAAGAGTAATATATTACATATTACGTTATTACTTGAAAACAAAGCCAACTAAATCCGACATTGTAAATGTCTTTCTTAGATGAAAAAATAAAAATAAACCTTGAAACACAAAACAGACCTGCAGCTAACAAAACCGGATTTTCACAATTGTTTTCAAAGACAGTTGAGGTCTTGTATTTAAAAATAAAATACAAAATAAAGCAGCAAGCGATGTGTAGTGTACATAACTGTGCGCAGGATGCAGTGTGTGGACTGGATCTACAATCTACTGCACATCTCTGTTGTTACAGTACCTGTCGATAGCTTGTAAATCTGTTCTATTTTTGCATGCAACAACAAGCTCATTTTAAAAAAGTAAGTAAGTTACTTGCAAAGTAATGCGTTACTTATTACCTATTTTTGCAGAGTAATCTCGTTACTTTACTTTTTGGAGCAAAAGTAATAATATTACAGTAATATGTAATCTAAAATTAGTTACTGCACAAGCAGTGTAAGGTGATCTTTCCTGGGTGTTAATCTCCTTATTCCATGTATTTCCAGTGTAACAGTGTAAGGTGATCTTTCCTGGGTGTTAATCTCCTTATTCCATGTATTTCCAGTGTAACAGTGTAAGGTGATCTTTCCTGGGTGTTAATCTCCTTATTCCATGTATTTCCAGTGTAACAGTGTAAGGTGATCTTTCCTGGGTGTTAATCTCCTTATTCCATGTATTTCCAGTGTAACAGTGTAAGGTGATCTTTCCTGGGTGTTAATCTCCTTATTCCATGTATTTCCAGTGTAACAGTGTAAGGTGATCTTTCCTGGGTGTTAATCTCCTTATTCCATGTATTTCCAGTGTAACAGTGTAAGGTGATCTTTCCTGGGTGTTAATCTCCTTATTCCATGTATTTCCAGTGTAACAGTGTAAGGTGATCTTTCCTGGGTGTGTGACCAGCAGAGAGACATTATGGCTGAAGCAGCACATGGTGAGTCTATGAGAAAATACACCAATGATTTCACTCAACATCACTAGAATAGTTCTAACTGATGTAGGGAAAAAACAAAAAAGGGGAAAATCATATTTAAAAATAATTTTCAGTCAAATTTTACAAGACTGATTCTGTAGTTAGAGGATGTATTAGTATGGATACCCAGGCTTTCATTTTCATCCTCAAAGCTGCTGTATCATCTAGGTCAGGAGGTAACAGGGTAAACAGCTAAAATAAGTTTGTGGACCACTGCTATAAAATAGATCATAGACTTGGTCAGATGGATTGAACTTATTGTTTGTGTTTTTCTGTTTGTCAAACACCTCCACAATAGAGTTGAGTCAGGTATCCAGTTGTGCACGTTTCCAGTTTGTCATAGACCACATCAACTGTTGCCATGGAGATAAGAGATGTTATTCACACCATCAGAATGTGTAGCTTTCCACTTGCCTTTTTCCATCACAATGTCAAAAGATACTGATGTGATTATTGTCTGGATCATCAGGCAGACAGACACTCAGATTGTGTTATGTGTAGACATGTTTTATTAGTGAGAAAGAGAGACAGGAAGACAACCCATTGTTCCTGTGACTCTCTAACAATACAATAATAACAATAATTAATGCAATAATAATGAGCTAAAATCAGTAAGTTATCGCAGGTCCCCTGTTTGGATAGCAGAGCCTTATAGTGGGAGAGTTAGGATATTCGTGTACCCAGGAGTAGAGTGGAGCAGCCAGTCGTCACGTTACTATACAGAGCCTCTCTGAGTCCTAACTGCAGTTGGGAATACATTGTTTTCAACGAGAACGGTGCAAATAAGAGCTATTTTAGGAATGTATGCAAAACGACAAGTGTTTTAAAGTAACGTCCAGTCTCTGTAATGTTTTGATTGTGCTATTATTAAAGAACAACAGCTTTTAAAGTCATTAAAGCTGGATTAAATACCAACGCGAGTCCAACGCATTTCTGCAAACTCCTACTGCTACTCCTACCCCTACTAGGACTCAGCTGCAGCCTCACAGACAGTCTCGCCAGACGCCCCGTATCTCCAGAACAGGGGCGGATTGGCCATCTGGAGTACAGGGAGTTTTCCCGGTGGCCTGCGCCACCTAGTGGCCTGCTGGACAAGATCCAAAATGCACTAGTGGCACTTCCAAAATGCACTAGAATGTACTAGATGCTCGCCTGGAACATACAGATCAAAATGACCATTAATCTTCTACATTCTCTAGTTGTGTAGACTAAGTTGGGCTAATTCACATGATGAATATTTTAACTCTTGAGGGTGTAAAAATGAAACCAAATGGACCCACAAGGGTCCATTTGGTTTCATTTTTACGCTCTCAAAGAGTTACATCTGGTTAACCAGCTGCCCCCCCTCGGTGGGGGGGGGGGGGGGGGGGGGGGGGGGGTAGCCGGAGTCCCGGTGGGAAAATATGTGCCAATCCGCCCCTGCACCAGAATGTCAGTTAACAGTGTGTGAACAGTGTATGAATGAGAATATCCTAACTCTCCCACTATAAGGCTCCTAGTTAGGATGATCACTGTGAAATTCCGTTTCAGACACTATCATACTTTTCATGTTTTTTTGTTAATTGGTTAAGTTATCATTGTTGTATCAATACGACACCAAGCAATATCTCTATCTGTATGCTGACAGACAATGCTAGAAGCAGGTTTTACTTCCACTCACAATTTGGGTGGCTTTAACCCATAGTGGGCGGGAACCCCTAGTGGTAGTTTTACCCTAGTTGACGGGAACACCAATATGCGTTCTGTACAGTATGTACAGTATCAAAAAATGTCAAAATTTGGTGATGTTACACAATAATTTGAAGTTTTCCAGTACACTTAGGTTAGTATTTCAGAGACATTTTTAGAATCGGGATAGTCTACAATGGGTTAAAACATTTTGGATGCTCCTATCAGAAGCCAGTGTTCTGGTCATGTGAGCATACAGCATATATGTCACATATTGCACTATAACGGACTGCTCCGCTCTATAATGGACCTCTGCATAATCAAGGTCCCAAAGTGCAAACAGCTGTGCTCAATCGACTACAGTGATTTCTCCTGTGTTCAATACATTTTTTCATTCATGTGTGTGAACAGTGTGTAGGCGGGGATGTCTTTTGTTTCCTTTAATTTATTATTTTATTTTATTTATTGTTATTTATTGTTATTATTATAACATAGTAGAAATCTCTGCTTTGCTAAACATCCATAGACATGTATGTCAGGCCTCAGTGTTTCATTCACTAGATCTACATGTTAATGGATGTTTACAGTATATTACAGATCAGTATAACAATGAACAGTCCTACACTGCCCCCTACTGACAGTAGCTAGCTGTTGTTTGTTGTTTGTCTCTGTCAACATGTCTGGTCACATGATTATCACCCATATACAAACTGACAAGCTTTCAATAGTTTTAAGTGATTTTTCATATTGATAGAATTGTATTGTATCACATTATTGTTGCAGGAGATCTGGAGGGTAAACCTCGGAAACGCACTGATAGCAAAGAAGAACTACCTCCTGACAGTAAGTACAACTTTGTGGTGGTCCATTGTGAATTTGTGACCAAATGTTGCAGTTAACTATGAAACCCTGCATATTGTGTCACATCATGAATCTCATTACATGGAGAAAGCTTCATATATTGTGCCACTATGACATCATCAGGGATGGAGTAAATCATTATCTACAGGGATAATGAGAGAGAGTAGCGACAGTCCCCAGACAGCTATTGGCTAAAAAGAACATGTTTGGAATTACATCCACTTGCATTGACAGCAGGTGTGAAGGTAGTATTTTTTAAGGTGCTGATTCAGGGCTGAGCCAGGTTATAAAATAACCGGAATAGAGGCTAAAATGCTGTGTGTGTGTGTGTGTGTGTGTGTGTGTGTGTGTGTGTGTGTGTGTGTGTGTGTGTGTGTGTGTGTGTGTGTGTGTGTGTGTGTGTGTGTGTGTGTGTGTGTGTGTGTGTGTGTGTGTGTGTGTGTGTGTGGTTCCAGTGAGTCAGGAGGAGAAACCCACTGAAAGCTCTGACATACCTCCTCACAGTGAGTACAACGGAACAACTTATTGGTGTTTTATTTCATATAGGTTTGATACAGTATATAAAATATGATATATAAAACTACATACTATTATTTGTAAAGCTTATGATCAGACTGCAAGGTATTATTCTTAGCACATTCTTCTTAGCACGCCAGAGAGTTTTTTGAGTTGCTTGATTCAGTTATTAATTTCATACATATTAATCAGAAATGATCCTTTGAAACCCGATTTTTAACTCCATGTTAAAACTGAAATCTCAGGTCCATCCTGCTAGCAGCCGCTGTGCTTGATTCTTACCCTTTTCCAAACATTGTAGACCTATCCAAAAATCCATAAAGTTTGCCCTCCCCTGCTCTCAGAAGTCTTAAAGGTGGATTGCCAAATATTCTTCCACCTATTTTTATAATCTTCAGTCTTATTCAGGATAAAGGGGGGTGGGTGGAGATCCTCCTGAACTGAATCCACACCCACAGCTTTAGTTGTACGATAAAAGAGGAGTTTCTTTTTTTTTCATTGGCACGTTTCATTGGAAACCTTCATCCTCCAGGAAGAAACCGTAAATACAACAGGAAGACATCATTGCACATAAAACACACCAAGGGGTCCAATTAAAGGGATATTTTACTATTAAAAACATTTCATGGTCTACTCAGTCTCATGTGAACACACCAGACAGTTTATAAGTTACTACATTCACTATTTCATTTGAGCAAATCCGCCTCCTTCCTCTGCACTTAAAACTCCATTTTAACCATTTTAACCTTTAAATATCAATAGGCCTGATGCCATTTATGGAGTTTATGATGACAATTTATTGGGACTTTTTTCTTTTTTTGTAATTCTGTCTGTCTGTATGTACAGTATGTACCACAGACGCTTGTGTTTTTGGATAATTTAATGAACATTTTATTAACAGCTGAAGTGGTAATGTGATATATAAATGAAAAGAGTAATTAATAAAGTATTATTATTATTATTATGATTAATAATAAATAGGCCCAATGCCATCCTGCCAAAATTAAGCACACATGCAAATGTTTAATAAAAATTTAGATTCCCCCAGTAGAACGTGAACTAATTCTATTCCTCTTGATATTTCAGGTGATCCTGATGATCAGACTCTCAGGATGGTCCTGGTAGGGAAGACTGGCAATGGGAAAAGTGCCTCAGGAAACACTATTTTGAATCAGAAGTTTTTTACATCCAAAGCCAGTCAATTTTCTGTCACCAAGTTTTGCCAGAAAGCACAGGCTGTAGTAGACGGCCGTCAAGTTGTTGTAGTTGATACACCTGGTCTGTTTGATACAAATCTGCCCCAGGAGGAGATTCAACAAGAGATGACCAAATGCATCAGTCTGCTGGCTCCAGGACCTCATGTGTTCCTGTTGGTGTTACAGATAGGTCGACTCACTGAAGAGGAGAAAAATATATTGAAGTTAATTCAGGAGGCTTTTGGAGAGGGTTCCAAGAAGTTCACCATCATTCTTTTCACAAATGGAGACACACTGGAGAATGATGACCAGTCCATTGAGGACTACATTGAAGCTTGTGATGATTCATTTAAGAAGCTGATTGCTGACTGTGGAGGAAGGTACCATGTCTTCAACAATAGAATTGAAAACAAAGAACAAGTCAGTGACCTGCTGATGAAGGTTGAGAAGATGGTGAAGGAGAATGGTGGAGGATGTTACACCACAGAGATGTTCCAGGAGGCTGAAGCAGAAATCCAAAAACAGATGGAGAAGATTTTAAAAGAGAAGGAAGATGAGATGAAGAGAGAAGTGGAGGAGCTGAAAAGAATTCATGAAGAAGAAAAGAAAATAATGAAAGAAAGGATGAAAGAGCAGGAAGATGAGACTAAAAATGAGAAGGAAAAAATAGAGATACAACTGAAAGAAATGGAGGATTATATTAAGAGAGAACGTGAGGAAAGAGAGAGAGAGTGTGTTAAAAGAGAAGAGGAGGACAAAATACAACGCAACAAGTGGAATGAAAAACTCAAGGACTTGGAAAGAAAGAAAGATAAAGTGTCAGAGGAAAAGGATAGAGAGTTGGAACTGAAGAGAAAAGAAATAAGAGAGAAGAGAAGAACAGAATAAAATGAAAAAACTTCAGGAAGAACTTGATTTGTTGAAACAAAATCATGACAAGAAAAGAAGAGAAGAGGAGGAAAAGAGACAAGAAGAAGAAAAGAAACAACAGGAAATTTTGCAGGAGAGGAAGAAAGAACTGGAAAAAAGGGAAACGGAGGACAGAAAAAGGAAAGAAGAACAGGAAAAGAAACGAGTGGAGTGGGAGAAAAAACTTGAGGCCTTGGAGAGAGGATCAGAAGAAATGAGAAAACAACAAGAGGCCTGGGAAAAGGAAAGAGAAAGATGGAATAAAAAAGAACATGAATACAAAGAAAGAATAGAAGAAGAAAAGAAGAAAATAAAAAATCTTCAGGATGAATTTGAACGTGAAAGAAAAGAACATGAAAGGAAAAGAAAAGAAGAGGACAAACACAGACAAGAAGAGACAGCAGAAAAACAGAGAATTATGGATGAATTCAGAAAGAAAGAACAGGAAGAACAGCAAAGAAGAGATGAGGAGGACAGGAAAAGGAAGATACAGGATGAAATGAAACAAAGGGAGTGGGAAAGGAAAGTTGAGACCTTGGAGAGAGAGAGAAAGGAAGCAGAAGAAAAGGATAGAATATTGTTGGAAAATGAGAGAAAAGTTGTGAGAAAACAACAAGAGGAATGGGAGGAGGAAAGAACAGCATGGTGGAAGAAAAGACAACAGGAAGATGAAGAGAGAAGAGAAGAACAACACAAGAAAATAAATAAGCTTCATGAAGAAATGGACGAGGAAAGAGAAAAACATGAAAAGACCCAAAAAAAGATACGACAACAAGAAGAAGAGGAACGAGAGAGTCTTGAGAAAGAACATAGAGAAAAACTGAAACATATGGAGAATAAATACAAAGATGAGGCCAGAAAACAAGCTGAGGAATTCAATGAGTTAAAAGAAAAATACCAGAAGGAGTACAACGATCTCATACAAAAACAAGAAGATGAAATACTTAAACTCCAACAGAACAAAACTAATGAAATAGAAGAGAAAGAAAGAGAACTAGAACAAGTGCTTGATAAACATCACAAAGAACTGCAAGAGATGAATCAGAACAAGTGTATTATCAGCTGAGAACATCATCAGGATCTCAACATCTTGGGTAAGAGATTAGCAAGTCAAAAACATGAACTGAAAAATTAAAATTGTGTTATTAGAACAGCTACAGTATGACATAAAGTTAAAAACAAAATGTGTCCTTCAATCTCATACAGTATGAAGCCAAATGTTACAGAATCCGTATCTGCAGCATATACAGTACTATGCAAAACGGCCTGGTTTAAATATTTAACTAAAGTATTGGATTGATCCTGCAAAATTAGCCAGTGATCTAATAAAGCTTTGAGAATTATTTTCGCTGCCTTAATAAAATTGGTATTGTATCTTACAGTATATCATTGTAAACACTGATTAGTCACCTGTATAAGGTATGGATTGAAAACACTGGACATGTTTGGAATGAGTAACACTGCTAAACATGTGGGCTGCACCCCCCAAAAAACTGCAGAATTTGGGAATTATTTTCTATTTTCTGTTGTAATCATTGATACTCCTCTTTACAACAAGGTATGACTTGTAGAGATCAGACATTCCTGTAATGAGTAACACTGAGACACATTTGGGTTGAACCCCCAAAGATGTGCCAAAATATAATGCTCTGTTGGCATTCACTCTAGTATTGAATTCCAAGTCCTGATAGGTGTGTGACAGTGACAGGTGTGCCACTTAGTCACAGGTGTGTGCCAGGCACATACTGTACGCATGGGTCCTGTCACTTTTTTTTTACTTTAATTATGCTCCAGGCAGCAGCAACACTGGTGAAAATAAAGATCCCTTCAGGATAAAGACTGTGCAATAGAGTAACTAGAAGTGGAGCATCATCTGGTGTCAGCCCTGGTACTGTACCATTGCAAAAGTTGAGACCAGGTTTAGTGAGACCCTACAGTCACCTACACCCTCAAAGCAACGGCTGATACCACTGAAATGGCACTGTTACTCATTCTAGGAATGTCTCCATTCAGTACCTTGTTCTAAACGCAACTAATCGACCTTAGTATCAATTGATAAGATACAACACCAATTGATATTAAGGTGGAGAAAACAATTCCCAAAGTCAGGTTTCTGGACTTTGTGTGGGCCAGTTTATGTGAGGACTGTCTGTCTGTCTGTCTCTCTGTCCATCTGTCTGCCTGCCTGCCTCTCTCTGTCTATACAGGTGTGGAGGTGGGCGTGACAGAAACACCTGATCCATCCAGTGGTCATCAACGTTCCTCAGAAGACCTGTCCATCTCTCTAGGTCTGATCCATGCAGTGGTCATCAACGTTCCTCAGAAGACCTGTCCATCTCTCTAGGTCTGATCCATGCAGTGGTCATCAACGTTCCTCAGAAGACCTGTCCATCTCTCTAGGTCTGATCCATGCAGTGGTCATCAACGTTCCTCAGAAGACCTGTCCATCTCTCTAGGTCTGATCCATGCAGTGGTCATCAACGTTCCTCAGAAGACCTGTCCATCTCTCTAGGTCTGATCCATGCAGTGGTCATCAACGTTCCTCAGAAGACCTGTCCATCTCTCTAGGTCGTCCTCAGACCAGACCTCCAACATCACTTCCAGTCATGGTTGTGGCAAATGTTTGATTTAGGAAAACAAAGCAGTAAAGAAACAGAATCTTTTTTATTTTACATAATGAAGTTACAATGGTTTTATTGTAACTATTGTAACTTTATTTATATACAGCGTATATTGTATATACTGATAGTTGTAAATTGTGTATACTGATAAAGACCCAATTATTTGCATTTTATTATTCAGGTCCAGGTTCTTCAGAACAGGAAGGACACTGATTTAATGCATGCAGAAATAGTATGATTGTTTATAATGTATAGAACATTAGAATACATCAGCAACACAAAAGGGACACTAAAGCTCTCAGAGTTCAATGACAGTGCCTCTATTTTTATAATGAATAATCAGAGTCAGATTATTCATATTGCATGTGTCTTTCAGCAGCACTTTCAAGGAGAATGTTCTCTGTCATGTCTTGGTGACATTATTTACTGAATGAGACGAGATGCTCACATAATTATCATATAATAAGACACAGTATATAAGACTTTCCTTTTGCTGTAGAATTGTTGAACACATTGCACACTGCTGATCATACTGACTACTGTATGACATTGGTATTTTAAGTTATCCTCTTGTGTTATTATTTTAATAAATACATCAGTTGTCAATTGTCAATTAAATGTTACTCATTAAATAAATACTAACAGACAAGGTAAATGTTCAACACTACAACCTTCCACTTGCTAAGGTAGTTTTTTCCCCACACTTGCATTTGTAAACATAGTTAATGTTGAATCCATGGTTGAGTCACACTTAATATAATACAAAAAAAAAAAAAACTGTTTGGGACCCAGAGGCTAGCCTAATATATCCCATAGTTGGGCAGTAGGCCTAACATGTATAAGCAATACAATCAATATGAATTTACATTGTATTTACAGACTGATAATATGTTCTAGCTTATTGCACATTTTCACCATTGCTAAAATGATTGATTGATTGAGCGATCGACCGATTTACAATTACTTTGTAAATGTTTGTAGAAAATGGAAAATAGACTACATGTTTATATAAAATATGCTATGAGGAAAAAAACAGAAAAAAGAAGCTCAATGCCTTTTGTGAGCTTTGTGAGCCGTCTGTGAGCTTGTAACTTGTAACCAACTAGGCATATTTTCATATTGCTGATGATGCATAATTATATGTAGGCCTAGTGTGTGTGTGTTAAAAGTTATGAATGAGTATGAATTAATGAATGAACTCACACATTGTCACGTTTAGTTAATACTGTATATATTCAATTCATCTTTCCTCCTTGGTGTCTGTTCCAAACCAACCAGTCAGATCCGGTCTAGAGCCCCGCCCACTACATCCGGTACTGCGCACAGCGTTTCCGTTTCCGCTCTTCAGCTCCACACGCTGTGAGAAGGTTTGTTGTTTGTTGTAGGAAAAGTTATCAGAGGAGAGAATGGAAAAACAACAGATATGGAGAAAATCTATTCGTTTAGAGAATGTTTAATGTAATGTTGAATGTATTTCTGTTGGGAATTAAACGTTGGAGGAAAGAAGTAATAAGTTCTGAACCACTGACTGTGAAGTTACAACTAATGGAACCAAATGGACTGATTAGGACAAGTTACAACTAATGGAACCAAATGGACTGATTAGGACAAGTTACAACTAATGGAACCAAATGGACTGATTAGGACAAGTTACAACTAATGGAACCAAATGGACTGATTAGGACAAGTTACAACTAATGGAACCAAATGGACTGATTAGGACAAGTTACAACTAATGGAACCAAATGGACTCTTCAAACCAGGTGAGGTTCAGTTGACTTTTATCTGTTGTGTGTCTAAAGTTTATTGATCACAAACTGATTGATTGTGTCAACCAGGTGTGTGTTTGTCTCTGTTTTTGTTGTGTTTGTGGTGAAACACTAACAAATGCATATTTACTGTGGATTCTTCTTGTTGTTCAAACACTGCTAAACTACAACGTAAATGAATAGAGCTGGTATGGTTTATTTTAGTGGTGATGATGATTATTAACCACTAGGTGGTGGTGTTGTAACTCCATGTTTAGTGACAGGCATTACATTATGGTAGTTTGATGATTGATTGATGTTTTTATTCACAGTTTGTAGATTTACAGAATATTTCAAGCACAACTAATCAAGCTGAGTCCACATAGAAAAGGAGGTTGGTGTTGGAATCAGATTTTACAGAGGCCAATTAAGGGATTAGCATGTCTTAATGACTGTTGGTTGGATGTTCCCTATTTTGGTGGCATTTAGACCCTTGTTTGTGCCGAATCTGGGTTGCACATGGTTAGTTAAACTCCCTCTGGTGTTGTGGAGGTGAACTACATTGACATTGACAGGTACATGGTGGTATTTTGGTAGTGTAGTAAATCTTGTGGACCAGAACCATTGACTCTGTCATCAAGCCTCATGGAACAACACTTTTAAAAAAGTCAATATATGACTATGTATGTAAGAATGAGTTGCATGTAATGAGATGTAATACTGAAGGCAATTATTTTTCCCAAGGGCCCACATGATAAACAGAAAATATCATGGAGGGCCGGGCCTAAAATTCTGAACTAAATATAAAAAGCAGTATATGGTATTGTTTTGACTAGCAGGTAAGAGTATACGTTATTATTAGACAGTGAAAAATGTAGGATGCCTTATGAAAATTATTACATTATTCAATCAAATCTTCCAAAACAACAGCGTGGGCATGGGTAAATCCCACGCAATTCACAGCAGGAAATTGTAGGGTGAATAAACATGCTTCAAAATAATAAAAAGCAATGCAGTTTTAGCCAAGGCATACCGGTAAATGACCCTGCGTCAGTGCGTCATGCTAGCGTCATGTCCAGGGGGTGTAGGCCTACTTGTACATCAAGCTGCCTCACGCTACAGAAACAGGAGACAGGCTCCTGCCCTATGGGCCTCATGGCTCGGCCTAGCCTCATGACATCATGGCTAGGCAAGGCTTACTTACTTACTTATACCGGTAAATATGGGTTAGTTAGAATTACATTCTCTCGTGTCCGACTAACTTTTCACAGACCAAAGTCAGCCAAAAGGCTGCATTTGGCCCCCAGGACGCATAACGCACAGGTGTGATATAAGCCTATGCAGGTATGCATGTTTGAAGTATATGTTTGCAAACTAATACAGCAATGACCCCAGAAGACCCCTCTGGGTTTGATTGATTGATTGATTTTCTCAGAATATCACATCGCATTTCAGCTTCAAATCAGCATCAAATTTCAGCTTTCTAAAATATTGTTCTCTATTGCTCTATTGTTCTTATCAATTTACAATATAGGTATTTAGCAATCACTAATACATAGTGACTCTTATTATATATTTACTTATTTGCAATGCAAGCCCCTGCACACTTGAAGAAAAAATATGTCTTTAAACACAGTACTGCTTCAACACAGTTGGTTTATTATCAATGACTTGCATGCTAAAACTGTCTGTTGTGGATCCAGTGTGTTTTTACTACTATTGAACTATTTAATACACTTGAACTATTGAACAGCTGCTAGATGACCTGTGAATGACTGCATTATCACAAAGGTGTGGTTCATCTGGAATGAATTTTAGGGCTTTAAGTCCATCCCCTGAAAAATGGGAGCAAAAACAAAAGTGTTGCGTTTATATTTTTGTTGAGTGTATGTAAAAATGTTTTTTGTTTTGTTTTTAATGCCACTGAAAAATGTATCTCGCACTTGAGAACTATATTACAATACAAACACAATATTTAACATTATATTACACATTACATTATAGGCTAGGTTTGTGT
>CM076981.1:16170570-16483070 GCA_039105355.1 Benthosema pterotum
TCCCCTCTCTGTGTGTTTACTAATGGTTGCTATAGAAACCCGTAGCGGACACACGTGGGCATAGCCACGTGCGCTTTGTGTGTGTATGTCGTCTGGGTGCGCGCGCGTGCACGCACGTGTACGCGCGCGGCTTCATTGCGCGCCGGTTTCATTAAGAGCGCAAATTGTGTGAGTCCTTTGCTTACTGACTGCCTGTGTGTGTGTGTGCGTGTGTGCGTGTGTGCGTGTGTGCGTGTGTGCGTGTGTGCATGTGTGTGTGTGTGTGTGCGCGCGTGCGTGCTGCGCGCGCGTGTGCGTGCGTGTGTGCTGCACGATTCATTACACATTCGAGAATTATGACATTACTCATGATCTCTGACTCTGAAGAGACAAACAGACAGACACTGAAGAGACTTGATAGCTGGACAGCGAGTCTTCAATGACTAACCTCGGCATGAAGAAGCATTCACGTGACTTTTTCAACCTCTTCTTGTTACAGGACTATATTGTTAACTATTATTGTCATGTTGTGGCATATTCCTTGATATGCATACATTATCTCAATTCAATACCAATCGGGGGTAAAATGATAATTTTGCACCGGCTAAAAATGATGGCAGTTCTAAGCTATTATAAAAAAGGTATTAAGAAAATAATGGATCTGTCATCGAAATGGATAATGTATATGATCCATCCCCTATCTATACTTGAGAAACATTAACCTCTGAAGAGGGAATATCGGTATTAAACCTGTTGAATACAGCACCGATTAAAAAAAACAGACTAAATGCCTGGAAGTTATAGATATTCAAGAATACATAGATGAGTAAGATGACAGAGGCGAATCATGCACACATAAAAGCACAAAACATACGATAAATAGGCCTACTAGGTTTAAACTTTTACCACCACTTAATGCTTAATGAGACCACATAACTCCTGTCCATCATATTTCTGCTAACATTCTAGATGTTTTTAATAAATGGGTAAAGAAGTGCAGGTGCTGTGTCTGTCTGGGTACCCTTTTACGCATGTGGGCCTAGAAAGAATAGTGAAGTGCTTGGCTGCTTTGCAGGACAGCCTTATCTGTTCATATCAGCTATATTCTGTGCGCATTGCTGGCATGCCGGGTGTACGTGCGTGCATGCGTGTGGAGTTATAGGTACCGATAACGAAATTACCATTAAACCAATGTATGCATGGTAGCTACTGTGCCTACAGTGTATCACGATGTGGGGATAGCTTGCTGATGTGTTGTTTTTGCCCAATTAACTCTGACCCGTTATAATGCGCTGTCCTGGCTCGTAGGCCTAGCACATGGATGAAGTCTATAGGCTACTCCATCCCAGATGGTTTCAGCTAATTTTGACCAGGGACCACCATTCTAAGAGCAACCTGAGGACCTGTGGGGTGGGCTGCCACACATCCCGGACCTGTCCTGAAATATCACTGCAATATCCTACAATAACGCACCCCTTTTTTTCTTTAGGGTCGTGGGGTCCGCGGACCACCGATTGAAAACTCAAGTCTGTCCCATCGCTAATGAGTCTCTTAACACTGCAGGAACGAACAAACCAAAGACCCAGCATAAAGCATATAGGAATCTCAACGTTAGTGACTTAACCCATTCAATATGCAAACAGATAGTGTAAGTATAGGCCTATAGGCCTACCTTAACTACTTCAAGAATACCCTTGAATTCAACCCATTAGCGGAGATAGGCCTATATTATAGATAGATACAGATTCAGACACACGTAAAATACTTCCAGAAATAGTTTCAGATACCAAACTTAGACTGGATTCAAGACAGTTTTATTAACAAAATAATACTAATAATAATAAATAATACTAATAATAATATTAATAATAATGGAAATAAAAAATATATACATTATTAATTTCAACGAAAATGGTGCGTGTTAACTGCATATAATAACAACTAAAGTCTCTTCTTATATATATATATATATATATATATATATATATATATATATATATATATATATATATATATATATATATATATATATATATATATATATATATATATATATATAGGGGGGGCGGGGGGGTTAGGCAGAGACGTCGTCGAAAATGAATGCGTGCAGGGTTCCGGGGAGGCAGTCCGTGATGAGCGTCGCGTCCGATAGGGGATTTGGAAAGCCGTGCGTCGTTGGTCCGGTCCAGGGTCATTCACGGGTTCTGTTCAAACAGGCAGAATACCTATTCCTACCGGTACGTTATAGACAGGAAAAAAATCCAAGCGCTATAGTGAACCTCAGAGATGAACCAGGTGTGAATGCCTTTAGCCTATACGAAATCAATATAGGGAATTCCATTTCCAACATGTTACTGTAGGCCTATTTAGGCATATAGCCTGCTGCCTACATTAGAGGGCCCAATAAAAAAGTTTTTCTTCCACATTGACACTTGACAGTGTGGAACTGTAGCGGTAATTATCAATGATCAACACCCTCCCTCCGTGACTGTTAGACACTTGCAGGTATGGGGGTAGTGGTGCCGGGTTGGGTGCTGCTGCCATTGTCCGTTACCAGTGTTGAAAAAGAATTACCCTACTGGTGGGACACTATTTTATAGACAAATCTTGATTGATTATGACCTGTGCACCATGTGACTGCCCCAACCCCATTGGCCATCGCAAAATGAATACTGACCGGCAGCCAGGGGTGATCCATTTCAATAATGACCACCCTGTTGATGGTCAATTCTAATGATGACCAGTCTGTGATCAGCATCGCGGCTGATCAACATCACGAACGCCGCCATGCGACGATCAGAAGCTGTCCATGGTGCTGATCAGCATGTGATGCACTTGCTTAATGTCGCTCTGGGTTAAAGAGACTGTTCAACGCATACATTTTAATTCTAAATTGCAGGTCGCTGCGGATCTGACACTGCCCGTTAGAGGAGGTCACCGTTGGTGGAGAGTAGGCTACTGTGGAGGACGAGTTCCTCTCCAAACGACCATGCGCGGTGCAACAGATACGCATACAAGTTCAGTTTTGCTTCGACGCAACTTATTATTCCTAACCATGTATGGTAATAGTGTATGAGAGAAAAATGACACATTATACCAGTCAATTTCTAAAACATGCATGAAGTCATAAAATTACAGGATTAACAAACCACTAAATAACGCAGTAGGCTACGCATAGTCCATCTGATCACAGAGTAAATGTCCTCTTTAAATATAAGCGCTACTTAACTTTCCCCGACGGGGCGACCCCCCACAGGGTCGGAGCGGTGGCGCTGGGTCGGCTTATTGTCGTGTTGGGGTGTGGGACACCCGCCGGTCCAACGCCGTTGCTGTCTCCGTAGCGGGTAGGAGACAGCTCACACCAATGATCATCCGCGAACGGCCCCCACCCAGCCCCCCGCGAGTGCATCAAAAACATATACTGTAGCCTAGCTCAGCATGGCTAGCTGCCAGTAACAGGTACAGAGCAGCACTCTCCAGACACGCCATTCATTGTCTGTCAAACAGTTTTATAGTTCGTCCTTCCGCATCCCAATCACCATCAGCCGTGTGTGATTTGGGGTGTCACCCGTCACTCCACGCAGGACGGCAATCAATCAGCTTGAGAGTGACACTTGTCACGTGACGTCACCCAGTTCAAGTTCACTACAATATACTTAACTTTCCCCGATGGGGCGACCCCCCACAGGGCCAGAGCGGCGGCACTGGGTTGGCTGTATCGTTCACTCTGTTGGTCCAAGGTCGTGCAGATAAAACGCATCACAATAACAACAGTGTGGTTGCCCACTAATAATAATAATATAAGCCTCAGACGTTTAATGACACCTAATGGTATTCATCTCTCTCTCTCTCTCTCTCTCTCTCTCTCTCTCTCTCTCTCTCTCTCTCTGAGAGAGACTCTGAGTGAGCGCAAGCAGACCCATAGTTCTAGTTTATATATTCCACGCCAGTTCCGGGAAAAAAACGGATTGACCCAGACAAAGCAAGAAAAACAGGCGAGACAGATGATGTATCATATACAGTTTCATTTTATTTAATACATTGGGTTAATCATCCATTCCATAGGCCTACTCATTCGGGAATCAGATCAGGAAATATCACAGTGGGTGTCTGCTGTTGTTTCATTCATTTATTATGCATTCTGCTGTTCTGCGCGCCCTTGCCTAGCGTGCGTAATGGTTAGGGGCGGAGCGGGGTTGTGTTGCGTCGGAATCGCGGTGCGTCGGAATGGGGGTGCGTCGGAATGGGGGTGCTTCGGAAGGGAGGTGTGTCGGAATGGGGGTGCGTCGGAGTGCCGATGGGTAACCTGTCACTACATGCAGGCAGTGAATGAAATACATGGTGTTTGACACATTCACATCCATACACTGATGGCAGTGGAAACCATGCAAGGTAAAACCTGCACATCAGGAGGAGTTCAGTGTCTTGCTCAAGGTGACACTAACTCAGGGGGAACCGGGGATCAAACCGGCAACCTTATGGTTACCATGCAGTGACTCTACCCCTGATCCACCACCGCCCTGCTGCCTTGTGTTCCCTAGAGTAGGTATAGCTGTGCATCTCCAAACAGCTCATCACTTCATCTAACCAGCTCAATATAATAAACCTTTTTATTGTCTTGCCATAGCAGGAAACACCAGTTTAACTCCAAGACATTCAACAATTAAACCAAGTCCTAGCCTGGATGTCATGGAAAGATGGGAGGAGATGAGGGAGGAGGAGTTGGACATCATTTTATTCTTCTTTTCCACTGATGATGTCATATGTATGTTCCATGTTAGGCTGACACATCCAGACTTCATCTGTCTTTCAACAACTGAACATCCATGTTTACACAGACCAGGACCTGTACAGTCATGACAGGTAAGGAGAACTGGACACACATTTTAGAAATATAAACTGGATGAGTGTGTGTTGTACTGTTATTGTATGTTGATGTGAGTGAGTGAGTGAGTGAGTGAGTGAGTGAGTGAGTGAATGATGTTAGTGGTGAATGAGTAGAGCTATGTCAACAAGCACTGGATTAAACCCCAACATTCAACTGCGTCCCTTAACACTTTAACTGAGGCATCACAAAAATGCTTAAAATCTTGCGAAAATGCAGAAATTCTACTTCTGCACGAATGCATTGGGAAAGCTGGAGGAATAAATCGTACTGTCGTACAGCTGCGTTGTACATGGGTGTTTGATGTTAAAATGACATTTTTTTCTTATCTTTCAATTGGTGCTGCATAGAGCATGGTGAGCGTAGATTTAGATGAGAGGTTGCGCATCAGGGTTAGTTTTATAGTTGTTTAGTGAATATATTTGTGTTATGGTTGTGTATTGGCACGCCCAGGTCATCAGCCATGGCTGCGTTCCTATATACCATATGGAAGTGCACTTGCCTGTTAGTTTGCATTGCGCAGTGCGTTCGCCGCTCGGTGCGCAATGTCTGAATGCACACAATATATTCGTACATGATCTGTCATCCCCTTACCTCAGTTGTAGACCGAATATGGTCATTCAGAGCTGTAGTTCATTTATGTGTTCATGGTAATAATATTTTCCACTCATTTGTATGTCTGGCGAAACTGCAATTTTGACAACCAATTTGCACCACAATTATTCCTTAAGCAGTCCATATGTTGCATCACAACAGCCATTGATGCAGAGTGTGTTAAATTAAATTAAATTAAATTAAATTAAATTAAATTAAATTAAATTAAATTAAATTAAATTAAATTAAATTAAATTAAATTAAATTAAATTAAATTAAATTAAATTAAATTAAATTAAATTAAATTAAATTAAATTATAGTCTATATTGTGTTGAAATCTCTGCTTTGAACATCAACCTTTTTTTGCATGAGTGTTATTGAGGGTTGACTAGGAAGGTAACAGGTTGTCAATCACCTGCAACTAATGGCAGGAAACAGATTGCATGTATTTGAATAAAAGTGATGCAGTTTTACTACATGCATGAGGTACAATTTGAAAGTGCATTTTATTTTGTAATTTCATGTTCTGATATTAATCATCATTTGTTAATCTCCTTATTCCATGTATTTCCAGTGTAACAGTGTAAGGTGATCTTTCCTGGGTGTTAATCTCCTTATTCCATGTATTTCCAGTGTAACAGTGTAAGGTGATCTTTCCTGGGTGTTAATCTCCTTATTCCATGTATTTCCAGTGTAACAGTGTAAGGTGATCTTTCCTGGGTGTTAATCTCCTTATTCCATGTATTTCCAGTGTAACAGTGTAAGGTGATCTTTCCTGGGTGTTAATCTCCTTATTCCATGTATTTCCAGTGTAACAGTGTAAGGTGATCTTTCCTGGGTGTTAATCTCCTTATTCCATGTATTTCCAGTGTAACAGTGTAAGGTGATCTTTCCTGGGTGTTAATCTCCTTATTCCATGTATTTCCAGTGTAACAGTGTAAGGTGATCTTTCCTGGGTGTTAATCTCCTTATTCCATGTATTTCCAGTGTAACAGTGTAAGGTGATCTTTCCTGGGTGTTAATCTCCTTATTCCATGTATTTCCAGTGTAACAGTGTAAGGTGATCTTTCCTGGGTGTGTGACCAGCAGAGAGACATTATGGCTGAAGCAGCACATGGTGGTGAGTCCATGATAAAATACACCAATGATTTCACTCAACATCACTAAAGTAATTCTACTTGGTAACATTCAAAAAGCATCTAGTGTACACCTTTAATTTTTTTTAAACATGTAAATGGTGCATTTATTTTACCAAAGCACTTTACATCCATCAGCTCAGTGGCCTTGTGGTTAGAGTGTCTACCCTGAGACTAGGAGGTCGGGGTTCGATTCCTGGCTGAGTCATGAAAAATGGGACCTAATGCCTCCTTGCATCAGGGGTTGGATCGGGAGTAAGTCCAGGGGGTGTACTCAGTGTTGTAGTGGTACTTTTAGAAGTGGGGGGACACCTCTGAAAGGGGAATTCCCCCCATTTGATTTTTTTTTTCTGAGAGTGTACATGTGAACCAAATGGACCCGCCAGGGTCCATTTGGACCCTGGAAAATCATTAGCATGGTGAAATACATCTTGATGATGTCATCAAGATGTATTTCACCATGCTAATGATTTTTTTCAGACCCAAAAATATTTTAGATGTGAGAAGTGGAGGGACCCGCAAGGGTCCATTTGGTTTCATTTTTACGTTTCAAGGTTATCATTTTACGTTTAATTTTTACGCTCTCATGAGTTAAAATTCATCATCTTAATTAGCCCATAGTGGTCCGCAACACAACCCTCCGTGCTTCCGTGAAAAATAGGTGGCCGCATCTGGCGCACGATCACAAAGATGTGCTGTATTTATAGTACTGGTTATTCGGAGCCGGTAGGTGCGCGATGTGCGGCCGATTCGGGTGCTGTAGTAAACACCAAGGGGGGGGGGACTGGGTTTTCGTGGCATTTGAGCATGATTGCGGGGGGTTAGGCGAAGACAACCTTTTTGGCCCCAGTGCTGCATGCAATGTTGAAGCGTTTTCCCTCGTGGTTTTTGATAGACATGGCTGTGGGTGCTAAAGTTGCTCCTTTATACAATAAAGTATAAAGTGGATCTATTTAAGGTAAAAAGTGGATCTATTTAAGTTATGAAGTGGACATTCGCATCATGAACACTCTGGCTGCTCTTATCTAGAATATTCCTGGTACAGATTGTTAGACTTGTCTCAATGTTATTGTCCTCAAATCATTGATTTACTGAATGCCTTGGATTGATGTTTTATAGAAGGTCAGTCACAAGTTTACACATGAATATAAAAGCGTTTATAATGTCCTGTTAGGTAAAGTGATGAACTGAGTCAGCAACAGCAGGGGTTGACACTAAGGTCTCCAAGGCACTTGCCCATCGGGCAAGTGCAAGTCAGGTTCTACTTGCCCTCAGCTCATGGTCACTTGCCCCCAAAAATATACCGGTAGTGTAAATTTTGCATTTAAGTTTACTTCCTACTTGGGTGCTTTAAACCAGGGGTTTTCAACAGGTGGTCCGGGGACCACCAGTGGTCCCTGAGAGGGTTCCAGGTGGTCCCCAGCTAAGTTGGTTAACCAGATGTAACTCTTGAGAACGTAAAAATGAAACCAAATGGACCCTTGCGGGTCCATTTGGTTTCATTTTTACACTTTCAAGAGTTAAAATTCATCATCTTAATTACGTAGCCCATAGTGGTCACAGACCCAGTGGTCCCTGACCCCAGCAAAATGATAGTTTGGAACCAAATGGACCTGGGAGAGAGATAGGTAGAGATAGCTAGAAAGCAGGGAAAGACACAGAGGCAGAGTGCAACGACTGCCTTCAAGACAAATTTATCTTGTGTTGTGTTATAGTGCACTAAGTTGCACACTTGCCCGATCGGGCAACCAGGTAGCAGTCTTCACTTGCCCCACTATTTTTTTTTACTTGCCCCGGGCAAGCGGGCAAGTGTTAGTGTCAAGCCCTGAACATGCTCTGTTTGTAACAGGAATCCAGCTGACGTCGTCCGTCTCCACAATCTTGGACATTCTGAACGACCTGGACAATGACGAGTTCAAAGAGTTCCGGATGCATCTAAGGAGTCCGACGAAACATATTAAAAACTTCCAGCCGCTGCCAAGATCCCGTGTAGAGGATGCTGACAGGATGCAAATTGCCACAATGATCCCACAGACCTACCCCGACAATCATTCTGAGATCCTTATTCATTTCCTGAAAAAGGTCAAAAGGCATGATTTAGCAGGAACGATACCCAGAGGTAGGTGAAGGGAGGATGTGACTTCTATAGAGCTGCGCAGTGACGTCACCGCCCCTGTTCTGGAAGTCTTTTCCCCATTCATTTTTCTCATAGACTTTTCGAAGATGGTTACGCCGCGGAAAAAGCCAACTCGAGTCGTGACGAATCATGATGACACACACAAACTTTTGGGACAATAAAATAATTTCTAAGATGAAAAACGAAACAAAAAACGAAACAAAAATCATGCCGTTTTCTACTTCTTCCTAATTATATATTATATGACGATGTTGTGTTTGTTGTCATGATTTGTCACGACCCGAGTTGGCTTTGTCCGTGGCGTAATCGTCTTGATATAAATTATTTTCGAAAAGTCTATGAGAAAAATGAATTGGGAAAAGACTTCCGGAACAGGGGTGGTGACGTCACTGCGCAGCTCTATATCTACTATCAAACTATTTTTATCGTAACAAACTGATAGGCACCCTAAATGTACCAGCATGTTTTTATTTATTTTGGTATTTTACAGTTCATTCATATGATTTCCAAAATAATGGGTTCTAGAACCCTGTAGAACAGGGGTTTTCAACCAGTGGTCCGAGGACCACCAATGTTCCTTGAGAATGTGCCAGGTGGTCCTCAGCAAAGTTGGTTAACCAGATGTAACTCCTGAGAGCGTAAAAAATGAAACCAAATGGACACTTGCGGGTCCATTTGGTTTCATTTTTTACACTCTCAAGAGTTAAAATATTCATCACCTGAACTAGCCCAAATCTACACAACTAGAGATCTAGGTTTGCCTGTTATGTTTCTGAAATCCAGCCTGGAATTGTAGATAAAAAAGAAGAAATCTTTGGGTTTTGGGGGTCTGTGGGGCTAAAATGCCATCACATGGTGGTCCGTGGCTCAAATGCTGAATAAATGGTGGTCCCTGGCATCAAAAAGGTTGAAAACCCTTGCTGAAGAATATGTTTTTGTGTTTGCTGTATAATAGACATCACTGGATGTAATGTTAATGGACCATAGGTGCTGTCAATGTTGAACAGTATCTATCGGTACATTGTGGGATGGCTAATGCAAGCACTAATGTTATCCTCACTATTTATTGTCCTACGTATTATTAACAAAGAACTAGTAATTTATTTTAACTAGAAAGTCTGTTTCAACCTGTTTGGCCTATACTTAGGAGATGGTGAATACAATTTTTCATTTTTGATATCCTTAGTGGTAGCGTTCTCTCAGATGTTTCACTTTACTGCTGGCGAACTTAGAGCTGAGGGAACATAGAGCTGAGGGAACATAGAGCTGAGGGAACATAGAGCTGAGGGAACATAGAGCTGAGAGAACATAGAGCTGAGGGAACATAGAGCTGAGGGAACATAGAGCTGAGGGAACATAGAGCTGAGGGAACATAGAGCTGAGGGAACATAGAGCTGAGGGAATATAGAGCTGAGGGAACATAGAGCTGAGGGAACATAGAGCTGAGGGAACATAGAGCTGAGAGAACATAGAGCTGAGAGAACATAGAGCTGAGAGAACATAGAACATAGAGCTGAGGGAACATAGAGCTGAGGGAACATAGAGCTGAGAGAACATAGAGCTGAGAGAACATAGAGCTGAGAGAACATAGAGCTGAGGGAACATAGAGCTGAGGGAACATAGAGCTGAGGGAACATAGAGCTGAGGGAACATAGAGCTGAGAGAACTTAGAGCTGAGGGAACATAGAGCTGAGGGAACATAGAGCTGAGGGAACTTAGAGCTGAGGGAACTTAGAGCTGAGGGAACATAGAGCTGAGGGAACATAGAGCTGAGAGAACTTAGAGCTGAGAGAACTTAGTGCTGAGGGAACATAGAGCTGAGAGAACATAGAGCTGAGGGAACATAGAGCTGAGAGAACATAGAGCTGAGGGAACATAGAGCTGAGGGAACATAGAGCTGAGGGAACATAGAGCTGAGGGAACATAGAGCTGAGGGAACATAGAGCTGAGGGAACATAGAGCTGAGGGAACATAGACACAGTGAACCAGAACCCCCTTAGACTGGGACCCAATCAGAACACATTAGTCCTAGCATCAAGTCTGATGTTCACATAGAAGCAGACACTTACGTCCTCTAAGAACAGAATAGAATATACAGGTATAGTATAGAATAGCAGTCTACTACTAAGTCTAAAAACTCCCGAGCTCAGGTAGAGCAAATACACCAGCCTCAACAAGTGGTAACTGTATTGTTCCCAGATGTAACAACTCATCTGGGCAGTCTGCCTTTTCAGTGAAGGGAGCAAACCAGTGGAACTCCTTGCCCACGGCTCTGAAATTAGACACTGATGATAATGTATTTTACAGAGAACTCAAATACTGGCTTAAATCAACTCAAATTTGCTCACATGTATAGCTCTTGGCTCGTCACCAGAGAACTGTGTTTGCTTCTGCTTCTGTAACAAAGATTATGTAATTTTGTTGAATATATTAGATTTTTTTTGTACTGATTGGATGTATTTTAAATTGGATGTATTTTGCAATTGGATGTATTTTAAATTATATATTGTACTCTCTTAGAAAAGTCTCCTATGGACCAGTGGTGAAAATTAGCACTTGTGCTAACTCACTGTAAAACAAGACATCTACTTTCTGTGCTTCTGTGCAAAGAGCAATGTATTTGTTATGTCCATATCAAATAAAATAAAACATAAACATAAACATAACATCACGCACATTATCAATGGCTGTGTTCTAGTTCCGCTCACAATGCAGAATGATGAGACTGGATCGGATACCAATCAGTTCAAACGCAGCTCACAAGCTCTGGGGGTAAATATACACAACTTATGATATTATGAGAGCATTAGGCTACTGTTAAATTATCTCTGAACACGTTTTGGTGTTTTATCTGTTGAAAAATAGCAGATCAACAAGCTCATGTCGCGCCACCGAGTGGCGCGACATGAGCTTGTTGTTCTGCTATTTTTGAAAAATTGTGAAAAATGATGCGCAAATCTAAGAATGTATTCTATTTGACACCTGATTGTACTTTCTGACAGTAAATTCTAGTTTGTGACTAGTTTCTAGTTTCTGATGCTAGATTCTGACGGATTCTAGTTTCTCTGAAAAATCTATGTTCCTGTGTCAGTGATGCTTAACATGTTTCATGCCAAGGACCCCCAGAATTGTCCATATTTGGCTGCAGACCCCCATCTGAAAACATGTTGTTCTAGGGATCCCCCAGAAGCAAAAAATTGAGTTAAAAATGTTTGCTTCCAAAATAACATTCAGAGATTTGCAGCACATTTTCACAATTTTTCAAAAATAGCAGAACAACAAGCTCATGTCGCGCCACTCGGTGGCGCGACATGAGCTTGTTGATCTGCTATTTTTCAACAGCTAAAACACCAAAACGCGTTCAGGACACAAAGGGTTAATGTCAGTGTTTTTGTTGCTGTGTTTCCTTGCAGACAGTTGAGATAGTGGTGGGTGCGATGCTGCTGCTGTTTGGTGTGGTGTCGTCTGTGAAAACAGGCACAGAGATGGAGGTGACGTCTGGAGTGTTCGTCTGGGCAGCTGTGTTTGTAAGAGCACATTTTCATCCTCCACCATCCAAACCATACTGTACAGCAGTGGTTTTCAACCTTTTTCATCTCAGGGACCACTATTTATTCAGCATTTGATCCACGGACCACCATTTGATGACATTTTAGCCCCACAGACCCCAAAACTAAAGATTTATTTTGCTTTTGTCCACAATTCCAGGCTGGATTTGGGGAAACCAAACAGTCCAACATACAGATCAAAATGACCATTAATCTTCTACATTCTCTAGTTGTGTAGACTTGGGATAATTCACATGATGAATATTTTTTTTAACTCTTGAGTTTGTAAACATGAAACCAAATGGACCCGCCAGGGTCCATTTGGTTTCATTTTTACATTCTCAAGAGTTACATCTGGTTAAACAACTTACCTGGGGACCACCTGGAACCCTCTCAGGGACCACTGGTGGTCCCCGGACCACCTGTTGAAAACCCCTACTGTACAGTACACGCAATTGTTGTATAGGCTATTAATTCAAGTTATGAGCTTATTATTCTGTTAATATGCACTTAATTACGTTGTATTACTGTAACCAATAATTGGTTCGCTGTAAGCATCCATTCTCTCACATATAACCATACTGCCATGATGCATTTTGAAATGTAATGCTGTAGGTCTATGTTTTGTTATTGTTTAATTGGTTGTTTCTCTTCTCCTCAGTACATCATTACAGGGTCAGTGACGGTGGCTGCTGATAGGTCACTGATGCGATGCACGAAGAAATGCCAGAAGAAATGCAGGGGGGAGTGTAAGGCGCGACGCATGGTCAGTAAGCCTCAACTACAACAAGTCTTCCTATTTGTTACTAGTTGTTTATTCTATTGCTATTCTATGTTTATGTTTCAGATTAAAGCTTCGATGGTGATGAACATGGTGTCTGCTGGGGTGTCACTTGCTGCTGCCGTCCTTTACGCCATGGATGCTGGAGATCCACCACTTTACCTGATAGTGAGTGCCTGTGTGTCTGTCTGTAATCAGCTAATCTCTGCATGGATGCTGGAGATCCACCACTTTACCTGATAGTGAGTGCCTGTGTGTCTGTCTGTAATCAGCTAATCTCTGCATGGATGCTGGAGATCCACCACATTACCTGATAGTGAGTGTCTGTGTGTCCGTCTGTAATCAGCTAATCTCTGCTCTGAACAAGATGTGTGTTGTATACATGATGTGCAGTGTTGGGAATATTACTTTACCTTGTTAATATATTACTTATTAATTATTACCTTAATTTTAAAGCAATATATTATATTACAATATTACTGTCCGAGCAAGTGTAATATATTAATATTACTATTACATATTACTTAAAAAACTTTTTCCAAAATGTATAATTAAATATTTAGTGTCACTATTAATCAAATGTTGCGTAGACCAGTGGCATACCTACAATAAAGCAAGTGCACTTGGTTATCTGGCCAAATCCATGCCAAATCAACTTGAAAAAACATCACTCCTGAAAACAGTCCTGGCATAGACTGCAGTTGTCAAGATAATTTCGCAACTTGCAACAAGACAGAAAGTAATATTGAAAGTAATGCAGTAATGCAGAAAGAAAAGTATAATATATTAGATTTTTTTGTTATGTAATATATTTATATTACAAGTTACTGCATTTTGGTAATATATTATGTAATATATTAAGTTACGTAGTGCACATGTCCCAACACTGATGATGTGTATACCGGTATATTTGAATCACGTTTATTTCCAGAGCTTGTCGGAGGGTGTGTCGGCTGTGCAGTGTGTTTTCAATCTGCTGGTGTTCATCATTTCCATCGTTGTGTCTGTTTTTGCCGGCAAAGCCACAGGCCAATGCCCCGACCCATAAGCCACGATCGCTACGGTGAGACCCACACACACACAATGTACATGACATGAACCTGTAATCTGCACCCTCTACCTGTGTTACTGTGACTGGCAGGCTGGCAGGCAGGCAGGCAGGCAGGCAGGCAGGCAGGCAGGCAGGCAGGCGAGCAGGCAGGCAGGCAGGCAGGCAGGCAGGCAGGCAGGCAGGCAGGCAGGCAGGCAGGCAGACAGACAGACAGACAGACAGACGGGCGGGCGGGCGGGCGGGCAGGCAGGCAGACGGGCAGGCAGGCAGACGGGCAGGCAGGCAGACGGGCAGGCAGGCAGACAGGCGGGCAGGCAGGCAGGCAGGCAGACAGGCGGGCAGGCAGGCAGACAGGCGGGCAGGCAGGCAGGCAGGCAGGCAGGCAGACAGACGGGCAGGCAGGTAGACAGGCAGGCAGGCAGGCAGACAGGCGGGCAGGCAGGCAGACAGGCGGGCAGGCAGGCAGGCAGGCGGGCGGGCAGGCGGGCGGGCGGGTACCAAGCAGCACTTCCTACACTTTTGGAATCACAAGGTGAACATGCATTGCAGATGTTCTGAATATAATTTAAAGTTAATGCAACAACTGAAACATGCACATGAAGAAGCAGGGCAGGACCTGCTTGTGAATAGGCTATAGTCTACATGCATGTGTACACATGTACCTTGAAATTCTGATGGAATGTTACTCATCTAATCCTTTAATAAATATGATGAATACATGACTAAATCATTATAGTAGTATGCATATTTATAATGGTGTTTCACTGAAAAGTACTTAAAGAAGAGCTCACCTGTACATCTAAATTGATCAGGCATACTGATTAGAATCTGTAGATCAGGTTCAGTCTCCTCCTGTCTCTGACAGATATCAAACTGACTGCTGTCTTTGATTCACTAATGAGCACAGAACACAAGGAAACCATGTGCTGGTGTCATTTAGGAGTAATGCTGTAACTTCTGCTTTCTTTAGTTTAAAAATGATCATTTTGTTTTGTGCTTCTACATAATTTGTCTCTGTTGAACAGAAAAAAACTGGTTAATTAAGATTTACTCATTTGTTGGTTGTTTATTCATGAATCGATCAAAGAAGAAATGAGCAACATGCAGGTATTATTTACAATTTCAGTGTGCATGTTTGCGCATGCATATGCATGTGCATGTTTGAAATTACATTAATAGAATTTCAGTATGTGAATGTGCCTCCATCTTAGAGTGGTGATGATCAGTGTTGTAGTGGTACTTTTAGAAGTGGGGGGACGCCTCTGAAAGGGGAATTCCCCCCATTTTATTATTATTTTTTTCCTGAGATTGTACAAATGTGAACCAAATGGACCCGCTAGCGGGTCCATTTGGTTCCATTTGTACACTCTCAGAAAAAAGGAAACTCATTAACATGGTGAAACACATCTTGATGATGTCATCAAGATGTATTCCACCATGCTAATGATTTTTTTCAGACCCAAAAATATTTTAGATGTGAGAAGTGGGGGGACGCTGTCCCCCCACGCCCCCCCTCTACTACACCCCTGGTGATGATTCCACAAATATAAGGAGTTTGGTCTCTGATCTCCTTCCCTTCCAGATGGATGCTCATCCCAAGGATCTGGGAGTATAGGAGTGATGCAGCACCCTCTGGTGGATGGTATAAGACCTGCATGTCTGCAACAAAATACAACAACAAAATAAAACAAATTATACATTGAATTTAAATAATAGAATGTTTGTTCAGTAGCAATGGTCTACAGTAGGCTCTAGCATAGACTGGGCAGGATACTGGGCAGGATGGAACACTAATAATATAATTAAATCATTTGTATGCACTTTCAGGGTTGTAACTTAATACATTTTAATGCTTTGAAAAATTGATTGAATATTGTTATTCTGATCTCTACGAAACTGGATGCTTTGCATTTCTCAAACTTGCATATTTGGGAACCCATTCACTGGTTTTATTTATATCTTCAATTCAGCGTGGCGTAGTCAATATATATATATATATATATATATATATATATATATATATTGTTGTAGCCAATTTGATGATTTAATAATTGTTTGATTAATTGATTTATTAATTGCCAATCTGGGGATGGGTGGGGCCAGGCCTAACCAGGCACAGCCTACTTTGCTATGGCACACCCTGCACAGCAGGAAGGGAATCAGGCTAGGCTAGAGGGAAGCCACACAGTTTTTCAACCGTGTGTGTTTGTGTATTGTTTGTTTGTTTATTTTGAGTTCTATTCGGTTTATTTTTCAACACCAGTTTAAGTTACAGCCAAACATCCGGTCTTTTGTTATGCCCTTACATGCAACTCCAAAATAAACCTTTTAAATGCACTTAATGAGAGGACCTGAGTTAATGATCACCACCACGCGTTGGAAAGAGCTTCACAATCCTTTTCCCTCACTGGCATCTTTTAGTTTTTTCGGTTGCCTTTACATTTAAGTTGAAAAACTTGCTTCCAAACAAGATTGAAGACGGATGGACATTGGACACAGAAGGACAGGCCTCCATTCTTTCCTGTTTTTGCCAGTTCAACCCACAGTACAACAGCCTGCAGTGGACAAGCAGATCAAACATCAAAGTGGTGAGATTGATTAATGAATGAAATAAGTTGCAGAAGTGATTGGCCTTCATGCAGCGGGATACAGGAAAATCCCACTGATCATTCTAAATAAAGCCTCCACTATATAAACAAAGATGAGTAAAGTGGGAAATCAGGAAATGAACATGGAAATGAATGCAGCTGTCAATCAAACTGAAATGGAGAATGAACTTGGAAAAAGGCCAGTTAAACTCACACACAAAGCTCTGGAAGGAAAAATCATGTCATTACAAAAGGAAAGGAATTCTGGATTGAAGCAACTGTGCAAAATGGCCAAGGAAATGGATCAAATGATGGCTTCAAATGGAAATGTTTCTGACATGCAAAGTAAACATGAAATGTTGTGGAAAATGTGTGGGGAAACTGCAAGGTTACATGAATCTTTAAAACCTTTATTGCCTGAGGATGAAATGTTCAAACAAACGGAGTGGTTTCAAAGTCACATGCACAGTGTTAATGGGATCATTGACAAAGTGGAAAAATGGGTGATTGCAAACAGGGAGCAAGGCACACCCACACTGGAGGATGAGGAGGATGATGATGAAATCAATGATGTGTCCAATGACAATGAGGTTCTGAATGGTCAAAATGGTACTGATGAGTCAAATCATGCAAATGAGGTTGTGGAAAACTATGGTTCAAATGACAAAAGGGTATCCAATGAAAATGAGTTTGTGCATAAACATGGTTCAAATCATAATGTTGTGACAAATGGAAATGATGTTCTGGAACACAATGGGTCAAATAATGCTGTGACAAATGGAAATGAGGTTCTGGAACACAATGGGTCAAATAATGCTATGACAAATGGAAATGAGGATATGGATACTATTGATCCAAATGACAGTGTTTCAAATACTGGTGTAAAATCACATGTGTCACGTGGGAGCTCTAGATATTCAAGGTCTTCAACTGCCTCGGCCTGCATCAAAGCAGAGGCTGAAAGGGCTGCACTCCTGGCTATGGAGGCTGCTCTAAAGGAAAGACATGAACTGGAAACTCAGGAGGAACAATTAAGGAAAAGAAAGGAATTGCTTGATGTACAAAGTCAAATTGCTGCTCAGACAGCCAAAGTCACTGTCCTCAGGACCAGAGGGTCTGACATTGGGAGCAAAGTCTCTGATGGAATGAACTCGTATATGTCAAAACAAAGGTCTACTCTCAATCCCTCTGCTGTGCAATTTGTTCCAAAATCTGCAAATCTTCATGTTAATCATCCACCAAGAGGAGATAAAACTGCTATTTCAATGGAAGCACAGTCAATGGATTCACACCAACAATACAGATTTCCTCCACCAGGAGGCATCAAAGCTGCAAAACCTCAGTCACAGCAGAACCCATATAACCAGTACAATGCACAAACAGGAGCTGCTAGGGTTGCCATGTCTGTACAATCTAAGCAACATGTCCCATACAATCAGTTCAGTATTACAGGGACACAGCCCAAGGAAACCACTTACCAAGGAACCAGAACAAACCCATATGCTCCAAATCTCAACCCAAGCATGCCTCAAATGTCTCTGTCATATCCCACTGCATATGCATCACAGCAATGTAACCAAATTAATGAGAACCAAGCCAGGATGCCACAGCACACTGTATGTCCACCACAGCTGTCCAACCTAAACAGTGGGGACCAAGGCAATATTTTCACTATAATGCAAAAGCAAAATGACATTACAGCATTACTTGTACAACAACAATCTTCACTAACACTACCCCCCAGAGACATACCAATCTTTGATGGAAACCCTCTTGAGTACAACACATTCATACGGGCATTTGAACATGGAGTTGAAGGAAAAGCTGCTAGCAATGTGGACTGCTTATACTACCTGGAGCAGTATACTCGAGGGCAACCTAAAGAGCTGGTGAAAAGCTGTCAACACATGCCATCTGACACAGGGTATCAAAAGGCCAGGATGCTTTTGCAGGAACGCTTTGGAAATGAGCAAAAAATAGCTGCTGCATATATGGAAAAGGCCCTTGGATGGGCACCTATGAAATCAGAAGACATCAAAGCTTTACAAGCATTTTCATTATTCCTACGCATCTGCTGTAATGCTATGGAGGACATCAGCTACATGTCAGAAATGAATATGCCATCAAACATACGTGCAATAATCATGAAGTTACCATACAAACTGAGAGAAAAATGGAGAAACATTGCTTTTGACCATCAGGAGAAACATCACCGTCCAGCAGGTTTTGGTGATGTTGTCAATTTCATTGAGAGACAAGTATGTATTGCTTCTGATCCACTATATGGAGACATTCAAGACCCAGCTGCTTCTCTGTCAAAACCCAAGTATGGAAATAATAAAGCATCACAGGGCTGCACAAAGAAAGGAAGCAGTTTCGCCACATCTGTGGCATCTGTTAACTCTGAAAAGCAAAAAGAAAATGACTTACCTGTTAAACCAGCCAAAGGATCCTGTCTGCTGTGTGAAGAGGGCCACAGACTGGAAGTGTGCCCCCAGATGGAGAAAAAGCAGCATAGAGATAAAATCGACTTTCTAAAAAAGAAAGGTGCTTGTTTTGGGTGCTTATCTGTTGGGCACATGAGCTCACAGTGCCGCAGTAGGCTGTCTTGCAAAGTGTGTAAGCTGAAACACCCTACTATTCTCCATATTCACGAAAGGGAATGGAAAGAAATGAAATTAAAGGACACACAAGAAGAAACTGGAATAAGTCAAGCCACTGCTCCTCAGACTTGTGGCCATATAGGGGCCGGAGCACAGGATTGCATCTTGTCTATCGTGCCTGTAAAGATCAAGGCAAAGAAAGGCAGCACAATTATAGAGACTTATGCATTTCTAGATCCCGGCAGCTCATCAACGTTCTGCTCGGAGCAACTAATGAAGAAGTTGAAAGTGACAGGAAGGAGCACAAGATTCCTAATGAAAACCATGAATAAAGAATGCTTTGTCAGTAGTCACATCATCTCAGGGCTAGAGGTTGCTGCACTCAATGATGACACCTATATTGAGTTGCCTGATGTGTACACACAAGGAAAGATGCCTGTGACTCGTGACAACATCCCAAGACAGGAGGACTTGTATGCATGGCCATATTTGAACTCTGTGGAAATTCCTGCTATTGATGCTGATGTGGAGCTGTTAATTGGCACTAATTCTCCAGAAGCGATGGAGCCATGGGAAGTGATTAACAGCAGGGGTAAAGGGCCTTATGCTGTTAAAACCCTACTGGGCTGGGTTGTCAATGGACCATTGAGAGGAGGCAATGAAAGTGGGATTAGCTGCGCTACTATTACAGCCAACCGCATCTCCATTACTCAAATAGAGGAACTGCTAGTAAAGCAATACAATCATGACTTCAATGAGAAATCAGCAGACAAGCCAGAAATGTCCATAGAAGATCTGAAGTTCATGCAGATTGCCAACACGTCAGCTGAGCTAAAAAATGGACATTACTGCCTGCAGCTGCCGTTTAGAGAGGACAATGTCATCATGCCCAATAACCGCCATCTTGCTGAGCAAAGGGTCCTCTGTCTAAAAAGGAAGTTGGAGAAAAATCCTACCTTTAAAGAAGAATATACTAACTTTCTCAGTGATGTCATAAACAGCGGCTATGCAGAGAGAGTGCCAGAGCATCAGTTGGAAGGAAAAGAAGGAAAGGTGTGGTACATCCCACATCATGGGGTGTTCCACCCTAAAAAGAAAACCCTGAGAGTGGTGTTTGACTGCGCAGCAAGCTACAAAGGAGTGTCACTCAACACTAGGCTACTCCAGGGACCCGACATGACAAACTCCCTGCTCGGAGTTCTAACAAGGTTTCGACTCAACCCTGTAGCAGTGATGGCTGACATAAAAGCTATGTATCATCAAGTGCAAGTGAAAAAACAGGATGTGGATTTTCTTCGCTTCCTATGGTGGCCAAGAGGTGATCTGACACAGCCACTCACAGAATACAGAATGACTGTCCATCTGTTTGGTGCCATATCATCACCCAGCTGTGCCAACTTTGCCCTTAGAAAGACAGCTGAAGACAACAAAGCGGACTTCCCTGTCCATGTAACTGACACCATTAGGCATAACTTCTACATGGACGACTGTTTGAAGTCGGTGTGTTCAGAGTCACAAGCTATATCTTTGGTTACAGACCTGACAGCTGTATGCCAGTTGGGAGGATTCCAGCTGTTGAAATGGATGAGCAACAACAGATCTGTGTTGGAAGCCATTGATGTGGAAAAAAGGGCCAAGGAAGTGAAAGAACTGGACTTCGACAGGGACAGCCTTCCGGTCGAGCGAACCCTGGGACTGCAGTGGTGTGCAGAAACGGACACTTTTAGGTTCAGGATGTCAGTCCAGGACAAACCATTCACAAGACGAGGTCTGTTGTCAGTTGTGAGTTCGGTCTACGACCCCATTGGCTTTCTAGCACCCTTCACCTTACCTGCCAAAATGATGCTGCAAAATCTCTGTAAGATGAGCTACAGTTGGGACGAGCACATTCCCCAAAATTACCAGCTGCAGTGGGTGGGGTGGCTAGAAGACCTGAAGAGACTCAGCACCTTCAGTGTGCCCAGATGTTTTCAACCAAAAGGTTTTGGACAGCTCATAAGTGCCAGACTGCATCACTTCTCTGACGCCAGCGAGAACGGCTATGGCACAGTGTCATACTTGAGGCTGCAGAGTGATGACAAAAAGATCCATTTATCTTTTGTTTTAGGAAAGGCACGAGTTGCTCCATTAAAGACTGTGACAATACCAAGGATGGAACTAACGGCTGCTGTGCTGGCGGTGAGAGTTGACAGGCTGCTGAAATCAGAATTACACCTGGAGCTAGAAAACTCAACCTTCTGGACAGACAGCACAACAGTGTTAAAGTACATCAGGAATGAGACAAAGCGTTTTCATACCTTTGTTGCCAATAGGATCGCTGCTATAAGAGAAGCCACAGACATCTCACAGTGGAGGTATGTTGACACAAAACGCAACCCAGCTGATGAGGCCTCTCGTGGGGTGAGAGTTGAACACCTTCTCACATGCAGCAGATGGATTCAGGGCCCAGACTTTCTGTCTAAGAGTGAAGTGGACTGGCCTCTTAACATCTTGGATTCAACTTCCATCAGCAGTGATGACCCAGAGGTCAGAGGAGAGGTCACAGTTAATGCTGTCATTGTCACTGATGCACCAAATGCAACAAAACAACTGATAACTTACTTCTCCTCGTGGAAAAGGCTTAAGACCTCTGTTGCGTGGTTTCTCCAGCTGAGGAAGGTGCTGCAGTTGTTGAGTCAAAAAAGGAAAGAAATACATGCTTCTCTGTCCAGCAGCGGACTTGACCCAACTCAGCAAAAGAACAAAGTGAATGAGGACATGAAGAGCTTCAGAGCCACAATGAGTGTGCACACCTTGTGCCCTGAAGATATTGACACGGCAGAAAGCGCCATCATTCAGTACTGTCAAATGGACAAGTTTTGTGAGGAAATCACTGCTTTAAAAGGAGGAACATCTGGAGTGAAGAAAAGCAGCCACATCTATAAACTTGATCCAGTGCTGAAAGAAGGGCTATTGAGAGTGGGAGGAAGGCTTAGCAAAGGAGCGATGCCTGATGACATAAAACATCCAGTCATTCTTGCTAAGGACCACCACATCACCACTCTCATCTTACGCCACATACATGAACAACTAGGACACTGTGGAAGAAATCACCTGCTTTCCAGACTTCGGAGACAGTACTGGATCACCAGAGCAAATGCTGCTGCCAGAAAGGTACTCACCTCCTGTGTTGTCTGCAGACGAAATAGGGGAAAGCTGGGTGAGCAAATGATGGCAGACTTGCCAAAAGAAAGGCTGCAAGCTGATCTTCCACCATTCACAAATGTGGGCATTGACTATTTTGGACCGTTTGAGGTGAAGAGAGGCCGCGGTCTCATTAAACGCTATGGAGTCATCTTCACCTGCATGGCCAGTCGGGCAGTCCATCTGGAAATGGCCTATTCACTGGACACCACTTCCTGTATTAATGCAATACGCAGGTTCATTTCCAGAAGAGGTCAAGTGTCACATATAAAATCTGACAACGGAACTAACTTTGTTGGAGCGGAACGTGAGCTGAGAGAAGCTCTATCTCAACTGAACCAGGAAAAAATCTCAAAGTCATTACTCACCTCTGGAGTGAAATGGAGCTTCAATACTCCAGCCGCATCACATCATGGAGGAGTGTGGGAAAGGGTCATTCGCATGGTCAGGAAGGTGTTGAACTCTATTCTCCATCAGCAACATCTGGATGATGAAGGACTACAAACACTCCTGTGTGAGGTAGAAGCCATATTAAATGACCGTCCCATCACAAAACCCTCAGAGGATCCAAATGATCTCGAACCACTGACCCCAAATCACATTCTCTTGTTGAAAGGCAAACCCTCTCTACCACCTGGGCTTTTCAACAAAAGTGACTGCTACTCCAAACGTCGATGGAGGCAAGTTCAATTCCTCGCCAATCTCTTTTGGCACAGATGGATGCGGGAGTACGTACCACTGTTGCAGGAGAGACAACGGTGGCCAAAGGACAAGAGGAACTTCACTACAGGAGACGTCGTCATGGTAGCGGACTCTAACGCGCCTCGTGGATCCTGGCTGTTGGGCAAGGTACTGCAGACCTTTCCCGACAGACGTGGACTTGTGCGGTCGGTGAAAGTCCGGACCAAGTACAGCATCCTGGAGCGACCGATCACGAAGATTTGTCTTCTTCTGGAAGCTGAATAGACTGAAACCCATTCTCTATTACTGGGGCTGCCAGCCCTATTGGATTACCTGAACACACACACACACACGAAGACAACGAACTACATGAACTTTGAGAAGACTGATGTGGACTATTTTTTATTTGGCTACAATGACTTATGTATGTTGAATTGTTATGTTATCATACAGTAACAATTAGGGGCCGGAGTGTTGTAGCCAATTTGATGATTTAATAATTGTTTGATTAATTGATTTATTAATTGCCAATCTGGGGATGGGTGGGGCCAGGCCTAACCAGGCACAGCCTACTTTGCTATGGCACACCCTGCACAGCAGGAAGGGAATCAGGCTAGGCTAGAGGGAAGCCACACAGTTTTTCAACCGTGTGTGTTTGTGTATTGTTTGTTTGTTTATTTTGAGTTCTATTCTGTTTATTTTTCAACACCAGTTTAAGTTACAGCCAAACATCCGGTCTTTTGTTATGCCCTTACATGCAACTCCAAAATAAACCTTTTAAATGCACTTAATGAGAGGACCTGAGTTAATGATCACCACCACGCGTTGGAAAGAGCTTCACAATCCTTTTCCCTCACTGGCATCTTTTAGTTTTTTCGGTTGCCTTTACATATATATATATAACATTATATATATATATATATATATATATAAAAAATTCGACCCACTTTCACGTTTTTTTCCTGAGAGGATACAAATGGGAACCAAATGGAACCAAAAATTGGTTCCATTTGTACCCTCTCAGGAAAAATGGGTCTGAAAGAAAAATCATTAACATGGTGAAATACATCTTGATGATGTCATCAGATGTATTTCACCATGTTAATGATTTTTTCAGACCTCCATTTTTAGGAAATACTGAATTGAGTGAACTTTTTTTTTTATCATGTCCACATACACAACATATATAAGGTATATTAATGACATTAAAATGTTGAAATGGGTGGAGTTCCCCTTTAATGCATATGTAAGTTATAAACAATATGAACGAGTATGAATTAATGAGTGAACTCGCATTGTCACGTTTAGTTAATATCAATTCAGTTCATCTTTCTAGTTTGTTGTCAAACTAGAGCCTCTCCTCTTTGTACATTTCTCTTTTCCTTTTTTACCTCCACTATGATTTTACCTCCATGATTTGCTGCTTCTGACTTCACTGAAGTAGTTGTTTTGTATGTATTTGAATGTCTTAATGAAATGAACAAGTTGGACACTATTGTAAACAAGTGTATGTTTAACTAGTTTGCACTGTAATTCTCCAAGCTGTTATCAGTTTTGTAGCAGTGTGTACTTGACTTGTACTGTAACTCTCATCTCTGTTAATAAAAAAATAATTCATTCATTCATTCATTCATTCATTCATTCATTCATTCATTCATTCATTCATTCATTCATTCATTCATTCATTCATTCATTCATTCATTCATTCATGATAAACGTCAGTTTTCCTCCTTGGTGTCTGTTCCAAACCAACCAGTCAGATCCGGTCTAGAGCCCCGCCCACTACATCCGGTACTGCGCACAGCGTTTCCGTTTCCGCTCTTCAGCTCCACACGCTGTGAGAAGGTTTGTTGTTTGTTGTAGGAAAAGTTATCAGAGGAGAGAATGTAAAAACAACAGATATGGAGAAAATATATTCGTTTAGAGAATGTTTAATGTAATGTTGAATGTATTTCTGTTGGGAATTAAACGTTGGAGGAAAGAAGTAATAAGTTCTGAACCACTGACTGAAGTTACAACTAATGGAACCAAATGGACTGATTAGGACAAGTTACAACTAATGGAACCAAATGGACTGATTAGGACAAGTTACAACTAATGGAACCAAATGGACTGATTAGGACAAGTTACAACTAATGGAACCAAATGGACTGATTAGGACAAGTTACAACTAATGGAACCAAATGGACTGATTAGGACAAGTTACAACTAATGGAACCAAATGGACTCTTCAAACCAGGTGAGGTTCAGTTGACTTTTATCTGTTGTGTCTAAAGTTTATTGATCACAAACTGATTGATTGTGTCAACCAGGTGTGTGTTTGTCTCTGTTTTTGTTGTGTTTGTGGTGAAACACTAACAAATGCATATTTGTTAAGAATTCATCTTCTTGTTGTTCAAACCCTGCTAAACTACAACGTAAATGAATAGAGCTGGTATGGTTTATTTTAGTGATGATGCTGATTAACCACTAGGAGGTGGTGTTGTAACTCCATGTTTATAATAGTGACAGGCATTACATTATTTTCACTGATTGGTGTTTTTATTCACAGCTTGTAGATTTACAGAATATTTCAAGCACAACTAATCAAGCTGATCCACATAGAAAAGGAGGTTGGTGTTGGAATCAGATTTTACAGAGGCCAATCAAGGGATTTTCATGTCTTAATGACTGTTGGTTGGATATTGTTCCCTATTTTGGTGGCATTTAGGCCCTTGTTTGTGCTGAATCTGGGTTGCACATGGTTAGTTAAACTCCCTCTGGTGTTGTGGAGGTGAACTACATTGACATTGACAGGTACATGGTGGTATTTTGGTGAAGTAAATCTTGTGGACCAGAACCATTGCAGGATGTTGTACTGTCATCAACCCTCATGGAAATGGAATGAGATGTAATGCCATATAGTACCATATAGACCAAGTCTACACAAAGAGAATGTAGAAGATTAATGGTCATTTTGATCTTGTGTGTTTGACTGTTTGGTTTCCTAAATCCAGCCTGGAATTGTGTACAAAAACAAAATAAATCTTTAGTTTTGGAGTCTGTGGAGCTAAAATGTCATCAAATGGTGGTATGGTATGAGTCTCAAATGATGAATAAATGGTGTTCCCTGGTATCAGAAAGGTTGAAAACCACTGATATAGGGCTATGCAACTATGCGTTTGATGTATGTATGCAAACTAATATAGCAATGACCCCGCAAGACCACTCTGGGTTTGAAATTTGGATGATTGATTGTTTGATTGATTGTTTGATTGATTGATTGATTGATTGATTGATTGATTGATTGATTGATTGATTTGTTTGTTTTTCTCAGAGCAGAATATCAGCAGTCACACTTAATACAGAGTGACTCTTATTTACGTATTTGCAATGCAAAAAAATATATCTATTTATTTACAACATAAACGCAGTACTGCTTCCAGGGGAGGATTATCCAACAGGCATGTGGGGCCAGGCCCATGCAGGGCCCCTGAACTAGGGAGGGCCCTGAGCTTGAGTGTCTGTGTGATCGCGAAGAAGCTGAAGCTCAAGGCCCCCCAAAAAGGGGTAATAACACGGTCTACAGTAATTCACTGTTATTTACAAGTGGCTTGTTCATTGTGTCAACAAAATAACCCCAAAAGTCCTAAACCATCATGATATGGTACATTACTGTGTGTGATTGCATCTATTTGGCTTAGTTATTTTGACTGTTTATTATTTTAAAGCAATCCCTTGCTGTAAATCCTGCTGAAATGAGGTGAATATCACATGCCTATATGTCATGATTTATTTCAATTCAATTCCTATATTGTCTCTGAGGATAAATTTGTATTGGGCATCAAGATAAGTGATTTTCATGTGTGCACTGTAGACACTATGCACCACATCGGGAAGATAAATCCTCTGGTGTAGAGGGCCCTTTGGCTGGTGGCGGCCCAGGGGCCCATCATTTATAGATCTGTCTATGACTGACTGCTTCAACAAAGTTGGCCATGTGACTTTAGATAATTATAAATAACTTGCATGCTAAAACTGTCTGCTGAGGGTCAATGGAGTTAGGAGGTTTTGTGCAGTGTGTTTTTACTACTACAACACAACACACAGATGTAAAGGTGTTCAATAGTATAGACTTATGGATTCATTTACCTGTATATACTGCACATATGCTGTGATCAATCGTATAGCCGGCACCTATTACCCAGTATTTATCAATGAGTAGAGTAGAGTAGAGTAGAGTAGAGTAGAGTAGAGTAGAGTAGAGTAGAGTAGAGTAGAGTAGAGTAGAGAGTCAGAAGGCATTACATCCTAGGAATGTTTCTCTAATAAAACATCTCTGTCTGACTGTTTCAAACACAACAGCCATCAGGGGCGTTTTTGCCTTAGTAGGCAGTTGCCTGGGGCGCCATGAGAGGATGGGATGGGGGGGGGGGCAACGAGACCTGCTTTAAAAGGATCCCAGGATATAACTAGAATTTAACATTTAAATCACATATATGTTCTTTAGTTTATAAATAGTTTATATTTTTATCCCTTGGGGGCACCATTCTGCTGTGCCTGTCATAGGTATGACTTCACAGGAGATTTTCCCTGGAGCCCCTCTTACCAAATGGACCCTTACGGGTCCAGGGAAAAATCTTGCCTAGGGCTCCAAATTGCTTAGAAACGCCACTGACAGCCATCGTTGATGTGTTGTGTTAGAGAAGTTCCCAACATCAAACCAGCATGCTTTAGTCACTAGTGACTTTGTATATTTTATTATTATTACAAAACATTGACCTTTCTGCCATTTGAGTATAGCCAATATACTGTATGCTATGCACTCACAATGTGTAAAATCGTTTTTGTTTTGTTTTCCATTGTCAGAAAAATACATGTCACGGAAAAATACATCTCACACATGAGAACTATATTACAATATAAATCTAAGCACACTAACATTTGTATTGACTTAATACGAGCAGATACATTATTTGAATTAGCAGTGATAATTACAATTTGACAGGTCTAAAACACAATACACTTTTATTGAAAAGCAGTGATGGAGTCACCATGATGACCATGTGAGTTTCTGTGTTTAGATGTCATCATTTCATCAGCACACACCTCCTGTATTCACAGGAGTTTCAAAGTAATTCAATGTTCACGCAACGACCATACATTGTGGAGTTTCGAATAACAATTACAAAAACAAATGTTTTGGGAGCATTGATGAGAGACATCCAGCAGAAACTAATGTGCTAATTTATTGTGTGTTTAATGGTGTATTGTAAGAAAGGCAACAACCCATAGCAACTCATTTTGCACATCCATTGTATAATATACGATTATATTATAGGCTAGGTTTGTGTTAGTCGTTGAGTAACATTATATATTTGTGTGTGAAGCACAAACAAACTTTGAATGATTGACATTTTATTTAGTTTGTAAATTTCAACAACAGGTCAACAGACATACATATTATACATGTAATCTTTAAGGTAACATGTACAAATAATGATATCGATAATACATTAATATTGAGACCTAGGTGATGTTCCACAAAGACATTCAAATGTGGTATATTTGTACAACAGGTTACACAAGACATTATTATGTTGTAAATCATTTATCTGAAAACCATTGGATGCTACTACTACTACTACTACTACTACTACTACTACTACTACTACTACTACTACTACTACTACTACTACTACTACTACTACTGCATGTTCATGTTGTTCATGTTGTTCTGAGAGTAAAAAATGATCAACACAGAAATACATTATATTTATAAACTTGTGTTAATTTCTTCTCTCTCAATTATTAACACTTGCTATTCATCCCATGTTTGTAACCCATTATGGACATATTACTTATAAGTAGTGATAGTCCAATTATCGGCCATGACCTATTATCAAATTCAATATTCATAATTTTATTAATTGGTTTTCACCATAAATATACCAATATAAATAATGTAAAAAATAATATAAAAATGTAAATGTGTTATTTGGTTGTTGCAAAACCACACTTTTCCAATCCAGTCCAACAGTACATTGTGCTGACCAGAGCATAGAAGAAAACATATGATTAAAGCAAATATTGTGTAAAAAAACAAAACAAAACAAAAATGTTCCAAGTTAGAAGAGCACTGGCAATGACTGTACTTACATACAGAAAATGGTACCCACATCTCACAAAACGGCTTATATGGAAGCTTAAAGTGTTTTCTTAAAGATGATTCTAAACACTAAATGACCTAATATTGTAACATGCACCATCTATCTAAAATTTCAATGGGGGGGGGGCTACCTTTATCATCTGATAACACCGATTTAGCTACCATTTAGGAAGGGTTATCATATCAAAATATTATTTATAGACATACAGCTTCTCAAAAATCATAAGTAGCCTTTGCCACCAAAAATATTGTCACACCCCTAGTCTAGTGATTTTGCTTTCATATTCTAGACCGTTTCTGGGACAGCAAATACACTACAGATCTTTAGGCTTGTCTAGATGCTGTTCCCATGTGGATATTAATAACACACACCAAGTCTTCATGTGTGACGGTGGGAGATACTGCTGACAATCTGCCATCACTCTGTTCTGGCGCATGCTAAACCTCCATTTCATATACATTATTCAATGTATCTCCTATACATAAACCAAGTTTGTACATCTGGGCCCTGTAGTTGTGGAGTTAATTAGTTGCAACAATGAAATTGATTAATCATGATGACATTGATTAATGAATTAGTTGACAACTATTCTAGTAATCTGGGTTAGGGTCTTGAAGGTGTTTGTATGTTTGAAATGTTCTCTATTAATAAAGTGGATTGTATTAGATGAAATGGGAAGATAGGAGGGGAAGGGGGAGGGAAGTGCACGTGTGTGTGTGTGTGTGTGTGTGTGTGTGTGTGTGTGTGTGTGTGTGTGTGTGTGTGTGTGTGTGTGTGTGTGTGTGTGTGTGTGTGTGTGTGTGTGTGTGTGTGTGTGTGTGTGTGTGTGTGTGTGTGTGTGCACGATCAGATCACGTTGTTAGTGTTTACAACTACTCTGTTTCTCTGTCAACTCACCTCTTTATCAGCAGTAAATTATAGGGTGCATAAAAACGTTTATCTGACATGTGCTCATCTTTTTACTGTGGTGTATAAACTTTTATCTGACATTGTGTTGAAGGTTGATCCAGACATCGTAGCAGCAAACTGTAGGTCTGATTACAGTTCAACTAGAACAACACATTCAACTGTTGGATTCTGATGTTTACACAGACCAGGACTGTGGAGTTATGACAGGTAAGGAGAGATGGACACACATTTGATGAATTTTAAAACTATATAGTCTAGGACCTGGCTAAGATTTGTATGCACTTCATTTAGGAGAGAATATCTCAACTGTTCTTGGCTAATATGGCCGCTGCGAACAACATGGGAACTGTGGCTAAGCCTCTATCCGGGACGAAATACCCAAAAATGACCACGCCCTTTAAAAATGACCCCTAATTCAAACATGGCTCTAACTTAGAAACCGTTGCAGTTACAGATTTTCTGAGGCGCTCAAAATGTTTAGAAAACTCATGTTTGTGCTATCCATGCCTGAGTCAGCAACACTCCATAGTTTCATAGTGGCCAAATCCAATATGGCCGCCAGTCCGCCACCCGAAAAAGGGTTTTATCTAGAACGTTTGAACCAGATGAGCTATGAATGCAAACCTTGTATCTAAATCATGTGTTTTGACAATTAGAAACATGTTGGGGTGCTTATCTTTATGAATGGGTGTGGCTAAACATCTATTTTGCATATTTCAAAGATGGCGACCATCTGACAATTTGTTTTACTTATGTTACTTTTGTCATTGTTTGTAAACTGTCAGCTGTCAGTTTTGTGTTTTTGAGCATTAGAAGCACATGGAATGGAAAAGAAATATTTTTGTGCAATTTGGTGCACCACAACCAGTGCACTCTCCTGACTTTGCGGGTTGGGGGTGCAATACAAGCCCTCAACAACACCACAATAACATAAATGACAAACAACCAACAGAGCATTCCATTAACATTTTGCCCAGACTGGCCCACCAGAGAGGTGGCCCACCAGGCATATGCCTAATACTTCCTGTAGACAGTCCAGTCCTGTTATGCTTCATCCTTTTGATTCCTCAGGGAGAAACCTTTTCTTGTCAGATCACACAATTCTATTATATCGAGCAACAGATTCCAGCTTTCTTCATGTCCAATAGGCTTACATGACTTTGCAGTCTCAGTGAAGTCGGATGGTGCAAACTTTACCAGCATCTACAAGATCCCGTAAGGATCTCATTGAGTAAGTGACCAGCCTAAGCCTGTATGCTAAACCTAACCTCAGTAAAAAACTATGCCTAAATCTAACCCTAAACCTAGCCTCAGTAGAACAATGCCTGAACGTAACTGGCATAAAAGGTGCGGGAGACCACAATTCGATACAGTATGTATTGATTTATCAATATACTGTATATCGATTATACGTTTCTTCAAAAATAATGACCATGTTGCACAAATGCAATAAAACACTTTCAGTCTCAAGGAGATCTTTAAATTCTAAACATTTTAACAAGGGCTCTGGGAAGGGAGTGTTTTACAACTGCCAAGTTGGGCTTTGATAACAATGCCCAATCAATTAACATCAGATAATTCATGATGTTTATCGCAGCCTCTCTATCGATATATTCATCACCCAAGTGGTTGATCGATATCGCCACAACCTTTCTTATCTGCCACGATAATCTTGTAAAAAAAAAAAAAAAAAAAAAAAAATATATATATATATATATATATATATATATATATATATATATATATATATATATATATATATATATATATATATATAAAAAATAATTTCAATTAATCGCTTAACATTATTTGACTTCAGAAGCATTTTTTGGTCAATTAAAACTGGTATATTAGACTGGTATATAGCATATTAATGAGTGAGTTTTCTTAAATACAATAACTAATCGTCTGAGTGGTGGGCATTGTCCGTAGATCTGAAATCCCAGAGAGCCTATATGTCCCATTACTCTGAACATGCACTGGAATACCACCATCAGCATAACAGTTGCCGCCTTGTTTTAAGCCCTGCACTGTGACATTGTTATGTTGAAGGTTAGAGATAGGATTAGTAATTTTGGACCAATGGCAGGTTGAAATTTGTCCAATGAAAAAGGCTCTGTTGTGATCAAATAAGTTAATTCTTTTAGTTGCATTTCCTGTAATTAATTAATCTCAATTACTCAGTTAAAGATAAAAGGTTGCGGGGAGCGGAAATGTCCCTCATACTGACAATTAAAAAGGAGTCTCACAGAAACGCTGGTCACTTTCTCCTTGAAGCCTGAATACATCAACTCTTTGGCCAGGTTATGTAGGCAACTGTGTTTGTCTTATTATTAGTGGTGCACGATTATATTACAGTATGTCTGATGTCCGATCTCGGTTGCTCACCTGCCCCTTGCAGGTAAATGAAACTTTTGTCTGTCTTCTGGTATATGAAATGAAAATAGCACCATACTTTTTTTAGTACGGTCAAGTGAGCATGACCTTTGAGCAAGTAGTACCTGACCTGTACTTGCCTGCCGGGCAAGTGCCTCTGAGTGTCCCTATCAACCACTGGAAAATCCACTGTATGGCTTTGCTATTGCTAAGCTCTTGCTGTATTCGGTGATGACCATACATCAATATTGTATTAAAATCAGAGTTGTTTTTTTCACACAGTCAGGGAAGGTTGATGTTGGTCAAACAAATGGTAGTCCATTGACAACCTTCCTCTTACCCATGCTTATCAGTATGTGGAATTTGTAAATTTCAATTACAACTGTAGTCGGCTGGGAGGCAAACCCGGGACCTCATATATAATACATATTATACCTAATACATATGAGCCGTGTACGTTACCAATCACCTAAAGAGTCATGGCCCAATGGGCAAGTAGTAACGCAGCCACCTATAGCCTACAGTCCCCCCCCCCCCCCCCCCCACCTAGAAGCGCGTCCACGCGCGCCAGCCAGGAGCGAGGCTCCACTGACCGGGGGGACCTCCACTCCAGGTGGGGGAGGGACCATCGACTACGCTCGGTCTGTGCCGCTCGGGTAGAGACCCATACACACCGCCATTGTGACCACTGTCACCAATGTAGTCGGCCGGGAGGCGAACCCGGGACCTCATACATATGAGCCGCATAAGTTACCAATCATCTAAAGAGCCATGGCCCAATGGGCAAGTAGTAACGCAGCCACCTATAGCCTACACAATACAAAAACTGTTGGACAACGCCATAGAGCATTACACTTATGTTATTAAAATAGGTCATCAGAACCTTTTGAGATTCATACAAATATACACTTTGTTACATTTATGTTATTGTGGTGTTGTTGAGGGCTTGTATTGCACCCCCAACCCGCAAAGTTTTCGATTCCAATGTGCTTCTAATGCTCAAAAAACACAACGTTGACAGCAAGTTTACAAATAATGACAAAAGTAACCTAAGTAAAACAAATTGTCAGATGGTCGCCATCTTTGAAATATGCAAAATAGATGTTTAGCCACACCCATTCATAAATATAAGCACCCCAACATGTTTCTAATTGTCAAAACACATGATTTAAACACAATATTTGTATTCATAGCTCTTCTGGTTCAAACGTTCTAGATAAAACCCTCTTTTCGGGTGGCGGACTGGCGGCCATATTGGATTTGGCCACTATGAAACTATGGAGTGTTGCTGACTTAGGCATGGATAGCACAAACATGAGTATTCTGAACATTTTGAGCACCTCAGAAAATCTGTAGCTGCAACGGTTTCTAAGTTAGAGCCATGTTTGAATTAGGGGTCATTTTAAAAGGGGTGTGGTCATTTTCGGGTATTTCGTCCCGGATAGAGGCTTAGCCACAGTTCCCATGTTGTTCGCAGCGGCCATATTAGCCAAGAACAGTTGAGATATTCTCTCCTAAATGAAGTGCATACAACTCTTAGCCAGGTCCTAGACTAATAAACAGTATGAGTGTGAATTGTAAGATGATGCTAATGAGGTGTAAAATAGATAAACATAGTAGACAATAGTTTATATGATTATGTACTTGAGTGGCGTTACTTATGAGACAACATGATCATGGAATGGTACATAGAAGGGTAGAAATGGAATAGCTATGATACACTAATTGATTGATTGATGCACACTGCAAATCAACATTCTAAAAGACAAATATCACATTGTAGGTTTGAGCTGAATGGCTAATTTATTTTTCTAAATATTTAAATGAAATATTCTTTAGGGGCATGTCATGTGTGATGAACTGGTAGATTGTGATCTAAACTGGTAGATTGTGATCTAAACTGGTAGATTGTAATCTATAAGATGTGTGATCACCCAGAGCTCTGCTACGGCTCACCAGAGCCTCATCACATCCTTGAAAATAATAGATTAAGTTAATGATAATGATTTTATTTGTGTGTCAGTGTGACAGTGTGTCTAACCACACATTGTCTGAACACCAGTATTGATTTACTATGTTTGTCTGAACGTTCCGCGTGTTCTTGTACAACAAGATACACTTACAGCCGAGAGCAACTTTTACAGCTCGCCAACACGGGATTTATGGAGTTAACTTCCACTACAGCGGAGGAATTACGCACCATGGGAATATACGAGCAGCAGCAGAGCGCAGCGCCGTGCCGCGCCGCGCCACTGCCGACTCTAACTACAGCTTCATGCCCGCCTCGGAGGCGCCGAAGGCGGTGTGAGAGAAGACAGAAGCGCGGCAAGCGTGCCGGCGTTCGTGCGAGGCTGGCGGCTCGTCCCAACAAGCCAGCTATTCCCTTGATCCTACTCGCGAACGTACGTTCTCTGGACAATAAACTGGACGACATACGACTCATGAGAACGTCCCTGCAGCCCGTGAGAGACTCCTGTGTCTTTGTTTTCACGGAATCATGGCTTAGCGTCGGCGTCCCGGACTCCGCCATACAGTTGGAGGGACTTACATGCTACCGAGCGGACAGGATTATAACAGCCGGTGGGAAAACACGTGGCGGAGGACTGGTTGTTTATATCAAAGACGCCTGGTGCCGTGACACTGTCGTGGTTCAGAAACACTGCACAGCCCTCGTGGAGTTCATGTTTTTAAAGTGCCGTCCTTTTTTTCTTCCGAGGGAGTTCACAGCCATCCTGCTCGCGGCTGTGTATATTCCCCCCTCCTCCAGCCTGAAGAACAGAGAGGACGCACTTCTAGAACTGAACAATGCCATCAATGAACAACAGATGGCACACCCAGACGCTTTCCTCGCAGTGGCTGGGGACTTTAATCACGCAAACCTGAAGTCCGTATGCCCATTACTCCACCAACATGTTGATTTCAAGACCAGAGGAGAAAACATTTTGGACCTCGTCTACACTAACAATAGGGGAGCTTACAGAGCCTTCCCCCTCCCCCACCTTGGCGCCTCCGACCACTGCTCTGTTATGCTAATACCAGCCTACAGGCCCAGGTGCAAAGCCACCAAACCGGTTCGAAAACAGGTTCAAGTGTGGCCAGATGGAGCAACGGCTGCTTTACAGGACTGCTTTGACACTACAGACTGGGACATGTTCAAGCAAGCGGCCACCTACTCTGGTCACACAGACATCAACGAATTCACTGAGACTGTCACTGCTTACATCAGCAAATGCATCAATGATGTCACAGAGACCAAGACCATCACAGTACGGGCCAATCAGAAGCCATGGCTGACAACGGAAGTCCATAGGCTACTGAGGGTCCGGAACGCCGCCTTCAAAGCAGGCGACGACGAGGGCCTGAGAACAGCAAGGGCCAACCTGGTCCGTGGCATCAAAGAGGCAAAGAGACAGTACAGCAAGAAAATAGCTGACCGTTTCAGCGACAGCAGAGACACCAGGAGCCTGTGGCAGGGGATCCAGACCGTCACGGACTACAAACCCCGGCCGCGGACCTGCGATAACGACATCACCCTGCTGAACAACCTCAACAACTTCTTCGGGCGCTTTGAGGCCCAAAACAGCACCCCCGCACGAAAGTCACCCCCTCCCCTGGACGACCAGGCGCTGCTACTGTCTCAACACAGTGTGCGGCGCTCCCTCTCCAGGATCAACGCCCGCAAAGCACCGGGCCCTGACAACATTCCCGGTCGGGTGTGGAAAGACTGTGCAGGAGAACTGGCTCATGTCATCACAGACATCTTTAACATCTCCTTGAGCCAGGCTGCTGTCCCTACATGCTTCAAGGAGACCACCATCATCCCCATCCCGAAGAAACCTTCTCCAACCTGCTACAATGACTACCGCCCTGTTGCACTGACTCCGATCATCATGAAGTGCTTCGAGTGTTTAGTCATGCACCACATCAAAGGCATCCTCCCTCCCAACCTGGATCCCTACCAGTTTGCATATCGGGCCAACAGATCAACCGACGATGCAATCTCCACCGCACTTCACTCTGCCCTCACCCACCTGGACACCAAGGACGCACACGTACGAATGCTGTTCACCGACTTCAGCTCAGCATTCAACACCATCATCCCCCAGCAGCTCATACACAAGCTGGACCAGCTGGGAGTGAACACCTCCATGTGCAACTGGCTGCTGGACTTCCTGACTGGGAGACCGCAGGCAGTCCGAGTCAGCGGGAACACATCCAGCACCATCACCCTGAACACGGGGGCCCCCCAGGGATGTGTGCTCAGCCCCCTCCTCTTCACCCTGCTGACCCACGACTGCACTCCAACGCACAGCAACAACATCTTCGTCAAGTTTGCGGACGACACAACCGTGGTCGGCCTCATCCACAACAACGATGAGTCCAACTACAGAGATGAGGTGAGCCAGCTGACCACGTGGTGTGCAAACAACAACCTCCTTCTCAACGTGGAGAAGACGAAGGAGATCATTGTTGACTTTCGGAGAGCGCACACCCAGCACTCCCCACTGAGCATCAACGGAGCTGCAGTGGAGAGAGTGAAGAGCACCAAATTCCTTGGTGTACACATCACAGAGGACCTCTCCTGGAACACTAACACCACAGCACTGGTCAAGAAGGCCCAGCAGCGCCTCTACTTCCTCCGTAGACTGAGAAGAGCCAGAGCCCCAGCCCCCATCATGTGCTCCTTCTACCGCGGCACGATCGAGAGCATCCTGACCAGCTGCATAACTGTGTGGTATGGTGGGTGCACAGCTTCCTGCAGAAAGTCCTTGCAGCGCACAGTGAGAGCAGCCGAGAAGATCGTGGGTGTCCCCCTTCTGTCCCTGCAAGACATCTACAACACACGGGTGACCCGCAGGGCGCTACAGATCGCAGGCGACACCACCCACCCTACGCACGGCTTCTTCAACCTCCTCCCATCGGGGAAGAGATTGAGGAGCCTCCGGGCAAGGACCAGCAGGTTGAACGATAGCTTCGTTCACCAAGCCGTCAGGTTTCTGAACTCCCTCCCACTCCCTCGCACGCCACTGAGCACCCTCCCACTCGGTACCCCCCCCATGCTGCCACTCCTCCCCCCTCCCACGGTGGGGGTGCACGCGCACACACGCACACGCTGAACTCCCTACACACACATGCACACGGACGCTGGACTTCAACTAACCACCACCCCTTACACAGGCACACACACCCACGCACATGCACACACTCACACATGGTCACTCACACATGGACTTCAACTCACACATACATACGCTGGACTTTCAACCACCCACCACCCCTTACGCAGGCACACACACCCACGCACATGCACGCACTCACACATGGTCACTCACACATGGTCAACTCACATACAACCGAAGGACTGGATCGAACTGCTGCTATCCTATCCTATCCTATCTTGCACATGTATACCTCACCTCATAGTAAGCTATGTGTTGTTTGTTAAGTTGTTTTAGTTGTAGCTATGTAACCTCGTATATAGCTTTAGATTTTTTAGTTGTAGTTTCTAGCTGTAGTATACTGTAGTCTCTAGTAGTAGTTTCTAGTAGTTGTATATACGTCCTGTCTGTTTTAGCTTCACACTACCGCCACTTTATCACCTGGTTAGCTAAGCACCTTCACCTCAAGTTAGGTGTACAGTTTGCACTTTACTGGTCTGCTGCACTACTGTTGTCTCGTCCATATATTGTCTCGACCTTGTCTTATTGCACTATTTGTCTATTTGTCTCTGTCTTACTACACTGTCTTGTCTATTGCACTGTGGAAAATGGAAACGCTATTTCATCCCTGTATATGTCCTGACATACACTGGAGTGACAAATAAAAACCTTGAACCTTGAACCTTGAACCTTGAATAAGTGTGAGAGATAATCTATAGCCTGTATACAGTAGGAGAACGTTTTTGTTTTAATCAGTATTTATGTTTCATACAGTTTATCCTGTAGATCCACATACTGTACCACGATGTAATCAAAATCTTCTTAAGGTCTTAGGCTTTATTGTGGTGTTTTTATTCAGTTTGTGTAGAAATATGAATATGCATTTTTTTCAGTAAAGAAAGATGTCAACAAATTTGTACACCCAACGTTTTTGTTGTTTTTCTATTTGGCCGGCCTTGTGGGGAAGTTGGTGGGTGGATGGGGTGGGTTGGGGAGGGGAAGGGTGGTCAGGAACAAATATATAAATCAAAGAGCACATACTGTAGGTTTCCACCAGGCCAGGTCTTCTATCCAGGACACACACTGTCTGGGAGACATTTAATGATGAAAGCATGAGGAGTTAGTTACCACTAAAGTTATCATCTTCATCATGTTCTCTTATTGATCAACTTATTCTGTGATTGTACCCATGTTTAATCTCCTTATTCCATGTATTTCCAGTGTAACAGTGTAAGGTGATCTTTCCTGGGTGTTAATCTCCTTATTCCATGTATTTCCAGTGTAACAGTGTAAGGTGATCTTTCCTGGGTGTTAATCTCCTTATTCCATGTATTTCCAGTGTAACAGTGTAAGGTGATCTTTCCTGGGTGTTAATCTCCTTATTCCATGTATTTCCAGTGTAACAGTGTAAGGTGATCTTTCCTGGGTGTTAATCTCCTTATTCCATGTATTTCCAGTGTAACAGTGTAAGGTGATCTTTCCTGGGTGTTAATCTCCTTATTCCATGTATTTCCAGTGTAACAGTGTAAGGTGATCTTTCCTGGGTGTTAATCTCCTTATTCCATGTATTTCCAGTGTAACAGTGTAAGGTGATCTTTCCTGGGTGTTAATCTCCTTATTCCATGTATTTCCAGTGTAACAGTGTAAGGTGATCTTTCCTGGGTGTTAATCTCCTTATTCCATGTATTTCCAGTGTAACAGTGTAAGGTGATCTTTCCTGGGTGTGTGACCAGCAGAGAGACATTATGGCTGAAGCAGCACATGGTGGTGAGTCTATGAGAAAATACAACATTGATTTTATTTCACTCAATATCACTAAAGTTAGAATACAATTTTGCTCTGCCCACCCAGTCAGAAATAATAAATGGTATTGATATTTTGTGGTAATTGGCTAAAATAAATATTCTCCATAACTTCCAACTTGGTGTCCAGGACACACAGGCATGCACATCTGGGTATACTCTGCACATACTCTGCACATCAGATTTACAGCATGGGATTGCTTGAAAATAATAACAGTGACAAGGGCCGTGTGCGCCACTGTTATTCACGGGCGCACATGGGGGGTCCTTGTGATCTTAGTGGACACAAGGACACAAGCTCAGCACCCCCCCCCCCCCCCATGCACCGTTTTGTGGTGGTGGTTGTGGAACAACGCGCCGGCATTGTGTGTGTCTACCAATGGTAGCATTGTATTCTCCAGGCAGAATGAGTGAAATTTAACCCTGGACTCTTAGCTTTGGACAGTATTGCAGTGTGTGTGTGTGTGTGTGTGTGTGTGTGTGTGTGTGTGTGTGTGTGTGTGTGTGTGTGTGTGTGTGTGTGTGTGTGTGTGTGTGTGTGTGTGTGTGTGTGTGTGTGTGTGTGTGTGTGTGTGTGTGTGTGTGTGTGTGTGGTGGTCCACTCAGTTCTTAGTGCAGCGAACAGACACTAACAAAAAAAAGAAAAATGTTAAAGGGGAATTCCACCCATTTTTTAAATTTTCCTGAGGGTACAAATGTGAACCAATTGGACCCTAGCGGTTCCATTTGTACCCTCTCAGGAAAAAGGGGCCTGAAATAAAAAGATATGTCAGATATACGACATCATACCATGCGCATCATGCAACATATAGGATTTGGCCTGACAGTGTGTCACGTGTTCGAGTCCCACTCATAGAGGCTCAGGCTCGGAGTAACCGGATGGTAACCACAAGGTTGTCGGTTCAAACCCGGGGCTCCTGCAGAGTTGGTGTCGAAGTGTCCTTGAGCAAGACACTGAACCCCTAATTGCTCCTGATGTGCTGGTTGGTACCTTGCATGGTTTCCACTGCCATTGGTGTGTGAATGTGTAAATGGGGTCGACAATCTATGTAAAGCTCCTTGGATAAAGGCGCTACATAAATGCATCATTTACCATTTAAAGAAAAATTCCACCCATTTTCAACATTTTCCTGAGAGTGTACAAATGGAACCAAATGGACCCGCTAGGAGTTTTTTTGGAAACACATAATGGGGGGGATCTTTTTACCATGGCCTCACAACATTAATGACATAGTAAAATGTTGAAAATGGGTGCAATCCCCCTTTTAAGAAGAAGTTGAGTTGTAATATTGCCTCATCTCAAGGTGCAGCCGCCTCATGGTAGCTGATACTGATCAGATGCTCTGGTTACGTCTCTAAATATCAACCTGCTATTCACAGAATCCAACTTGAGCTTATAAATACAACTTAGAAATATTTTCTGTGGGTTGAGCTGTCGCAGTGGTTCCCAATTTTTTCACGTCGTCAAGGACCCTTAAATTGACTTTTATTAGCCTTAGCTTCGGACCACATTTGAAAAGCCACACAGCGACCCCCATGAGAGTAGCTTTTTATAGCAATGATTCTCAATGGATCAAAGTATATCAAAATGAAAACAGCAACATTGACTATGTATCGTATTACAGGGGTTGACACTAAGGCCTCCAAGTGCAAGTCAGGTTCTACTTGCCCTCAGGTCATGGTCACTTGCCCCCAAAATATATCGTAAATATTGCAATTGGGTTTACTATCTACTTGGGTGCTTTAAACATCTCCTTTCACAGTCGAAGACTGTTTTGTTCAAGTCACAATCAACTACAGTAAATATTCAACTTGCAAATCATTGTAAATCCGTGGTTCCCATGGTGGTAACAGACTCAGGGGTCTGTGACTCCAGCAAAATGATAGTTTGGAAACAAATGGACCTGAGAGAGATAGGAGAGATATAGCAGGGAAAGACACAGAGGCAGAACGTAATGACAACCTTCAAGACCAATATATCTCATGTTGTGTTATAGTGCACCAGGTAGCAGTCTTCATTTGCCCGGCCATTTTTTTTACTTGCCCCGGCCAAGTGGGCAAGTGTTAGTGTCAAGCCCTGTATTGTATTGTATGCAAATAATCAGTATCGACTCGTTTTGCTTTGCAGATAAACAATTGTATTATTACTACATTTTTGTGCAGTTTAAAACAATGTCAATCTATTTTAAATAGTTACAATATTGAATCATTGGATCGTATCACTAGAATGATCTGATATCATTCATGTATCTGTATCATCAACCATGTATCGTGATACATATCGAATCGCTGTGAGAATGTATGGTTACATCCCTAACATGCCCAGATTGGATTGCCATAGCCTGAAGCATATACAGTATTATCATAGACCAGTTGTTTTCAACGTTTTTGATAACAGGGGCCACTATTTATTCAGCATTTGAGCCATGGACCACCATTTGATGACATTTTAGCCCCACAGACATGACAGACCACAAAACTCCAAAAAAAAAACACAATTCCAGGCTGGATTTCAGAAACAAAACAGTCTAACATACAGATCAAAGTGACCATTAATCTTCTACATTCTCTAGTTGTATAGACTTCTTAATTAAGTGGTGCTATTTCAGATGATGAATATTTTAACTCTTGAGAGTGTAAAATGAAACCAAATGGACCCACAAGGGTCCATTTGTGACTATAGGCCCAACAAATGGCTTGTGTCAGTTTGTTCATGTAACCTTTGTGTGGAGGATGGAAAGTAAAACCACTTTTTGAAAACGTGTGAAGATGCACGTAGGATGTGTGTGCACATCATTTTGTCTCACACTGGTTAATTGCTTATGTCAGCTTGTTTAGAAAATAACCCCCTTTTTGAAAACGTGCAAAAAAGACTATTTGTGTGGTGTGCACACCCCCAACTGAACTCTCAGCACCTCTTACTAGAGCTGTTCCCACAGTATTGGGCCTGAATCTAGACAGACACATCCACCATAAGGTTTCTGTGCAGAGGGAAACGATATGTGGAAATAGCAAAACTGAAAGCTTGGGTCCAAAGTTCATGTGTAGGTCACTTTCATGCATGTTGATCAAAGCAGGATGTTGATCATATTGTAGGATGAGAGAGAGTTATAATGTTTTTCATATAGGCTAATTGGAAAAAACAGCTCAGTGGCCTCATGGTTAGAGTGTCCGCCCTGAGCCTAGGAGGTCGGGGTTCGATTCCCGGCCAGGTCATACCAAAGACTCTAAAAAATGGGACCCAATGCTTCCCTGCTTGGCACTCAGCATCAAGGGATGGATTGGGGGTAAGTCCCTGCGATATACTAGCGTCATGTCCAGGGGGTGTACTTGTACATCAAGCTGCCTCACGCTACAGAAACAGGAGATAGGCTCCTGACCTATATGGGCCTCAATGGCTCAGCCGGGCCTCATGACATCATGGCCTGGCAAGGCTACTTACTTAATTGGAAAAAGTGGGTCATGTAAAGGTCATAGGTCACAAGTCAAAACACAAAAGTTGTCCAGCATTAGGAGATTCATAAGTGTATATACAGTAAGTCTCATTGCTGATGGTTCATGAGCTATGAGTGTGCAAAGTTTGCATTTTCAGGTGAGTGCTATAGCGCCACCATTTGGCCAGTGGTCATGAGCTTCACATCATCACCGTTTGGCATCTCCCTCTACCAGATTACTGAGTTTTGTGAAAACCTACTGTACGGTTCAGACAGAACGTCTATTTTGGGTTGAAGAAGGAAAAGAAGAGTGAGGGAGTGAGTCTCATTGGTTCATTAACAAGTCCACTTTTTGGACTGCTTGGTCCCTTAGTAATTTTAATAAGATGGATTTTCTGTAACTATAGGTCCAATAAATTGCTTTGTCAGTTTGTTCATGTAACCTTTGTGTGGAGGATGGAAAGTACAATAAAACCACTTTTTGAAAACATGCAAAGATGCACGTACGATGTGTCTGCACATCATTTTGTCTCACACTGGTTATTGTTTGTGTCAGGGTGTTCATATAATCTTTGTGTGGAATGGAAAACCCCTTTTTGAAAACGTGTGAAGATGCATTGTACGTATGGATCATACGTGCATCTGCACACGTACAATGCGTGTGCACACTCATTTTGTCTCATGCTGGTTAATTGTTTGTGTCAGGTTGTTCATATAACCTTAGTGTGGAAAGTAAAACCACTTTTTGAAAACGTGCAAAGATGCATCGTATGTGTGGATCGTACGTGCATCTTCACACATACGATGCGTGTGCATACTCATTTTGTCTCAGGCTGGTTAGTTGTTTGTCAGGTTGTTCCTCTAACCTTTGTGTGGAATGGAAAACCCCTTTTTGAAATCGTGCAAAATGCACCTGCGATGAACTAGCAGACTAATTATGTGGTGAACACATCTCCTACTGAACCCTCAGTACCGCTTTCTAGATCTGTTCTCACGGTATTGGGCCTGAAACTAGTCAACCACATCCACCATAAGGTGTCTACGTGTCTGTGATGGGGAAAGGATATGTGGGAATAGCATAACTGACAATACTCACACACACACACACACACACACACACACACACACACACACACACACACACACACACACACACACACACACACACACACACACACACACACACACACACACACACACACACACACACACAGGCTAGAAACAAAGAGGACCTCCCTCTTTCATACATTGTGACCCATCATGCAACAGATTATGTTCAGATTGTCAGTCTCTGAGTCTCCACTGGAATGACAGCTGTCACTGAGCTTTAGCTGTTCAGGTAGGATTGAATATGTGGATGAAATAAGTTGTTGATACGCATAATATTGTTGTAGATACAGTTGATCTGAAACATTAATGTTTACTAAGAAGATCTAAATTTGAGTAATGAGTTGAAATGCGTTTCTTCCTCCTTCCATCTCCTTCCCCTCTCTCCCCCGCCCCCTATCTCTCTGTCTCCTCCCATCACCCTCTCTCTCTGTCCCCTTGTCTCTACCCCCTCCCCCCTCTCTGTCTCCTCCTCCCCATCTCTCTCCGACCCCTCTCTCTGTATTTCTCTGTCTCCCCACTTCTCCCCCCCCCCATCACCCCCTCTCTCTCTGCCCCCTCTTCTCCCCCTCTCTCTGTCTCCCCCTCTGTCTCTTCTTCATAGTGTCTTTAGGCTTCTGACTGCATACATTTGACTATATAGAATTGACTATATAGAATACAATATATTCACGTGTCAGTCTATACTAAACCATACCTGGGCATTATGCGGCCCGGGGGCCAAATGCGGCCCTTTGGCTGACTCTGACCGGCCTGTGAAAGGGTACAGTGGTTTTCAACCAGTGGTCCGGGGACCACCAGTGGTTCTTGAGAGAGTTCCAGTTAAATATGGAAAGTTGGTTAACCAGATGTAACTCTTTGAGAGCGTAAAAATGAAACCAAATGGGCCCTTGCTGGTCCATTTAGTGTCATGTTTACACTAAAATATTCATCCTAATTAGCCAGAGAATGTAAAAGAATGGTCATTTTTGATCTATGTTTGTCTGTTTTGTTTGTGAAATCCAGCCTGGAATTGTGGACGAAAGCTAAATACGGTAAATCTTTAGTTTTGGGGTCTGTGGGGCCTAAATGTCATCAAATGGTGGTCCTCTGTGGCTCAAATACTGAATAAATTGAAGGCCCTGGTGTCAAAGTGGTTGGTCTTACTCTTACTTTTATCTTGAAATTAAATGAATATTACACAGACTTTAGTTCAGCCTTTAGTCATGGCCCTCCACAATATTTCACGTGTCTCATTTGGCTAATGCCCAGCCCTGGTCTAAAGGAACAATACTCTACTGAGCTCTAATAGTTAATTTATTCAAGCCTTATGTTTTATTCTCGCTACTATAATCATAATTATGTGTCATATTTTGCAGTGCAGTTGCTACTGTACATGTGTAACTACCATCAGATTGTAAGGGTGGAGAGATGGATCACTGCTCTGTAGCAGGGGAGACAGAGAGAGGGGGCCAAGGTGGAGAGACAGGCGGATGACAGAGAGAGGGGTGGAGAGACAGGTGGATGACAGAGAGAGGGGTGGAGAGACAGGTGGATGACAGAGAGAGGGGTGGAGAGACAGGTGGATGACAGAGAGAGGGGTGGAGAGACAGGTGGATGACAGAGAGAGGGGTGGAGAGACAGGCGGATGACAGAGAGAGGAGTGGAGAGACAGGTGGATGACAGAGAGAGGGGTGGAGAGACAGGTGGATGACAGAGCAGAGAGAGGGGTGGAGAGACAGGTGGATGACAGAGAGAGGGGTGGAGAGACAGGCGGATGACAGAGAGAGGAGTGGAGAGACAGGTGGATGACAGAGCAGAGAGAGGGGTGGAGAGACAGGTGGATGACAGAGAGAGGAGTGGAGAGACAGGTGGATGAAAGAGAGAGGGGTGGAGAGACAGGTGGATGACAGAGAGAGGGGTGGAGAGACAGGTGGATGACAGAGCAGAGAGAGGGGTGGAGAGACAGGTGGATGACAGAGAGAGGGGTGGAGAGACAGGTGGATGACAGAGAGAGGAGTGGAGAGACAGGTGGATGACAGAGAGAGGGGTGGAGAGACAGGTGGATGACAGAGCAGAGAGAGGGGTGGAGAGACAGGTGGATGACAGAGCAGAGAGAGGAGTGGAGAGACAGGTGGATGACAGAGAGAGGGGTGGAGAGACAGGCGGATGACAGAGAGAGGGGTGGAGAGACAGGTGGATGACAGAGCAGAGAGAGGGGTGGAGAGACAGGTGGATGACAGAGCAGAGAGAGGGGTGGAGAGACAGGTGGATGACAGAGAGAGGGGTGGAGAGACAGGTGGATGACAGAGCAGAGAGAGGGGTGGAGAGACAGGTGGATGACAGAGAGAGGGGTGGAGAGACAGGTGGATGACAGAGCAGAGAGAGGGGTGGAGAGACAGGTGGATGACAGAGAGAGGGGTGGAGAGACAGGCGGATGACAGAGAGAGGGGTGGAGAGACAGGCGGATGACAGAGAGAGGGGTGGAGAGACAGGCGGATGACAGAGAGAGGGGTGGAGAGACAGGTGGATGACAGAGAGAGGGGTGGAGAGACAGGTGGATGACAGAGCAGAGAGAGGGGTGGAGAGACAGGTGGATGACAGAGAGAGGAGTGGAGAGACAGGTGGATGACAGAGAGAGGGGTGGAGAGACAGGTGGATGACAGAGAGAGGGGTGGAGAGACAGGTGGATGACAGAGAGAGGGGTGGAGAGACAGGTGGATGACAGAGAGAGGGGTGGAGAGACAGGTGGATGACAGAGAGAGGGGTGGAGAGACAGGTGGATGACAGAGAGAGGGGTGGAGAGACAGGTGGATGACAGAGAGAGGAGTGGAGAGACAGGTGGATGACAGAGAGAGGGGTGGAGAGACAGGTGGATGACAGAGAGAGGGGTGGAGAGACAGGTGGATGACAGAGAGAGGAGTGGAGAGACAGGTGGATGACAGAGCAGAGAGAGGGGTGGAGAGACAGGTGGATGACAGAGAGAGGGGTGGAGAGACAGGTGGATGACAGAGCAGAGAGAGGGGTGGAGAGACAGGTGGATGACAGAGAGAGGGGTGGAGAGACAGGTGGATGACAGAGAGAGGGGTGGAGAGACAGGTGGATGACAGAGAGAGGAGTGGAGAGACAGGTGGATGACAGAGAGAGGAGTGGAGAGACAGGTGGATGACAGAGAGAGGGGTGGAGAGACAGGTGGATGACAGAGAGAGGGGTGGAGAGACAGGTGGATGACAGAGAGAGGAGTGGAGAGACAGGTGGATGACAGAGCAGAGAGAGGGGTGGAGAGACAGGTGGATGACAGAGAGAGGGGTGGAGAGACAGGTGGATGACAGAGAGAGGGGTGGAGAGACAGGTGGATGACAGAGAGAGGGGTGGAGAGACAGGTGGATGACAGAGAGAGGGGTGGAGAGACAGGTGGATGACAGAGAGAGGGGTGGAGAGACAGGTGGATGACAGAGAGAGGGGTGGAGAGACAGGTGGATGACAGAGAGAGGAGTGGAGAGACAGGTGGATGACAGAGCAGAGAGAGGGGTGGAGAGACAGGTGGATGACAGAGCAGAGAGAGGAGTGGAGAGACAGGTGGATGACAGAGAGAGGGGTGGAGAGACAGGTGGATGACAGAGCAGAGAGAGGGGTGGAGAGACAGGTGGATGACAGAGAGAGGAGTGGAGAGACAGGTGGATGACAGAGCAGAGAGAGGGGTGGAGAGACAGGTGGATGACAGAGCAGAGAGAGGAGTGGAGAGACAGGTGGATGACAGAGCAGAGAGAGGAGTGGAGAGACAGGTGGATGACAGAGCAGAGAGAGGAGTGGAGAGACAGGTGGATGACAGAGAGAGGGGTGGAGAGACAGGTGGATGACAGAGCAGAGAGAGGGGTGGAGAGACAGGTGGATGACAGAGAGAGGGGTGGAGAGACAGGTGGATGACAGAGAGAGGAGTGGAGAGACAGGTGGATGACAGAGCAGAGAGAGGAGTGGAGAGACAGGTGGATGACAGAGAGAGGGGTGGAGAGACAGGTGGATGACAGAGCAGAGAGAGGGGTGGAGAGACAGGTGGATGACAGAGAGAGGAGTGGAGAGACAGGTGGATGACAGAGCAGAGAGAGGGGTGGAGAGACAGGTGGATGGCAGAGAGAGGGGTGGAGAGACAGGTGGATGACAGAGCAGAGAGAGGGGTGGAGAGACAGGTGGATGACAGAGAGAGGAGTGGAGAGACAGGTGGATGACAGAGAGAGGAGTGGAGAGACAGGTGGATGACAGAGCAGAGAGAGGGGTGGAGAGACAGGTGGATGACAGAGAGAGGAGTGGAGAGACAGGTGGATGACAGAGAGAGGAGTGGAGAGACAGGTGGATGACAGAGAGAGGGGTGGAGAGACAGGTGGATGACAGAGAGAGGGGTGGAGAGACAGGTGGATGACAGAGAGAGGAGTGGAGAGACAGGTGGATGACAGAGCAGAGAGAGGGGTGGAGAGACAGGTGGATGACAGAGAGAGGGGTGGAGAGACAGGTGGATGACAGAGAGAGGAGTGGAGAGACAGGTGGATGACAGAGAGAGGGGTGGAGAGACAGGCGGATGACAGAGAGAGGAGTGGAGAGACAGGTGGATGACAGAGAGCAGAGAGAGGGGTGGAGAGACAGGCGGATGACAGAGAGAGGGGTGGAGAGACAGGTGGATGACAGAGAGAGGGGTGGAGAGACAGGTGGATGACAGAGAGAGGGGTGGAGAGACAGGTGGATGACAGAGCAGAGAGAGGGGTGGAGAGACAGGTGGATGACAGAGAGAGGAGTGGAGAGACAGGTGGATGACAGAGAGAGGAGTGGAGAGACAGGTGGATGACAGAGAGAGGGGTGGAGAGACAGGTGGATGACAGAGAGAGGGGTGGAGAGACAGGTGGATGACAGAGAGAGGGGTGGAGAGACAGGTGGATGACAGAGAGAGGAGTGGAGAGACAGGTGGATGACAGAGCAGAGAGAGGGGTGGAGAGACAGGTGGATGACAGAGAGAGGGGTGGAGAGACAGGTGGATGACAGAGAGAGGAGTGGAGAGACAGGTGGATGACAGAGAGAGGAGTGGAGAGACAGGTGGATGACAGAGCAGAGAGAGGAGTGGAGAGACAGGTGGATGACAGAGAGAGGGGTGGAGAGACAGGTGGATGACAGAGAGAGGGGTGGAGAGACAGGTGGATGACAGAGAGAGGAGTGGAGAGACAGGTGGATGACAGAGAGAGGGGTGGAGAGACAGGTGGATGACAGAGAGAGGGGTGGAGAGACAGGTGGATGACAGAGCAGAGAGAGGGGTGGAGAGACAGGTGGATGACAGAGAGAGGGGTGGAGAGACAGGTGGATGACAGAGCAGAGAGAGGGGTGGAGAGACAGGTGGATGACAGAGAGAGGAGTGGAGAGACAGGTGGATGACAGAGCAGAGAGAGGGGTGGAGAGACAGGTGGATGACAGAGCAGAGAGAGGGGTGGAGAGACAGGTGGATGACAGAGCAGAGAGAGGGGTGGAGAGACAGGTGGATGACAGAGCAGAGAGAGGGGTGGAGAGACAGGTGGATGACAGAGCAGAGAGAGGGGTGGAGAGACAGGTGGATGACAGAGCAGAGAGAGGGGTGGAGAGACAGGTGGATGACAGAGAGAGGGGTGGAGAGACAGGTGGATGACAGAGCAGAGAGAGGGGTGGAGAGACAGGTGGATGACAGAGAGAGGGGTGGAGAGACAGGTGGATGACAGAGAGAGGGGTGGAGAGACAGGTGGATGACAGAGAGAGGGGTGGAGAGACAGGTGGATGACAGAGAGAGGGGTGGAGAGACAGGTGGATGACAGAGAGAGGGGTGGAGAGACAGGTGGATGGCAGAGAGAGGGGTGGATGACAGAGAGAGGGGTGGAGAGACAGGTGGATGACAGAGAGAGGGGTGGAGAGACAGGTGGATGACAGAGCAGAGAGAGGGGTGGAGAGACAGGTGGATGACAGAGAGAGGAGTGGAAAGACAGGTGGATGACAGAGCAGAGAGAGGGGTGGAGAGACAGGTGGATGACAGAGCAGAGAGAGGAGTGGAGAGACAGGTGGATGACAGAGAGAGGGGTGGAGAGACAGGTGGATGACAGAGCAGAGAGAGGAGTGGAGAGACAGGTGGATGACAGAGCAGAGAGAGGGGTGGAGAGACAGGTGGATGACAGAGAGCAGAGAGAGGGGTGGAGAGACAGGTGGATGACAGAGAGAGGGGTGGAGAGACAGGTGGATGACAGAGAGAGGAGTGGAGAGACAGGTGGATGACAGAGCAGAGAGAGGGGTGGAGAGACAGGTGGATGACAGAGAGAAGGGTGGAGAGACAGGTGGATGACAGAGCAGAGAGAGGGGTGGAGAGACAGGTGGATGACAGAGAGAGGGGTGGAGAGACAGGTGGATGACAGAGAGAGGGGTGGAGAGACAGGTGGATGACAGAGAGAGGGGTGGAGAGACAGGTGGATGACAGAGAGAGGGGTGGAGAGACAGGTGGATGACAGAGAGAGGAGTGGAGAGACAGGTGGATGACAGAGAGAGGAGTGGAGAGACAGGTGGATGACAGAGCAGAGAGAGGGGTGGAGAGACAGGTGGATGACAGAGAGAGGAGTGGAGAGACAGGTGGATGACAGAGAGAGGGGTGGAGAGACAGGTGGATGACAGAGAGAGGGGTGGAGAGACAGGTGGATGACAGAGCAGAGAGAGGGGTGGAGAGACAGGTGGATGACAGAGAGAGGGGTGGAGAGACAGGTGGATGACAGAGAGAGGGGTGGAGAGACAGGTGGATGACAGAGAGAGGGGTGGAGAGACAGGTGGATGACAGAGAGAGGGGTGGAGAGACAGGTGGATGACAGAGAGAGGGGTGGAGAGACAGGTGGATGACAGAGAGAGGAGTGGAGAGACAGGTGGATGACAGAGAGAGGAGTGGAGAGACAGGTGGATGACAGAGAGAGGGGTGGAGAGACAGGTGGATGACAGAGAGAGGAGTGGAGAGACAGGTGGATGACAGAGAGAGGGGTGGAGAGACAGGTGGATGACAGAGAGAGGAGTGGAGAGACAGGTGGATGACAGAGCAGAGAGAGGGGTGGAGAGACAGGTGGATGACAGAGAGAGGAGTGGAGAGACAGGTGGATGACAGAGAGAGGGGTGGAGAGACAGGTGGATGACAGAGAGAGGGGTGGAGAGACAGGTGGATGACAGAGAGAGGAGTGGAGAGACGGGTGGATGACAGAGAGAGGGGTGGAGAGACAGGTGGATGACAGAGAGAGGAGTGGAGAGACAGGTGGATGACAGAGAGAGGGGTGGAGAGACAGGTGGATGACAGAGCAGAGAGAGGGGTGGAGAGACAGGTGGATGACAGAGAGAGGGGTGGAGAGACAGGCGGATGACAGAGAGAGGGGTGGAGAGACAGGTGGATGACAGAGAGAGGGGTGGAGAGACAGGTGGATGACAGAGAGAGGAGTGGAGAGACAGGTGGATGACAGAGAGAGGAGTGGAGAGACAGGTGGATGACAGAGCAGAGAGAAGGGTGGAGAGACAGGTGGATGACAGAGAGAGGGGTGGAGAGACAGGTGGATGACAGAGAGAGGGGTGGAGAGACAGGTGGATGACAGAGAGAGGGGTGGAGAGACAGGTGGATGACAGAGCAGAGAGAGGGGTGGAGAGACAGGTGGATGACAGAGAGAGGGGTGGAGAGACAGGTGGATGACAGAGCGAGGAGTGGAGAGACAGGTGGATGACAGAGCAGAGAGAGGGGTGGAGAGACAGGTGGATGACAGAGCAGAGAGAGGGGTGGAGAGACAGGTGGATGACAGAGAGAGGGGTGGAGAGACAGGTGGATGACAGAGAGAGGAGTGGAGAGACAGGTGGATGACAGAGCAGAGAGAGGGGTGGAGAGACAGGTGGATGACAGAGAGAGGGGTGGAGAGACAGGTGGATGACAGAGCAGAGAGAGGGGTGGAGAGACAGGTGGATGACAGAGAGAGGGGTGGAGAGACAGGTGGATGACAGAGAGAGGAGTGGAGAGACAGGTGGATGACAGAGAGAGGGGTGGAGAGACAGGTGGATGACAGAGAGAGGAGTGGAGAGACAGGTGGATGACAGAGAGAGGGGTGGAGAGACAGGTGGATGACAGAGAGAGGAGTGGAGAGACAGGTGGATGACAGAGAGAGGGGTGGAGAGACAGGTGGATGACAGAGAGAGGAGTGGAGAGACAGGTGGATGACAGAGAGAGGGGTGGAGAGACAGGTGGATGACAGAGAGAGGGGTGGAGAGACAGGTGGATGACAGAGAGAGGGGCAAGGTGGAGAGACAGGTAGATGACAGAGAGAGGAGTGGAGAGACAGGTGGATGACAGAGAGAGGGGTGGAGAGACAGGTGGATGACAGAGAGAGGGGTGGAGAGACAGGTGGATGACAGAGAGAGGGGCAAGGTGGAGAGACAGGTAGATGACAGAGAGAGGAGTGGAGAGACAGGTGGATGACAGAGAGAGGGGTGGAGAGACAGGTGGATGACAGAGAGAGGAGTGGAGAGACAGGTGGATGACAGAGCAGAGAGAGGGGTGGAGAGACAGGTGGATGACAGAGCAGAGAGAGGAGTGGAGAGACAGGTGGATGACAGAGAGAGGAGTGGAGAGACAGGTGGATGACAGAGAGAGGGGTGGAGAGACAGGTGGATGACAGAGAGAGGGGTGGAGAGACAGGTGGATGACAGAGAGAGGAGTGGGGAGACAGGTGGATGACAGAGCAGAGAGAGGGGTGGAGAGACAGGTGGATGACAGAGAGAGGGGTGGAGAGACAGGTGGATGACAGAGAGAGGGGCAAGGTGGAGAGACAGGTAGATGACAGAGAGAGGAGTGGAGAGACAGGTGGATGACAGAGAGAGGGGCAAGGTGGAGAGACAGGTAGATGACAGAGAGAGGGGTGGAGAGACAGGTGGATGACAGAGAGAGGGGCAAGGTGGAGAGACAGGTAGATGACAGAGAGAGGGGTGGAGAGACAGGTGGATGACAGAGAGCAGAGAGAGGGGTGGAGAGACAGGTGGATGACAGAGAGAGGGGTGGAGAGACAGGTGGATGACAGAGAGAGGAGTGGAGAGACAGGTGGATGACAGAGCAGAGAGAGGGGTGGAGAGACAGGTGGATGACAGAGAGAGGAGTGGAGAGACAGGTGGATGACAGAGAAGAGAGAGGGGTGGAGAGACAGGTGGATGACAGAGAGAGGGGTGGAGAGACAGGTGGATGACAGAGAAGAGAGAGGGGTGGAGAGACAGGTGGATGACAGAGAGAGGGGTGGAGAGACAGGTGGATGAAAGAGCAGAGAAAGGGGTGGAGAGACAGGTGGATGACAGAGAGAGGGGTGGAGAGACAGGTGGATGACAGAGCAGAGAGAGGGGTGGAGAGACAGGTGGATGACAGAGAGAGGGGTGGAGAGACAGGTGGATGAAAGAGAGAGGGGTGGAGAGACAGGTGGATGACAGAGAGAGGAGTGGAGAGACAGGTGGATGACATAGAGAGGAGTGGAGAGACAGGCGGATGACAGAGCAGAGAGAGGGGTGGAGAGACAGGTGGATGACAGAGAGAGGGGTGGAGAGACAGGTGGATGAAAGAGCAGAGAGAGGGGTGGAGAGACAGGTGGATGACAGAGAGAGGGGTGGAGAGACAGGTGGATGACAGAGAGAGGAGTGGAGAGACAGGTGGATGACAGAGCAGAGAGAGGGGTGGAGAGACAGGTGGATGACAGAGAGAGGGGTGGAGAGACAGGTGGATGAAAGAGCAGAGAGAGGGGTGGAGAGACAGGTGGATGACAGAGAGAGGGGTGGAGAGACAGGTGGATGACAGAGCAGAGAGAGGGGTGGAGAGACAGGCGGATGACAGAGCAGAGAGAGGGGTGGAGAGACAGGTGGATGACAGAGAGAGGGGTGGAGAGACAGGCGGATGACAGAGAGAGGAGTGGAGAGACAGGTGGATGACAGAGAGCAGAGAGAGGGGTGGAGAGACAGGCGGATGACAGAGAGAGGAGTGGAGAGACAGGTGGATGACAGAGAGAGGAGTGGAGAGACAGGTGGATGACAGAGAGAAGGGTGGAGAGACAGGTGGATGACAGAGAGAAGGGTGGAGAGACAGGTGGATGACAGAGAGAGGAGTGGAGAGACAGGTGGATGACAGAGAGAGGAGTGGAGAGACAGGTGGATGACAGAGAGAGGGGTGGAGAGACAGGTGGATGACAGAGAGAGGAGTGGAGAGACAGGTGGATGACAGAGCAGAGAGAGGGGTGGAGAGACAGGTGGATGACAGAGAGAGGGGTGGAGAGACAGGTGGATGACAGAGCAGAGAGAGGGGTGGAGAGACAGGTGGATGACAGAGAGAGGGGTGGAGAGACAGGTGGATGACAGAGCAGAGAGAGGGGTGGAGAGACAGGTGGATGACAGAGCAGAGAGAGGGGTGGAGAGACAGGTGGATGACAGAGCAGAGAGAGGGGTGGAGAGACAGGTGGATGACAGAGAGAGGGGTGGAGAGACAGGTGGATGACAGAGAGAGGGGTGGAGAGACAGGTGGATGACAGAGAGAGGGGTGGAGAGACAGGTGGATGACAGAGAGAGGGGTGGAGAGACAGGTGGATGACAGAGAGAGGGGTGGAGAGACAGGTGGATGACAGAGCAGAGAGAGGGGTGGAGAGACTGGTGGATGACAGAGAGAGGAGTGGAGAGACAGGTGGATGACAGAGAGAGGGGTGGAGAGACAGGTGGATGACAGAGAGAGGAGTGGAGAGACAGGTGGATGACAGAGAGAGGGGTGGAGAGACAGGTGGATGACAGAGAGAAGGGTGGAGAGACAGGTGGATGACAGAGCAGAGAGAGGGGTGGAGAGACAGGTGGATGACAGAGCAGAGAGAGGGGTGGAGAGACAGGTGGATGACAGAGCAGAGAGAGGGGTGGAGAGACAGGTGGATGACAGAGCAGAGAGAGGGGTGGAGAGACAGGTGGATGACAGAGAGAGGGGTGGAGAGACAGGTGGATGACAGAGAGAGGGGTGGAGAGACAGGTGGATGACAGAGAGAGGGGTGGAGAGACAGGTGGATGACAGAGAGAGGGGTGGAGAGACAGGTGGATGACAGAGCAGAGAGAGGGGTGGAGAGACAGGTGGATGACAGAGAGAGGGGTGGAGAGACAGGTGGATGACAGAGAGAGGGGTGGAGAGACAGGTGGATGGCAGAGCAGAGAGAGGGGTGGAGAGACAGGTGGATGACAGAGAGAGGGGTGGAGAGACAGGTGGATGACAGAGAGAGGGGTGGAGAGACAGGTGGATGACAGAGAGAGGAGTGGAGAGACAGGTGGATGACAGAGAGCAGAGAGAGGGGTGGAGAGACAGGTGGATGACAGAGAGAGGAGTGGAGAGACAGGTGGATGACAGAGAGAGGGGTGGAGAGACAGGTGGATGACAGAGCAGAGAGAGGAGTGGAGAGACAGGTGGATGACAGAGAGAGGGGTGGAGAGACAGGTGGATGACAGAGCAGAGAGAGGGGTGGAGAGACAGGTGGATGACAGAGCAGAGAGAGGGGTGGAGAGACAGGTGGATGACAGAGAGAGGGGTGGAGAGACAGGTGGATGACAGAGAGAGGAGTGGAGAGACAGGTGGATGACAGAGAGAGGGGTGGAGAGACAGGTGGATGACAGAGCAGAGAGAGGGGTGGAGAGACAGGTGGATGACAGAGAGAGGAGTGGAGAGACAGGTGGATGACAGAGAGAGGGGTGGAGAGACAGGCGGATGACAGAGAGAGGAGTGGAGAGACAGGTGGATGACAGAGAGAGGGGTGGAGAGACAGGTGGATGACAGAGAGAGGGGTGGAGAGACAGGCGGATGACAGAGAGAGGAGTGGAGAGACAGGTGGATGACAGAGAGAGGGGTGGAGAGACAGGTGGATGACAGAGAGAGGGGTGGAGAGACAGGTGGATGACAGAGAGAGGGGTGGAGAGACAGGTGGATGACAGAGAGAGGGGTGGAGAGACAGGTGGATGACAGAGAGAGGAGTGGAGAGACAGGTGGATGACAGAGCAGAGAGAGGGGTGGAGAGACAGGTGGATGACAGAGAGAGGGGTGGAGAGACAGGTGGATGACAGAGCAGAGAGAGGGGTGGAGAGACAGGTAGATGACAGAGAGAGGAGTGGAGAGACAGGTGGATGACAGAGCAGAGAGAGGGGTGGAGAGACAGGTGGATGACAGAGAGAGGGGTGGAGAGACAGGTGGATGACAGAGAGAGGGGTGGAGAGACAGGCGGATGACAGAGAGAGGAGTGGAGAGACAGGTGGATGACAGAGAGAGGGGTGGAGAGACAGGTGGATGACAGAGAGAGGGGTGGAGAGACAGGTGGATGACAGAGCAGAGAGAGGAGTGGAGAGACAGGTGGATGACAGAGAGAGGGGTGGAGAGACAGGTGGATGACAGAGCAGAGAGAGGGGTGGAGAGACAGGTGGATGACAGAGAGAGGGGTGGAGAGACAGGTGGATGACAGAGAGAGGGGTGGAGAGACAGGTGGATGACAGAGAGAGGGGTGGAGAGACAGGTGGATGACAGAGAGAGGGGTGGAGAGACAGGTGGATGACAGAGAGAGGGGTGGAGAGACAGGTGGATGACAGAGCAGAGAGAGGGGTGGAGAGACAGGTGGATGACAGAGAGAGGGGTGGAGAGACAGGTAGATGACAGAGAGAGGAGTGGAGAGACAGGTGGATGACAGAGAGAGGGGTGGAGAGACAGGTGGATGACAGAGAGAGGGGTGGAGAGACAGGTGGATGACAGAGAGAGGAGTGGAGAGACAGGTGGATGACAGAGCAGAGAGAGGGGTGGAGAGACAGGTGGATGACAGAGAGAGGGGTGGAGAGACAGGTGGATGACAGAGCAGAGAGAGGGGTGGAGAGACAGGTAGATGACAGAGAGAGGAGTGGAGAGACAGGTGGATGACAGAGCAGAGAGAGGGGTGGAGAGACAGGTGGATGACAGAGAGAGGGGTGGAGAGACAGGTGGATGACAGAGAGAGGGGTGGAGAGACAGGTGGATGACAGAGAGAGGGGTGGAGAGACAGGTAGATGACAGAGAGAGGGGTGGAGAGACAGGTGGATGACAGAGAGAGGAGTGGAGAGACAGGTGGATGACAGAGAGAGGGGTGGAGAGACAGGTGGATGACAGAGAGAGGGGTGGAGAGACAGGTGGATGACAGAGCAGAGAGAGGAGTGGAGAGACAGGTGGATGACAGAGAGAGGGGTGGAGAGACTGGTGGATGACAGAGCAGAGAGAGGGGTGGAGAGACAGGTGGATGACAGAGAGAGGGGTGGAGAGACAGGTGGATGACAGAGAGAGGAGTGGAGAGACAGGTGGATGACAGAGAGAGGAGTGGAGAGACAGGTGGATGACAGAGAGAGGGGTGGAGAGACAGGTGGATGACAGAGCAGAGAGAGGGGTGGAGAGACAGGTGGATGACAGAGAGAGGGGTGGAGAGACAGGCGGATGACAGAGAGAGGAGTGGAGAGACAGGTGGATGACAGAGAGAGGGGTGGAGAGACAGGTGGATGACAGAGAGAGGGGTGGAGAGACAGGTGGATGACAGAGCAGAGAGAGGGGTGGAGAGACAGGTGGATGACAGAGAGAGGGGTGGAGAGACAGGTGGATGACAGAGAGAGGAGTGGAGAGACAGGTGGATGACAGAGAGAGGAGTGGAGAGACAGGTGGATGACAGAGAGAGGGGTGGAGAGACAGGTGGATGACAGAGCAGAGAGAGGGGTGGAGAGACAGGTGGATGACAGAGAGAGGGGTGGAGAGACAGGCGGATGACAGAGAGAGGAGTGGAGAGACAGGTGGATGACAGAGAGAGGGGTGGAGAGACAGGTGGATGACAGAGAGAGGGGTGGAGAGACAGGTGGATGACAGAGCAGAGAGAGGGGTGGAGAGACAGGTGGATGACAGAGCAGAGAGAGGAGTGGAGAGACAGGTGGATGACAGAGAGAGGGGTGGAGAGACAGGTGGATGACAGAGCAGAGAGAGGGGTGGAGAGACAGGTGGATGACAGAGAGAGGGGTGGAGAGACAGGTGGATGACAGAGAGAGGGGTGGAGAGACAGGTGGATGACAGAGAGAGGGGTGGAGAGACAGGTGGATGACAGAGAGAGGGGTGGAGAGACAGGTGGATGACAGAGAGAGGGGTGGAGAGACAGGTGGATGACAGAGAGAGGAGTGGAGAGACAGGTGGATGACAGAGAGCAGAGAGAGGGGTGGAGAGACAGGTGGATGACAGAGAGAGGGGTGGAGAGACAGGTGGATGACAGAGAGAGGGGTGGAGAGACAGGTGGATGACAGAGAGAGGAGTGGAGAGACAGGTGGATGACAGAGCAGAGAGAGGGGTGGAGAGACAGGTGGATGACAGAGAGAGGGGTGGAGAGACAGGTGGATGACAGAGCAGAGAGAGGGGTGGAGAGACAGGTAGATGACAGAGAGAGGAGTGGAGAGACAGGTGGATGACAGAGCAGAGAGAGGGGTGGAGAGACAGGTGGATGACAGAGAGAGGGGTGGAGAGACAGGTGGATGACAGAGAGAGGGGTGGAGAGACAGGCGGATGACAGAGAGAGGAGTGGAGAGACAGGTGGATGACAGAGAGAGGGGTGGAGAGACAGGTGGATGACAGAGAGAGGGGTGGAGAGACAGGTGGATGACAGAGCAGAGAGAGGAGTGGAGAGACAGGTGGATGACAGAGAGAGGGGTGGAGAGACAGGTGGATGACAGAGCAGAGAGAGGGGTGGAGAGACAGGTGGATGACAGAGAGAGGGGTGGAGAGACAGGTGGATGACAGAGAGAGGGGTGGAGAGACAGGTGGATGACAGAGAGAGGGGTGGAGAGACAGGTGGATGACAGAGAGAGGGGTGGAGAGACAGGTGGATGACAGAGAGAGGGGTGGAGAGACAGGTGGATGACAGAGAGAAGAGTGGAGAGACAGGTGGATGACAGAGCAGAGAGAGGGGTGGAGAGACAGGTGGATGACAGAGAGAGGGGTGGAGAGACAGGTGGATGACAGAGCAGAGAGAGGGGTGGAGAGACAGGTAGATGACAGAGAGAGGAGTGGAGAGACAGGTGGATGACAGAGCAGAGAGAGGGGTGGAGAGACAGGTGGATGACAGAGAGAGGGGTGGAGAGACAGGTGGATGACAGAGAGAGGGGTGGAGAGACAGGTGGATGACAGAGAGAGGGGTGGAGAGACAGGTGGATGACAGAGAGAGGGGTGGAGAGACAGGTGGATGACAGAGCAGAGAGAGGGGTGGAGAGACAGGTGGATGACAGAGAGAGGGGTGGAGAGACAGGTGGATGACAGAGAGAGGGGTGGAGAGACAGGTGGATGGCAGAGCAGAGAGAGGGGTGGAGAGACAGGTGGATGACAGAGAGAGGGGTGGAGAGACAGGTGGATGACAGAGAGAGGGTGGAGAGACAGGTGGATGACAGAGAGAGGAGTGGAGAGACAGGTGGATGACAGAGAGCAGAGAGAGGGGTGGAGAGACAGGTGGATGACAGAGAGAGGAGTGGAGAGACAGGTGGATGACAGAGAGAGGGGTGGAGAGACAGGTGGATGACAGAGCAGAGAGAGGAGTGGAGAGACAGGTGGATGACAGAGAGAGGGGTGGAGAGACAGGTGGATGACAGAGCAGAGAGAGGGGTGGAGAGACAGGTGGATGACAGAGCAGAGAGAGGGGTGGAGAGACAGGTGGATGACAGAGAGAGGGGTGGAGAGACAGGTGGATGACAGAGAGAGGAGTGGAGAGACAGGTGGATGACAGAGAGAGGGGTGGAGAGACAGGTGGATGACAGAGCAGAGAGAGGGGTGGAGAGACAGGTGGATGACAGAGAGAGGAGTGGAGAGACAGGTGGATGACAGAGAGAGGGGTGGAGAGACAGGCGGATGACAGAGAGAGGAGTGGAGAGACAGGTGGATGACAGAGAGAGGGGTGGAGAGACAGGTGGATGACAGAGAGAGGGGTGGAGAGACAGGCGGATGACAGAGAGAGGAGTGGAGAGACAGGTGGATGACAGAGAGAGGGGTGGAGAGACAGGTGGATGACAGAGAGAGGGGTGGAGAGACAGGTGGATGACAGAGAGAGGGGTGGAGAGACAGGTGGATGACAGAGAGAGGGGTGGAGAGACAGGTGGATGACAGAGAGAGGAGTGGAGAGACAGGTGGATGACAGAGCAGAGAGAGGGGTGGAGAGACAGGTGGATGACAGAGAGAGGGGTGGAGAGACAGGTGGATGACAGAGCAGAGAGAGGGGTGGAGAGACAGGTAGATGACAGAGAGAGGAGTGGAGAGACAGGTGGATGACAGAGCAGAGAGAGGGGTGGAGAGACAGGTGGATGACAGAGAGAGGGGTGGAGAGACAGGTGGATGACAGAGAGAGGGGTGGAGAGACAGGCGGATGACAGAGAGAGGAGTGGAGAGACAGGTGGATGACAGAGAGAGGGGTGGAGAGACAGGTGGATGACAGAGAGAGGGGTGGAGAGACAGGTGGATGACAGAGCAGAGAGAGGAGTGGAGAGACAGGTGGATGACAGAGAGAGGGGTGGAGAGACAGGTGGATGACAGAGCAGAGAGAGGGGTGGAGAGACAGGTGGATGACAGAGAGAGGGGTGGAGAGACAGGTGGATGACAGAGAGAGGGGTGGAGAGACAGGTGGATGACAGAGAGAGGGGTGGAGAGACAGGTGGATGACAGAGAGAGGGGTGGAGAGACAGGTGGATGACAGAGCAGAGAGAGGGGTGGAGAGACAGGTGGATGACAGAGAGAGGGGTGGAGAGACAGGTAGATGACAGAGAGAGGAGTGGAGAGACAGGTGGATGACAGAGAGAGGGGTGGAGAGACAGGTGGATGACAGAGAGAGGGGTGGAGAGACAGGTGGATGACAGAGAGAGGAGTGGAGAGACAGGTGGATGACAGAGCAGAGAGAGGGGTGGAGAGACAGGTGGATGACAGAGAGAGGGGTGGAGAGACAGGTGGATGACAGAGCAGAGAGAGGGGTGGAGAGACAGGTAGATGACAGAGAGAGGAGTGGAGAGACAGGTGGATGACAGAGCAGAGAGAGGGGTGGAGAGACAGGTGGATGACAGAGCAGAGAGAGGGGTGGAGAGACAGGTGGATGACAGAGAGAGGGGTGGAGAGACAGGTGGATGACAGAGAGAGGGGTGGAGAGACAGGTAGATGACAGAGAGAGGGGTGGAGAGACAGGTGGATGACAGAGAGAGGAGTGGAGAGACAGGTGGATGACAGAGAGAGGGGTGGAGAGACAGGTGGATGACAGAGAGAGGGGTGGAGAGACAGGTGGATGACAGAGCAGAGAGAGGAGTGGAGAGACAGGTGGATGACAGAGAGAGGGGTGGAGAGACTGGTGGATGACAGAGCAGAGAGAGGGGTGGAGAGACAGGTGGATGACAGAGAGAGGGGTGGAGAGACAGGTGGATGACAGAGAGAGGAGTGGAGAGACAGGTGGATGACAGAGAGAGGAGTGGAGAGACAGGTGGATGACAGAGAGAGGGGTGGAGAGACAGGTGGATGACAGAGCAGAGAGAGGGGTGGAGAGACAGGTGGATGACAGAGAGAGGGGTGGAGAGACAGGCGGATGACAGAGAGAGGAGTGGAGAGACAGGTGGATGACAGAGAGAGGGGTGGAGAGACAGGTGGATGACAGAGAGAGGGGTGGAGAGACAGGTGGATGACAGAGCAGAGAGAGGGGTGGAGAGACAGGTGGATGACAGAGCAGAGAGAGGAGTGGAGAGACAGGTGGATGACAGAGAGAGGGGTGGAGAGACAGGTGGATGACAGAGCAGAGAGAGGGGTGGAGAGACAGGTGGATGACAGAGAGAGGGGTGGAGAGACAGGTGGATGACAGAGAGAGGGGTGGAGAGACAGGTGGATGACAGAGAGAGGGGTGGAGAGACAGGTGGATGACAGAGAGAGGGGTGGAGAGACAGGTGGATGACAGAGAGAGGGGTGGAGAGACAGGTGGATGACAGAGAGAGGAGTGGAGAGACAGGTGGATGACAGAGAGCAGAGAGAGGGGTGGAGAGACAGGTGGATGACAGAGAGAGGGGTGGAGAGACAGGTGGATGACAGAGAGAGGGGTGGAGAGACAGGTGGATGACAGAGAGAGGAGTGGAGAGACAGGTGGATGACAGAGCAGAGAGAGGGGTGGAGAGACAGGTGGATGACAGAGAGAGGGGTGGAGAGACAGGTGGATGACAGAGCAGAGAGAGGGGTGGAGAGACAGGTAGATGACAGAGAGAGGAGTGGAGAGACAGGTGGATGACAGAGCAGAGAGAGGGGTGGAGAGACAGGTGGATGACAGAGAGAGGGGTGGAGAGACAGGTGGATGACAGAGAGAGGGGTGGAGAGACAGGCGGATGACAGAGAGAGGAGTGGAGAGACAGGTGGATGACAGAGAGAGGGGTGGAGAGACAGGTGGATGACAGAGAGAGGGGTGGAGAGACAGGTGGATGACAGAGCAGAGAGAGGAGTGGAGAGACAGGTGGATGACAGAGAGAGGGGTGGAGAGACAGGTGGATGACAGAGCAGAGAGAGGGGTGGAGAGACAGGTGGATGACAGAGAGAGGGGTGGAGAGACAGGTGGATGACAGAGAGAGGGGTGGAGAGACAGGTGGATGACAGAGAGAGGGGTGGAGAGACAGGTGGATGACAGAGAGAGGGGTGGAGAGACAGGTGGATGACAGAGAGAGGGGTGGAGAGACAGGTGGATGACAGAGAGAAGAGTGGAGAGACAGGTGGATGACAGAGCAGAGAGAGGGGTGGAGAGACAGGTGGATGACAGAGAGAGGGGTGGAGAGACAGGTGGATGACAGAGCAGAGAGAGGGGTGGAGAGACAGGTGGATGACAGAGAGAGGGGTGGAGAGACAGGTGGATGACAGAGAGAGGGGTGGAGAGACAGGTGGATGACAGAGAGAGGGGTGGAGAGACAGGTGGATGACAGAGAGAGGGGTGGAGAGACAGGTGGATGACAGAGAGAGGAGTGGAGAGACAGGTGGATGACAGAGAGCAGAGAGAGGGGTGGAGAGACAGGTGGATGACAGAGAGAGGGGTGGAGAGACAGGTGGATGACAGAGAGAGGGGTGGAGAGACATGTGGATGACAGAGCAGAGAGAGGGGTGGAGAGACAGGTGGATGACAGAGAGAGGGGTGGAGAGACAGGTGGATGACAGAGAGAGGGGTGGAGAGACAGGTGGATGACAGAGAGAGGGGTGGAGAGACAGGTGGATGACAGAGAGAGGGGTGGAGAGACAGGTGGATGACAGAGAGAGGGGTGGAGAGACAGGTGGATGACAGAGAGAGGAGTGGAGAGACAGGTGGATGACAGAGAGCAGAGAGAGGGGTGGAGAGACAGGCGGATGACAGAGAGAGGGGTGGAGAGACAGGTGGATGACAGAGAGAGGAGTGGAGAGACAGGTGGATGACAGAGAGAGGGGTGGAGAGACAGGTGGATGACAGAGAGAGGGGTGGAGAGACAGGTGGATGACAGAGAGAGGGGTGGAGAGACAGGTGGATGACAGAGAGAGGGGTGGAGAGACAGGTGGATGACAGAGAGAGGAGTGGAGAGACAGGTGGATGACAGAGCAGAGAGAGGGGTGGAGAGACAGGTGGATGACAGAGAGAGGGGTGGAGAGACAGGTGGATGACAGAGCAGAGAGAGGGGTGGAGAGACAGGTAGATGACAGAGAGAGGAGTGGAGAGACAGGTGGATGACAGAGCAGAGAGAGGGGTGGAGAGACAGGTGGATGACAGAGAGAGGGGTGGAGAGACAGGTGGATGACAGAGAGAGGGGTGGAGAGACAGGCGGATGACAGAGAGAGGAGTGGAGAGACAGGTGGATGACAGAGAGAGGGGTGGAGAGACAGGTGGATGACAGAGAGAGGGGTGGAGAGACAGGTGGATGACAGAGCAGAGAGAGGAGTGGAGAGACAGGTGGATGACAGAGAGAGGGGTGGAGAGACAGGTGGATGACAGAGCAGAGAGAGGGGTGGAGAGACAGGTGGATGACAGAGAGAGGGGTGGAGAGACAGGTGGATGACAGAGAGAGGGGTGGAGAGACAGGTGGATGACAGAGAGAGGGGTGGAGAGACAGGTGGATGACAGAGAGAGGGGTGGAGAGACAGGTGGATGACAGAGAGAGGGGTGGAGAGACAGGTGGATGACAGAGAGAGGAGTGGAGAGACAGGTGGATGACAGAGCAGAGAGAGGGGTGGAGAGACAGGTGGATGACAGAGAGAGGGGTGGAGAGACAGGTGGATGACAGAGCAGAGAGAGGGGTGGAGAGACAGGTAGATGACAGAGAGAGGAGTGGAGAGACAGGTGGATGACAGAGCAGAGAGAGGGGTGGAGAGACAGGTGGATGACAGAGAGAGGGGTGGAGAGACAGGTGGATGACAGAGAGAGGGGTGGAGAGACAGGCGGATGACAGAGAGAGGAGTGGAGAGACAGGTGGATGACAGAGAGAGGGGTGGAGAGACAGGTGGATGACAGAGAGAGGGGTGGAGAGACAGGTGGATGACAGAGCAGAGAGAGGAGTGGAGAGACAGGTGGATGACAGAGAGAGGGGTGGAGAGACAGGTGGATGACAGAGCAGAGAGAGGGGTGGAGAGACAGGTGGATGACAGAGAGAGGGGTGGAGAGACAGGTGGATGACAGAGAGAGGAGTGGAGAGACAGGTGGATGACAGAGAGAGGAGTGGAGAGACAGGTGGATGACAGAGAGAGGGGTGGAGAGACAGGTGGATGACAGAGCAGAGAGAGGGGTGGAGAGACAGGTGGATGACAGAGAGAGGGGTGGAGAGACAGGCGGATGACAGAGAGAGGAGTGGAGAGACAGGTGGATGACAGAGAGAGGGGTGGAGAGACAGGTGGATGACAGAGAGAGGGGTGGAGAGACAGGTGGATGACAGAGCAGAGAGAGGGGTGGAGAGACAGGTGGATGACAGAGCAGAGAGAGGATTGGAGAGACAGGTGGATGACAGAGAGAGGGGTGGAGAGACAGGTGGATGACAGAGCAGAGAGAGGGGTGGAGAGACAGGTGGATGACAGAGAGAGGGGTGGAGAGACAGGTGGATGACAGAGAGAGGGGTGGAGAGACAGGTGGATGACAGAGAGAGGGGTGGAGAGACAGGTGGATGACAGAGAGAGGGGTGGAGAGACAGGTGGATGACAGAGAGAGGGGTGGAGAGACAGGTGGATGACAGAGAGAGGAGTGGAGAGACAGGTGGATGACAGAGAGCAGAGAGAGGGGTGGAGAGACAGGTGGATGACAGAGAGAGGGGTGGAGAGACAGGTGGATGACAGAGAGAGGGGTGGAGAGACAGGTGGATGACAGCAGAGAGAGGGGTGGAGAGACAGGTGGATGACAGAGAGAGGGGTGGAGAGACAGGTGGATGACAGAGAGAGGGGTGGAGAGACAGGTGGATGACAGAGAGAGGGGTGGAGAGACAGGTGGATGACAGAGAGAGGGGTGGAGAGACAGGTGGATGACAGAGAGAGGGGTGGAGAGACAGGTGGATGACAGAGAGAGGAGTGGAGAGACAGGTGGATGACAGAGAGCAGAGAGAGGGGTGGAGAGACAGGCGGATGACAGAGAGAGGGGTGGAGAGACAGGTGGATGACAGAGAGAGGGGTGGAGAGACAGGTGGATGACAGAGAGAGGAGTGGAGAGACAGGTGGATGACAGAGCAGAGAGAGGGGTGGAGAGACAGGTGGATGACAGAGAGAGGGGTGGAGAGACAGGTGGATGACAGAGCAGAGAGAGGGGTGGAGAGACAGGTAGATGACAGAGAGAGGAGTGGAGAGACAGGTGGATGACAGAGCAGAGAGAGGGGTGGAGAGACAGGTGGATGACAGAGAGAGGGGTGGAGAGACAGGTGGATGACAGAGAGAGGGGTGGAGAGACAGGTGGATGACAGAGAGAGGAGTGGAGAGACAGGTGGATGACAGAGAGAGGGGTGGAGAGACAGGTGGATGACAGAGCAGAGAGAGGGGTGGAGAGACAGGTGGATGACAGAGAGAGGGGTGGAGAGACAGGTGGATGACAGAGCAGAGAGAGGGGTGGAGAGACAGGTAGATGACAGAGAGAGGAGTGGAGAGACAGGTGGATGACAGAGCAGAGAGAGGGGTGGAGAGACAGGTGGATGACAGAGAGAGGGGTGGAGAGACAGGTGGATGACAGAGAGAGGGGTGGAGAGACAGGTGGATGACAGAGAGAGGAGTGGAGAGACAGGTGGATGACAGAGAGAGGGGTGGAGAGACAGGTGGATGACAGAGCAGAGAGAGGGGTGGAGAGACAGGTGGATGACAGAGAGAGGAGTGGAGAGACAGGTGGATGACAGAGCAGAGAGAGGGGTGGAGAGACAGGTGGATGACAGAGAGAGGGGTGGAGAGACAGGTGGATGACAGAGCAGAGAGAGGGGTGGAGAGACAGGTAGATGACAGAGAGAGGAGTGGAGAGACAGGTGGATGACAGAGCAGAGAGAGGGGTGGAGAGACAGGTGGATGACAGAGAGAGGGGTGGAGAGACAGGTGGATGACAGAGAGAGGGGTGGAGAGACAGGCGGATGACAGAGAGAGGAGTGGAGAGACAGGTGGATGACAGAGAGAGGGGTGGAGAGACAGGTGGATGACAGAGAGAGGGGTGGAGAGACAGGTGGATGACAGAGCAGAGAGAGGAGTGGAGAGACAGGTGGATGACAGAGAGAGGGGTGGAGAGACAGGTGGATGACAGAGCAGAGAGAGGGGTGGAGAGACAGGTGGATGACAGAGAGAGGGGTGGAGAGACAGGTGGATGACAGAGAGAGGAGTGGAGAGACAGGTGGATGACAGAGAGAGGAGTGGAGAGACAGGTGGATGACAGAGAGAGGGGTGGAGAGACAGGTGGATGACAGAGCAGAGAGAGGGGTGGAGAGACAGGTGGATGACAGAGAGAGGGGTGGAGAGACAGGCGGATGACAGAGAGAGGAGTGGAGAGACAGGTGGATGACAGAGAGAGGGGTGGAGAGACAGGTGGATGACAGAGAGAGGGGTGGAGAGACAGGTGGATGACAGAGCAGAGAGAGGGGTGGAGAGACAGGTGGATGACAGAGCAGAGAGAGGAGTGGAGAGACAGGTGGATGACAGAGAGAGGGGTGGAGAGACAGGTGGATGACAGAGCAGAGAGAGGGGTGGAGAGACAGGTGGATGACAGAGAGAGGGGTGGAGAGACAGGTGGATGACAGAGAGAGGGGTGGAGAGACAGGTGGATGACAGAGAGAGGGGTGGAGAGACAGGTGGATGACAGAGAGAGGGGTGGAGAGACAGGTGGATGACAGAGAGAGGGGTGGAGAGACAGGTGGATGACAGAGAGAGGAGTGGAGAGACAGGTGGATGACAGAGAGCAGAGAGAGGGGTGGAGAGACAGGCGGATGACAGAGAGAGGGGTGGAGAGACAGGTGGATGACAGAGAGAGGGGTGGAGAGACAGGTGGATGACAGAGCAGAGAGAGGGGTGGAGAGACAGGTGGATGACAGAGAGAGGGGTGGAGAGACAGGTGGATGACAGAGAGAGGGGTGGAGAGACAGGTGGATGACAGAGAGAGGGGTGGAGAGACAGGTGGATGACAGAGAGAGGGGTGGAGAGACAGGTGGATGACAGAGAGAGGGGTGGAGAGACAGGTGGATGACAGAGAGAGGAGTGGAGAGACAGGTGGATGACAGAGAGCAGAGAGAGGGGTGGAGAGACAGGCGGATGACAGAGAGAGGGGTGGAGAGACAGGTGGATGACAGAGCAGAGAGAGGGGTGGAGAGACAGGTGGATGACAGAGAGAGGAGTGGAGAGACAGGCGGATGACAGAGAGAGGGGTGGAGAGACAGGTGGATGACAGAGCAGAGAGAGGGGTGGAGAGACAGGTGGATGACAGAGAGAGGGGTGGAGAGACAGGTGGATGACAGAGAGAGGGGTGGAGAGACAGGTGGATGACAGAGAGAGGAGTGGAGAGACAGGTGGATGACAGAGCAGAGAGAGGGTTGGAGAGACAGGTGGATGACAGAGAGAGGAGTGGAGAGACAGGTGTATGACAGAGAGAGGGGTGGAGAGACAGGTGGATGACAGAGCAGAGAGAGGGGTGGAGAGACAGGTGGATGACAGAGAGAGGGGTGGAGAGACAGGTGGATGACAGAGAGAGGGGTGGAGAGACAGGTGGATGACAGAGAGAGGGGTGGAGAGACAGGTGGATGACAGAGAGAGGAGTGGAGAGACAGGTGGATGACAGAGCAGAGAGAGGGGTGGAGAGACAGGTGGATGACAGAGAGAGGGGTGGAGAGACAGGTGGATGACAGAGCAGAGAGAGGGGTGGAGAGACAGGTGGATGACAGAGAGAGGGGTGGAGAGACAGGTGGATGACAGAGAGAGGGGTGGAGAGACAGGTGGATGACAGAGAGAGGGGTGGAGAGACAGGTGGATGACAGAGAGAGGGGTGGAGAGACAGGTGGATGACAGAGAGAGGAGTGGAGAGACAGGTGGATGACAGAGAGCAGAGAGAGGGGTGGAGAGACAGGTGGATGACAGAGAGAGGGGTGGAGAGACAGGTGGATGACAGAGAGAGGGGTGGAGAGACAGGTGGATGACAGAGCAGAGAGAGGGGTGGAGAGACAGGTGGATGACAGAGAGAGGGGTGGAGAGACAGGTGGATGACAGAGAGAGGGGTGGAGAGACAGGTGGATGACAGAGAGAGGGGTGGAGAGACAGGTGGATGACAGAGAGAGGGGTGGAGAGACAGGTGGATGACAGAGAGAGGGGTGGAGAGACAGGTGGATGACAGAGAGAGGAGTGGAGAGACAGGTGGATGACAGAGAGCAGAGAGAGGGGTGGAGAGACAGGCGGATGACAGAGAGAGGGGTGGAGAGACAGGTGGATGACAGAGAGAGGAGTGGAGAGACAGGTGGATGACAGAGAGAGGGGTGGAGAGACAGGTGGATGACAGAGAGAGGGGTGGAGAGACAGGTGGATGACAGAGAGAGGGGTGGAGAGACAGGTGGATGACAGAGAGAGGGGTGGAGAGACAGGTGGATGACAGAGAGAGGAGTGGAGAGACAGGTGGATGACAGAGCAGAGAGAGGGGTGGAGAGACAGGTGGATGACAGAGAGAGGGGTGGAGAGACAGGTGGATGACAGAGCAGAGAGAGGGGTGGAGAGACAGGTAGATGACAGAGAGAGGAGTGGAGAGACAGGTGGATGACAGAGCAGAGAGAGGGGTGGAGAGACAGGTGGATGACAGAGAGAGGGGTGGAGAGACAGGTGGATGACAGAGAGAGGGGTGGAGAGACAGGCGGATGACAGAGAGAGGAGTGGAGAGACAGGTGGATGACAGAGAGAGGGGTGGAGAGACAGGTGGATGACAGAGAGAGGGGTGGAGAGACAGGTGGATGACAGAGCAGAGAGAGGAGTGGAGAGACAGGTGGATGACAGAGAGAGGGGTGGAGAGACAGGTGGATGACAGAGCAGAGAGAGGGGTGGAGAGACAGGTGGATGACAGAGAGAGGGGTGGAGAGACAGGTGGATGACAGAGAGAGGGGTGGAGAGACAGGTGGATGACAGAGAGAGGGGTGGAGAGACAGGTGGATGACAGAGAGAGGGGTGGAGAGACAGGTGGATGACAGAGAGAGGGGTGGAGAGACAGGTGGATGACAGAGAGAGGAGTGGAGAGACAGGTGGATGACAGAGCAGAGAGAGGAGTGGAGAGACAGGTGGATGACAGAGAGAGGGGTGGAGAGACAGGTGGATGACAGAGAGAGGGGTGGAGAGACAGGTGGATGACAGAGCAGAGAGAGGGGTGGAGAGACAGGTAGATGACAGAGAGAGGAGTGGAGAGACAGGTGGATGACAGAGCAGAGAGAGGGGTGGAGAGACAGGTGGATGACAGAGAGAGGGGTGGAGAGACAGGCGGATGACAGAGAGAGGAGTGGAGAGACAGGTGGATGACAGAGAGAGGGGTGGAGAGACAGGTGGATGACAGAGAGAGGGGTGGAGAGACAGGTGGATGACAGAGCAGAGAGAGGAGTGGAGAGACAGGTGGATGACAGAGAGAGGGGTGGAGAGACAGGTGGATGACAGAGCAGAGAGAGGGGTGGAGAGACAGGTGGATGACAGAGAGAGGGGTGGAGAGACAGGTGGATGACAGAGAGAGGAGTGGAGAGACAGGTGGATGACAGAGAGAGGAGTGGAGAGACAGGTGGATGACAGAGAGAGGGGTGGAGAGACAGGTGGATGACAGAGCAGAGAGAGGGGTGGAGAGACAGGTGGATGACAGAGAGAGGGGTGGAGAGACAGGCGGATGACAGAGAGAGGAGTGGAGAGACAGGTGGATGACAGAGAGAGGGGTGGAGAGACAGGTGGATGACAGAGAGAGGGGTGGAGAGACAGGTGGATGACAGAGCAGAGAGAGGGGTGGAGAGACAGGTGGATGACAGAGCAGAGAGAGGAGTGGAGAGACAGGTGGATGACAGAGAGAGGGGTGGAGAGACAGGTGGATGACAGAGCAGAGAGAGGGGTGGAGAGACAGGTGGATGACAGAGAGAGGGGTGGAGAGACAGGTGGATGACAGAGAGAGGGGTGGAGAGACAGGTGGATGACAGAGAGAGGGGTGGAGAGACAGGTGGATGACAGAGAGAGGGGTGGAGAGACAGGTGGATGACAGAGAGAGGGGTGGAGAGACAGGTGGATGACAGAGAGAGGAGTGGAGAGACAGGTGGATGACAGAGAGCAGAGAGAGGGGTGGAGAGACAGGTGGATGACAGAGAGAGGGGTGGAGAGACAGGTGGATGACAGAGAGAGGGGTGGAGAGACAGGTGGATGACAGCAGAGAGAGGGGTGGAGAGACAGGTGGATGACAGAGAGAGGGGTGGAGAGACAGGTGGATGACAGAGAGAGGGGTGGAGAGACAGGTGGATGACAGAGAGAGGGGTGGAGAGACAGGTGGATGACAGAGAGAGGGGTGGAGAGACAGGTGGATGACAGAGAGAGGGGTGGAGAGACAGGTGGATGACAGAGAGAGGAGTGGAGAGACAGGTGGATGACAGAGAGCAGAGAGAGGGGTGGAGAGACAGGCGGATGACAGAGAGAGGTGTGGAGAGACAGGTGGATGACAGAGAGAGGGGTGGAGAGACAGGTGGATGACAGAGAGAGGAGTGGAGAGACAGGTGGATGACAGAGCAGAGAGAGGGGTGGAGAGACAGGTGGATGACAGAGAGAGGGGTGGAGAGACAGGTGGATGACAGAGCAGAGAGAGGGGTGGAGAGACAGGTAGATGACAGAGAGAGGAGTGGAGAGACAGGTGGATGACAGAGCAGAGAGAGGGGTGGAGAGACAGGTGGATGACAGAGAGAGGGGTGGAGAGACAGGTGGATGACAGAGAGAGGGGTGGAGAGACAGGTGGATGACAGAGAGAGGAGTGGAGAGACAGGTGGATGACAGAGAGAGGGGTGGAGAGACAGGTGGATGACAGAGCAGAGAGAGGGGTGGAGAGACAGGTGGATGACAGAGAGAGGGGTGGAGAGACAGGTGGATGACAGAGCAGAGAGAGGGGTGGAGAGACAGGTAGATGACAGAGAGAGGAGTGGAGAGACAGGTGGATGACAGAGCAGAGAGAGGGGTGGAGAGACAGGTGGATGACAGAGAGAGGGGTGGAGAGACAGGTGGATGACAGAGAGAGGGGTGGAGAGACAGGTGGATGACAGAGAGAGGAGTGGAGAGACAGGTGGATGACAGAGAGAGGGGTGGAGAGACAGGTGGATGACAGAGCAGAGAGAGGGGTGGAGAGACAGGTGGATGACAGAGAGAGGAGTGGAGAGACAGGTGGATGACAGAGCAGAGAGAGGGGTGGAGAGACAGGTGGATGACAGAGAGAGGGGTGGAGAGACAGGTGGATGACAGAGAGAGGGGTGGAGAGACAGGCGGATGACAGAGAGAGGAGTGGAGAGACAGGTGGATGACAGAGAGAGGGGTGGAGAGACAGGTGGATGACAGAGAGAGGGGTGGAGAGACAGGTGGATGACAGAGCAGAGAGAGGAGTGGAGAGACAGGTGGATGACAGAGAGAGGGGTGGAGAGACAGGTGGATGACAGAGCAGAGAGAGGGGTGGAGAGACAGGTGGATGACAGAGAGAGGGGTGGAGAGACAGGTGGATGACAGAGAGAGGAGTGGAGAGACAGGTGGATGACAGAGAGAGGAGTGGAGAGACAGGTGGATGACAGAGAGAGGGGTGGAGAGACAGGTGGATGACAGAGCAGAGAGAGGGGTGGAGAGACAGGTGGATGACAGAGAGAGGGGTGGAGAGACAGGCGGATGACAGAGAGAGGAGTGGAGAGACAGGTGGATGACAGAGAGAGGGGTGGAGAGACAGGTGGATGACAGAGAGAGGGGTGGAGAGACAGGTGGATGACAGAGCAGAGAGAGGGGTGGAGAGACAGGTGGATGACAGAGCAGAGAGAGGAGTGGAGAGACAGGTGGATGACAGAGAGAGGGGTGGAGAGACAGGTGGATGACAGAGCAGAGAGAGGGGTGGAGAGACAGGTGGATGACAGAGAGAGGGGTGGAGAGACAGGTGGATGACAGAGAGAGGGGTGGAGAGACAGGTGGATGACAGAGAGAGGGGTGGAGAGACAGGTGGATGACAGAGAGAGGGGTGGAGAGACAGGTGGATGACAGAGAGAGGAGTGGAGAGACAGGTGGATGACAGAGAGCAGAGAGAGGGGTGGAGAGACAGGTGGATGACAGAGAGAGGGGTGGAGAGACAGGTGGATGACAGAGAGAGGGGTGGAGAGACAGGTGGATGACAGAGCAGAGAGAGGGGTGGAGAGACAGGTGGATGACAGAGAGAGGGGTGGAGAGACAGGTGGATGACAGAGAGAGGGGTGGAGAGACAGGTGGATGACAGAGAGAGGGGTGGAGAGCCAGGTGGATGACAGAGAGAGGGGTGGAGAGACAGGTGGATGACAGAGAGAGGGGTGGAGAGACAGGTGGATGACAGAGAGAGGAGTGGAGAGACAGGTGGATGACAGAGAGCAGAGAGAGGGGTGGAGAGACAGGCGGATGACAGAGAGAGGGGTGGAGAGACAGGCGGATGACAGAGCAGAGAGAGGGGTGGAGAGACAGGTGGATGACAGAGAGAGGAGTGGAGAGACAGGCGGATGACAGAGAGAGGGGTGGAGAGACAGGTGGATGACAGAGCAGAGAGAGGGGTGGAGAGACAGGTGGATGACAGAGAGAGGGGTGGAGAGACAGGTGGATGACAGAGAGAGGGGTGGAGAGACAGGTGGATGACAGAGAGAGGAGTGGAGAGACAGGTGGATGACAGAGAGAGGAGTGGAGAGACAGGTGGATGACAGAGCAGAGAGAGGGGTGGAGAGACAGGTGGATGACAGAGAGAGGAGTGGAGAGACAGGTGGATGACAGAGAGAGGGGTGGAGAGACAGGTGGATGACAGAGCAGAGAGAGGGGTGGAGAGACAGGTGGATGACAGAGAGAGGGGTGGAGAGACAGGTGGATGACAGAGAGAGGGGTGGAGAGACAGGTGGATGACAGAGAGAGGGGTGGAGAGACAGGTGGATGACAGAGAGAGGGGTGGAGAGACAGGTGGATGACAGAGCAGAGAGAGGGGTGGAGAGACAGGTGGATGACAGAGAGAGGGGTGGAGAGACAGGTGGATGACAGAGAGAGGAGTGGAGAGACAGGTGGATGACAGAGAGCAGAGAGAGGGGTGGAGAGACAGGTGGATGACAGAGAGAGGGGTGGAGAGACAGGTGGATGACAGAGAGAGGGGTGGAGAGACAGGTGGATGACAGAGAGCAGAGAGAGGGGTGGAGAGACAGGTGGATGACAGAGCAGAGAGAGGAGTGGAGAGACAGGTGGATGACAGAGAGCAGAGAGAGGGGTGGAGAGACAGGTGGATGACAGAGAGCAGAGAGAGGGGTGGAGAGACAGGTGGATGACAGAGCAGAGAGAGGGGTGGAGAGACAGGTGGATGACAGAGAGAGGGGTGGAGAGACAGGTGGATGACAGAGCAGAGAGAGGGGTGGAGAGACAGGTGGATGACAGAGAGAGGGGTGGAGAGACAGGTGGATGACAGAGAGAGGGGTGGAGAGACAGGTGGATGACAGAGAGAGGAGTGGAGAGACAGGTGGATGACAGAGAGAGGGGTGGAGAGACAGGTGGATGACAGAGCAGAGAGAGGAGTGGAGAGACAGGTGGATGACAGAGAGAGGGGTGGAGAGACAGGTGGATGACAGAGCAGAGAGAGGGGTGGAGAGACAGGTAGATGACAGAGAGAGGGGTGGAGAGACAGGTGGATGACAGAGAGAGGGGTGGAGAGACAGGTGGATGACAGAGAGAGGGGTGGAGAGACAGGTGGATGACAGAGCAGAGAGAGGAGTGGAGAGACAGGTGGATGACAGAGAGAGGGGTGGAGAGACAGGTGGATGACAGAGCAGAGAGAGGGGTGGAGAGACAGGTAGATGACAGAGAGGGGTGGAGAGACAGGTGGATGACAGAGAGAGGGGTGGAGAGACAGGTGGATGACAGAGAGAGGAGTGGAGAGACAGGTGGATGACAGAGAGAGGAGTGGAGAGACAGGTGGATGACAGAGAGAGGGGTGGAGAGACAGGTGGATGACAGAGAGAGGAGTGGAGAGACAGGTGGATGACAGAGCAGAGAGAGGAGTGGAGAGACAGGTGGATGACAGAGAGAGGGGTGGAGAGACAGGTGGATGACAGAGAGCAGAGAGAGGGGTGGAGAGACAGGTGGATGACAGAGAGAGGAGTGGAGAGACAGGTGGATGACAGAGCAGAGAGAGGGGTGGAGAGACAGGTGGATGACAGAGCAGAGAGAGGGGTGGAGAGACAGGTGGATGACAGAGAGAGGAGTGGAGAGACAGGTGGATGACAGAGAGAGGGGTGGAGAGACAGGCGGATGACAGAGAGAGGAGTGGAGAGACAGGTGGATGACAGAGCAGAGAGAGGGGTGGAGAGACAGGTGGATGACAGAGCAGAGAGAGGGGTGGAGAGACAGGTGGATGACAGAGAGAGGAGTGGAGAGACAGGTGGATGACAGAGCAGAGAGAGGGGTGGAGAGACAGGTGGATGACAGAGAGAGGGGTGGAGAGACAGGCGGACTGATTACAGTTCAACACATTCAACTGTTGGATTCTGATGTTTACACAGACCAGGACTGTGGAGTTATGACAGGTAAGGAGACATGGACACACAAAATTATAACCAATTCTTAGATTGCTGTTTATACATATTAGCTGTCAATTGAGACAAAAAGAAATCTAAGTGGGTCTGTATTTAACCTATTTAGGTCCAGTGTTGGGACATATGTACTACATAACTTAATATATTACATAATATACTACCAAAATGCAGCAACTTGTAATATAAATATATTACTGAACAAAAAACAGCTAATATATTATACTTTTCTTTCTGCATGACTGCATTACTTTCAATATTACTTTCTGTCAATCTGTCTCGTTGCAAGTGTTCTTGTGAAATTATCTTGACAACTGCAGAAGTTAAATAATTACTTATTTTCTATAATTTGTCTTCAAATTATTTACTGGCTTCCATAAATTCAAGGAATACATTTAACTCCTGTGTTAGGTATGCCACTGGCCTACGCAATATTTGATTAATAGAGATACTAAATATTTAATTATAAATGTTGCAAAAGGTTTTTTAAAGTAATATGGAATAGTAATATTAATATATTACACTTGCTCAGACAGTAATGTTGTAATATAATATATTGATTTAAAATGAAGGTAATAATTAATAAGTAATATATTAACAAGGTAAAGTAATATTCCCAACACTGTTTAGGTCTGACCTAAGCTTTTAGCTATATATCAGCATCAAAAAAGTTAATTCTGGAATACTGTACATACTGTACAGAATCCAAAAATGGATTCCCGGCCTGAAAGGGTTAAAGCATTTTCTGCATTCTAATGTTTTCACTGAATCTAATGATTTCACTGAATATCACTAGAGTTAATATGATTTTAATCAGCACCCTGTTGGTTAACACCGGTAATGGCAAAAAGTGTTCAGATGGGTTGTATTTCTCTAAAATACTGCCCACCCAGTCAGAAATGATAAATGGTATTGATATTTTGTGTTAATGGGCTAAAATAAATATTCTCCATAACTTCCGACTGGATGTCCAGGACACATCACAGGCATGCACATCTGGGTATACTCTGCACACCCCTGTCCTCTCTACATAGACAGATTAAGAAATGATGGGCCCCTGGGCCACCACCAGCCAAAGGGCCCCTCTTCCATGGGGCATTTTTCTTCCTGGCGCGGCACACCGGCATTTCAGCAGGATTTACAGCATGGGATTGGTTGAAAATAATAAACACAAAAAATAGCTATGCAAAATAAATGCAAAATGTTTAAACACTTGCAGTAATGCACCATATTCTGATGGTTTAGACTTTTAGGTTATTTTAGTGGCACAAAATGAACAAACCCATTGTTAATAACAGTGACAAGGGCTGTGTGCACCACTGTTATTCACTGTTACACCTTGGGCCCCACCTACCTCAGGGGCCCCTGGGCCTGGGCCCAACGTGCCTGTTGGATAATCCTTCCCTGCATCTCTAGAACCAGCCCCGAGATATCCAGAGATATTTAGCATTGATTAAAAGTAAGAAATCACAAATAAAAAAGAAAGAAAAATAATAATGTGAGAATTGTGAGTGTCAAGTGCCTCAGTGAAGTGCATAAAGTTCATGCAAGGCCAGAACATGTTTTTACAGATAGTCCAGGACAAACTGTAAATATCAACGGTCAAAGTACATTTATTGCAGATTATTACCTCTGATCCACTGCAGTAACTGACTGAAATTATTAATCATTAATGAATTAAATCAGGCACCAGTCCAAGTTGCTATTTAGACATTTTCATAATCACAGAGGAATTTTGGTATGTTTGGAACCTTTAGGTGAATAATAGACTTGATATACCATAGATAGGTGTGATTAAGGCAGTTTTTAACAAAAATATCTTTCACAAATTATTTTAGTTTTTTTTTCTTCTCCTATACGTCACATTGTGTACTAATTCCCCTCGTATTGCTTATTTTAGTTTTTTTTTGCTGCTAAAACCTAGAACACCAAACGTGTGTTTTTCTCATAAACAGTTCTATGTTTGCTGATGTCTGAGATGGGTGGGTCTTTCAGTACAGTACAGGCAGGTGTTCAGGCGATTTTTTTTACCTGTGTTTAGTGATGATGAGAGAGAAAATCTGCAGCCACAATGGACTCTTTTTCTATGCGTGCATAAAAGGAGAGGTTCCAGCACCATTTCCTAAATTCCTGGAACAGTGTGTACACTAAAGACTTTTCTGCTTGTCTAAATGCCATTGTGCTCATGTAGACATGAATAAATGATTAACTGGATGCCTTGTATTGAAGTGTAGTTACACAAAGGTCAGTCATAAGTCTGCTCATGGCAACAAAGGGTTTATATTGACCTGGTTAGATAAACTGATGAGCTGGATAGGAGACAGGAGAGATTGTATGAAATTAAACCTCTGCAGTGGTAGATGTTTGAACTTAACTAAACCAGATGCTGAAGCTTCCAATAAAATGCAATAAAGTCGAGCTGTAAGGCCAAATATTCTTACTCGTAATACACATAGGGTAGAATTTGAATGTACATTTATGTCATTTATATATTTTATTTCCAAGTTAGGGGTTGTGGAATTAATGTAACATTGCATATATTGTCTCTGCTAGCCTATTGCATACTTGTAAGGAATAACTATCTAAATAAACAGATAAACAAAAATATGCCAAGTATCAAAATGCACACATAATAATCTCCTTATTCCATGTATTTCCAGTGTAACAGTGTAAGGTGATCTTTCCTGGGTGTTAATCTCCTTATTCCATGTATTTCCAGTGTAACAGTGTAAGGTGATCTTTCCTGGGTGTTAATCTCCTTATTCCATGTATTTCCAGTGTAACAGTGTAAGGTGATCTTTCCTGGGTGTGTGACCAGCAGAGAGACGTTATGGCTGAAGCAGCACATGGTGGTGAGTCCATGAGAAAATACACCAATGATTTCACTCTATATCATAGAGTAGTTATAATACTTGGTAACATTCAAAGGATAATCAAATGTAAATTATTGTGTAATAAAGCACTTTATATAAATGCACCTTTTACATGTAAAGGAAAAAAAAAACAATGGGCATAAGATTATGCTCGTTGTTTTGCATGTTGTTCTTTTTTACACGTAAATGGTGCATTTATTCTTTACACTTTCACATTCATACTCTCGGTCACTCCAGAACCCACCACCACCTATACTGTATGTGCACCTACAGAACATATCTGAACATATAAATAATCGTGAATGAAATCGGGTTTCTGCTAGGTGTTTTTAATGCTAAAGTTCTGCTCCTATGCAGTAAGGTATAAAGTGGATCTCCTTGGACATTCACATCATGAACACTCACACTATTGCTGTTCTCTTCTAGAACATTATTGTGATAAATTGTTATTTGTTACGCTTTTCTCAACGTTATTGAAAATACATGATTTACTGAATGCCTTTATAATGTCCTGGTTAGGTAAGGTGATTATGTGACCCAGCAGCGAGACAGAGAGCAGGTTGTTTATACAGTACATATTATATTTATCCGCAGACAATGACTGATCCATTTCAATTTACAACCCCAATTCCATTGAAGTTGGGACGTTGTGAAAAATGTAAATAAAAACAGAATGCAATGATTTACAAATCCTCTTCAACCTATATTCAGTTGAATACACTACAAAGACAAGATATTTAATGTTCAAACTGATAAACTTTATTTTTTTGTTATATTATTATAATATATAATATTTGCTCATTTTGAATTTGATCCCTGCAACACGTTTCAAAAAAGTTGGGACAGGGGATGAATGCACAATAAACGCCTGTTTGGAACATTCCACAGGTAAACAGGTTAATTTTAAACAGTTTAATATCGTTATTGAGTATAACAGGACCATCCCAGTCGTTCACAATCAAAGATGGGACGAGGTTCACCACTTTGTGCACAATTCTGTGAGAAAATCATCCAGCGGTTTAAAAACAATGTTTCTCAACATTCAGTTGCAAGGAATTTGGTGAATTCATCATCTACAGTCCATAACATAATCAAAACGTTCAAAGAATCTGAAGAACTTTCTATACTAAAGCGACAAGGCCGAAAACCAACACCGAATACTTGTGACCTTTGATCCCTCAGGTGGCTCTGCATTAAAAACTGACATCACCCAGAAAACCATTGTCAGTTTACAGAATTTTTCGCTACATCTGTGACTGCAAGTTAAAACTCTATCAAGCAAAGCAAAGCCATACATCAGAAAGGTTGGTTTGAAAAACAACCAGAAAAAAAAAATCAGAAATGCCTTCTCTGGGTCCAATATCATTTGAAATGAGTGGCTATCAGCCTTACAGTCCAGGCTGTCACCAATTGAAAGTGTATGGCGCATTATGAAGCAAAAATTATGACATTCGAGACCCCAAAATGTTGAACAACTTAAGTCATACACGAATGGTAAAGAATCAAGCAAGAATGGTAAAGAATTCTGCCAACAAACCTTCAAAAATTAGGGTCCTCAGTTCCCAAAGATTTGCAAATCAATGAATTCTGTTTTTATTTACATTTTACACAACGTCCCAATTTCAATGGAATTAGGGTTGTACAACAAAATCTGGCCCTGTCAAGCTGCAGCAGTCGGAACACAACAAGTAATCAATAGCATTTTCTTCATGTGTTTCTCTCCCAAATGTTTTCAAAAAGGCCTGAGAGAGCAACATCTAGCTGTGTGTGTGCGTTTGTGCATGCATGTGTGCGTGCATGGCTGTCATGTTGGAAACAGCAGTGAATCAGTGGAATTCATTAGCCAGGATTTCACACACCTGACAGTGTAAATAAAAAAAATCTAAGTGAAAGAAAACAATGCAGGTTAAGCCTTAAAAAGTTAAGCATTAATAAGACTTAATAATCAAGCAGTCGGGAGGCTGCCAGTGTTTGGGTCCTCACAGAGAGAGAGTTTGTAAACTGAGTTTATGCAACCTAAAGCCTCCTGGATCAATAGATGTGTAGCCTAAGCCTGAGTGTGAAACGTAATTGTCTACTGAATTTTATGATAATCGTATAAATTGTTAACCACATACCCTCACATGGATCTGCTACAACTTATATTGCAACAAAGTAGTACAAATTAGAGCAGGTCCCTTAACAATTTATATGACTAGGACCTTGCCTGTTGTGAATAATGAACACCAAATGGTGTACACTGAGGTGAGTGCCACATGTTGTAATTTCCTTTTTTTGAAGGTAGAGTAGGAAGTGTTTATTTGATAATCCCCGGTAGGTAAGAGGGTTGGGTTTCTAGGTAGGTGTGTTTTGATTGTGACTTTTTCTGGCACCACCAGTCCCTTCCCTTGCCTTTTTGTAAATTTCTGTTCAGTAACTTTACAACTTTAATTTAATAAATTGTACTCCTCAGTTCCCCTTAACTCTTTGTCCGCTCATCCTTTCATTTTTCCGGGTATTATTTGTATATGTCCCATCTGGGATATTACAATTGGGGGCTCCTGTCCGGGATTACTTGTATCCCACTAAACAATCTAAATACCCGAAAATGACTGATGGGCGCTGAACAAAGACTTCAGTTTATAATCACGCAACTATCGAGTCAGCCATGTTTGATATCGAGGCATTTCTTGCTCAGCCAACTTTTGACGCCTTCAATAAGCTTTTGAAGGACGATTTGATTGACCTTGCATTTCACTTTAAAGTTCATGTCGCAAGGCCAATTCGTAAAGACGATGCTAGGACTAGAGTTTTGGACAAACTTATTGAGTTAGGTATATTGACTGTTCCAGACCCGTCTCCTGTAGTTGAGGAAGGCGGTGGGGAACCCGTTCTGCCTGTCAAGCCACCAGAGAAGGAGGCTGAGGCTCAAAGCCCCCCTCCTGAGTTGACAGGTTTAGAAACAGAGCCAGTGGGTTCTAGTGAGAAGGCTAGGATAGATGTTCGTGTTGCCCGCCTTCGTGTGGAGGCTCAGGAGAGAGCTCAGAAAGCAGAACATGAGCACCGATTGGAAATGAGGAGGTTAGAAATTGAGGCTGACAAGGAAATTAGATTGAAGCAAATTGAGTTGGAGCTCTGTAAGATTAAGCAGTCTCATTCCGTGTCCACTCCCTCCTTCGATGTAGCAAAAAATATTGCTTTGGTACCCCCCTTTCGGGAGTCAGAGGTTGACTCCTATTTTGGCGTTTTTGAACGCATAGCCGTGTCTCTAAAGTGGCCAGAAGACGTCTGGCCAATCCTACTTCAGTGTAAACTAACTGGCAAGGCTCAGGAAGCCGTCTCCTTTCTGTCCTTAGAGGACGCTGTGCAATACGAAAAAATTAAAGCTGCTGTTTTGCACATCTACGAGCTCGTTCCGGAAGCGTACCGCCAGAAGTTTAGAAACCACAAAAAGGTCAGTGGTCAGTCTTATGTGGAGTTTGCAAGAGAGAAAGGGGTTTTGTTCGACAAGTGGTGCTTCGCAAACAAGGCTCAGGACTTTAATTCTCTCCGTGAGCAAATGTTGTTGGAGGATTTTAAGAGTTCGCTGCCAGACAAAATAGTCACCTATCTAAATGAGAGAAAAGAGTCCTCCTTGACCCAGGCGGCCATTTTGGCCGATGAGTTCGTCCTCACCCATAAGCATGTGTTTGCGTCTTCACAATCAGCAAAGCCACCCGTGTTTAAGCCCGCTAATGGTTCCTCTCAGCCCAACAAAGCTAAACCTGAGGCTGCCTCTACGAGGGAGGAACGTGAGTGTTTCTATTGCCGTAGGAAGGGTCATTTAATTGCTGATTGTTTGACTTTAAAGAGGAAGCAACAGTCCTCTTCAGGTTCTCCACCAGGCCCTTCTCAGACAAAAGGTGTGGGCCTGATTAAAACCATTTCTGGGTCCTCTACTGAGGCCCCTCTCCCTCAGGAAGTACAAGATGCTTGCTTCAAACCTTTCATCTTTAAGGGGTTAGTCTCTCTAACTGGGGATCCTAAAGACCAGAAGCCAGTTAGGATTTTGAGGGATACTGGGGGGTCGCAGTCCTTTATCCTTGCTGATGTTTTGCCATTATCCGAAGGTTCCTCTTGCCAGTCTAATGCAATTGTGCAAGGCATTGAAATGGGTTTTGTTCCAGTGCCGCTGCACAATGTGCATGTTCGTTCTGACTTGGTGAGTGGAGTTTTCAAGGTTGCTGTCCGCCATGCTTTACCTGTCAAAGGTGTAGACTTCATAATGTGCAATGACATTGCGGGTGGTAAAGTAGTGCCCGCACCAGAAGTGATAGACAAGCCAGCCCTTGATTCAGTGTCTGATGAGTTTCCGCAAAACCCTGATGTCTTTCCGGCATGTGTAGTTACCAGAGCTCAGAGAAAGAAATTTGGCATTGATTTGTCTGAGTCTTTCCTAGTGTCTGACCCAGAGGAGGCCTTGGTAGAAAAAACACCAGCCGCAGTTACTGTTGAGCCTGACGGGGTGTCAGTTCAGGATGCCCATGAGTTAAACCTGCCTGTTGACCGAGCGCAGTACATTGTGGAGCAACAGGGTGATGTCACCCTCGCAAAGTGTTTGGCTGCCGTGGTAGACAAAGAGGAAGCAAAAGCCCAGAAAGTAGCCTACTATCTGGAGGATGGTCTGCTGATGCGCACCTGGTCTAACCCTGCTGCAGAAGGAATGGACTGGGGTGCGTGCCACCAAGTGGTTGTACCACATCAACGTCGCCAGCAGGTGCTGTCCCTGGCTCACGACCATCCCTGGTCCGGTCATCTCGGTGTCACCAAAACTTATGACCGGGTTCTGAAAGACTTTTTCTGGCCCAAGCTGAAACGTGATGTTGCTCAGTACTGCCGTGCCTGCCATGTCTGTCAACTAGTGGGTAAGCCAAACCAGGTTATTCCTCCTGCTCCTCTTCACCCTATCCCTGTTATGGGGGAGCCGTTTGAGTCAGTGATAGTTGACTGTGTGGGTCCTCTACCCAAAGCCAAGTCGGGGAATCAGTTTCTTTTGACAATTATGTGTTCTGCAACCAGGTTTCCAGAAGCTATTCCCCTGCGCACAATCACCGCTAAAGCGGTGATTAAAGCCTTGATTAAGTTTTTTTCTACCTTTGGCCTGGCTCGAGAAGTGCGAACGGACCAAGGCACTAATTTCAAATCGAAACTGTTCGCACAGGTCCTAAACACCTTAGGCATCAAACATAGGGTGTCGAGTGCCTTCCGCCCTCAGACCCAGGGGGCGCTAGAGAGATTTCATCAGACACTGAAATCAATGTTGAGAAAACACTGCTTCGAGCATAGAGCAAGTTGGGATGAGAGTGTTCCTCTTGTTTTGTTTGCAATTCGTGAAACCGTCCAGGAGTCACTAGGTTTTAGTCCTGCTAGCCTAGTTTTTGGCCACTCAGTCAGGGGCCCTCTCAAGGTCCTCAAGGAACAATTGATTAACACTGAGGCAACTCCCCGTTCAGTTCTTGAGTACGTTAACCAATTTAACGAACGCCTAAAGCAAGCCTGTGACCTAGCCAAGAAAGCACTAGTCTCTTCTCAAGTAACCATGAAACGGCACTTTGATAGAAAAGCTGTTGTTCGTTCATTCAAACCAGGGGATAAAGTGTTAATGTTGTTGCCTGTTCTTGGTTCTGCTCTTTCTGTTCGCTTCGCTGGTCCATATCTTGTAGAGCAGAAGCTCAGTGAGACTGACTATGTCATCCGCACCCCCGACCGACGACGCAAGTCCCGTGTGTGCCACATAAACATGCTGAAGCAGTACCACACTGGGGGTGAGTCTCTAGCACAGTCTCCAGACCGAGAACCAGCAGTGTTAGGTGTAGCATTAACTTCTGTGGTCGGTGATTCTCAACCTGATGATGATGATGGTTTAGTCTTGCGCAACGCAACAACTCAGGGCGCAAGACTAGCCAACTCTGAAATGTTGTTGAATCTACCTTCCTTTCTATCTCACCTGCCAGAGGATCAAATGAGGGATATTGAGAGGCTAATTTTGGATTTCCCTTACTTGTTCAGCGATATTCCATCTCAAACTTCAGTTCTCAGCCATGATGTTAAGTTAACCTCTGCTTTGCCCATCAAACAGCGGGCCTATAGAGTTAACCCTGTGAAGCGAGAGACAATGAAAAAAGAGGTTGAATATTTGTTAAGCCATGGTTTCGCTAAACCTAGCTCCAGTCCATGGAGCTCCCCCTGTTTGATAGATATCAAGTCAGACGGAACCCCTAGGTTCTGCACTGACTTCCGAAAAGTAAACGCAGTGACGGTTCCCGATGCTCATCCACTGCCACTAATTGATGATTGTATTGATGAGATTGGTCCGTCTACTTATGTGACTAAACTTGACATGCTCAAGGGATACTGGCAGGTCCCGTTGACTCCGGAAGCATCCACAATCTCTGCCTTTGTGACGCCTGATCATTTCTGTCAATATACAGTGATGCCTTTTGGTATGTGTAACGCCCCTGCTACCTTTCAGAGGCTCGTTAATCAGGTCCTGGGGGACGTCCCCCATTGTAAGGCATATTTAGACGACATTTGTGTATATACCTCAGACTGGAGTTCTCACGTGGCAACCCTGAGAGAAGTTTTCACCCGTTTAGAACGTGCTGCTTTAACCCTTAACTTAGCTAAATGTGAGTTCGGTAAGGGCACTGTTCTCTATCTCGGTAAAGAGATAGGCCGGGGTAAAGTGAGGCCCATAGATGCCAAGGTTGCTGCCATCACCGCCTTCCCAAGGCCCACCACCCGTAGAGAGTTACGCCGGTTTCTCGGTATGGCCGGATACTATCGTGGCTTTTGTAAGAACTTCTCCACTGTTGTAGCTCCCCTTACTGCACTTACCAGCATTAACAAACCCTTTGTGTGGTCCAGTGAGTGTCAAAGTGCTTTTGAAAGCATCAAAGCGCTGTTGTGTAGTGCACCTGTTCTCTCCGCACCAAACTTTGCACGTCCTTTCAGGGTGGAAATAGACGCGAGTGGTACTGGCGCTGTCTTGTTGCAAACAGATGACCAGGAAATCGACCATCCAGTGTGTTACTTCTCTAGAAAGTTCAATAAGCACCAGCTTAGATACTCAACTATAGAGAAGGAGACACTTGCTCTCCTGTTCGCCTTGCAACATTTTGAGGTTTACCTAGGGTCCAGTATCCTTCCAGTGATTGTTTATACCGACCATAACCCTTTGGTTTTTCTGTCCAGGATGTACAACCAGAACCAGCGCCTTATGCGCTGGGCACTCATTGTTCAGAATTATAATTTGGTAATACGCCATAAGAAGGGTTCTGAGAATGTTATGGCAGATGCCCTTTCTCGCAGTTGGGGCTAGTAGTTTTAGTTTACTGTAATTGCTTAGAGTCACAAACACTGTTTGTGTCTTTTGGGTGGGAGGTGTTACGTGTATTAGTATGGGGGAACAGACAGTGCAGGCAGCATGCTGTGTTCCTCCCCTCCATATTCTGCTCTCCTCTCCTTCTCTCCAGTCTGTCACTCATGCTCTCAGGTCCAGCCCACTCATCTCCAGTACCAGCCCACTCCTCCACCTCTCACCACCGGTTGGGCCACCACACATCCGTCTCCTCCAATCACCACCTTCGTCAGACTATATAAGCCACCTGTTGTCCACCACTCAAGTCTCTTTCCAGCCTGCCAGCAGCTCCAAACAGTGTCATTGTTCAGTTGTCCTAAGCATATCAGTTCACCAGTCTGAGTCCGAATACAAATAGAAAACATAGCAAATAGTCGAAATGTCCTGACATTAGTATTGTAAAGTCCTACTCTAAACAAGCAAAAGTACTGTTAAAAGTACCATTTGTTTTCGTTTGTAATCCAAGTATTTATTTTTCGTTTGTAATCAGAGTATTTACTCTTATTGGTATCCAAGTACTTCCCAGTTTGAGTTAAGTTCTCCAGGGAAGGGACAGGGGAAGACAGGGTACCCTGTACATTTTTGCAACACGTAGGTAACTCCCGTGTTATTTACACCAGGTTAGAGGTGAGTGCCACATGTTGTAATTTCCTTTTTTTGAAGGTAGAGTAGGAAGTGTTTATTTGATAATCCCCGGTAGGTAAGAGGGTTGGGTTTCTAGGTAGGTGTGTTTTGATTGTGACTTTTTCTGGCACCACCAGTCCCTTCCCTTGCCTTTTTGTAAATTTCTGTTCAGTAACTTTACCACTTTGATTTAATAAATTGTACTCCTAAGTTCCCCTTAACTCTTTGTCCGCTCATCCTTTCATTTTTCCGGGTATTATTTGTATATGTCCCATCTGGGATATTACAACTGTACAGTGTGGTTAAAGTGATTTAATATCAATACCATTGATGTAAGTAATGTGATTAAGTATTGCTTTAATGTAGTTGTGAGGATATTTGATCATCGAAAAATGGGAACCAGTTGTGGCAAAGCAAGGGGCACAGGAATGTGGTGGTAATTCATTTTGTTGCATGGTTAAAGTAAGCTTTTCAGTGGACATCATAAAGCCACTGGAAAAGGGTTTATAGTACAGCATGGCGGCCCCCAAAATCCAAGATGTCCGCCTAGAAACGTGGTTTTCCCTTTATAACTTCAAATGCATTGCTTTTAAGCACCATAAATGTATTGAGAGTGAATATAACGTCTTACGTTGCAGATATTTGGTGTCAATCTCACGTCTGTATCTATTACGGTTCTTGAGATACAGCATATAGGTACTTTTACAGACTTAAATAGCGAGACATTTGTAACATTGATTCGTAAGTTAATGTAGGATACAGGTGTGACAATTGGTACATATACTGTTCAAACCCCACTATTCACAAAATCACTGCGTGCAATGCAAAATTCCAAGATGGCGGACCCCAAAATCCAAGATGTCCGCCCAAAAATGTGTTTTTTCCTTCATAACTCCAAATGCAAAGATATTAAGCCCAATAAATATATTGGGGGTTAATATAAGTTGCCCATTACGGACATTTTGGTACCAAGTACATGTCTGTATGTTATATGGTTCTTGAGTTACAACATATAGGTAGTCATGAGGCACCATAATTATAACATTTTGGCACGTTTCACTCTTTTACTCAAGGATCCTTTTATCACCATATTTACAATTTTCAGGAAATGGACCTACATGTGTTTGCTATCATAAACTGCTTCAAGTTTTTCTATCGATGAAACAGGTTGGGAGTTATTAAACTGAACATGAATGCTGTTTCAGTGTTAAATTTGCTGCGCATATTTTGCGAATGTTAGCCACACAGGAAATGTCTGTCTGAGCATCACACTGTGTCTGTGTGTAACAATGTACCAATTGTCACACATGTACCACCATTACATTAACTTAAGAATCAATATTACAAATGTCTCGCTCTCCCAAGTCTGTAAAAGTACCTATATGCTGTATCTAAAGTTTAACAACCGTAACAGATACAGACATGTGCTCGGTACCAAAATATCCGCAAGATAAGACTTTATATTCATTCCCACATTTCTGGACGGACATCTTGGATTTTGGGGGCCGCCATCTTGGATTTTCGGATGACTACAGTAGTATACAGTACACTAGTATACAGTATGAACAGTGTGAAAGGTTTATTTTGTAGTGTGTGTATCTCTCATTGTCTGAACCAAAATTAATCATGTATCATTTAATTCATTTGGTACCGTGTGCCAAATGCAATAAATAATACACTCACAGGTTAATTCAGCCAAAGTAGCAGAATGATTCATCATTAATGCAAAATACATCCATGTCTAGAGCATATTAATACTTTGTCCTCCCACAGTGGGCAGGGAATGGGAAGGATTAGAAAAAGGGACACAGTGTTTGAACATTCACATTAAGAGAATGAAGCTGAGAAGTTAACATGTTAACATGCTCTGTTTGTAACAGGAAAACCCCTGGAGTTCTCTAAAATCTTGGAAATTCTGAACGAGCTGTCTAAAGATGACTTTGGAGGATTCATAAATCTTCTATCAAGTCCGACTAAAGACATTGAAGGCTTCAAACCGCCGCCATGGTTTCGTTTAGAGGAGGCTGACAGGAAGAAGACTGCCAAGCTGATCCAAACTACCTACCCTCGTAATCATCCTCAGATCCTTATTCATTTCTTGAAGAAAATCCAAAGGAATGATTTAGTGGACAAGATACTCAAACGTAGGTGAAGGGAGGATATGGCTTCTATATACATTGTTTTTTTTATCGCAACAAACTTTTTTTATTTTGATATTTTACAGTTCATTCATATGATTTCCATAATATCAGGTTCTAGAACCCTAAATAACTTGTATTTGTGTTTGCTGTATAATAGACATCACTGCATCACTTCAGGTGCTGTCAATGTTGAACAGTATCTATCGGTACATTGTGGGATGGCTAAGGAAAGCACACTATTCTCACTATTTATCATTTAGCCTACTTATTATTAACAAAGAACTAATTCTTTGTAAATTTATCTAATTTTTGTTATCCTTAGTGGTACTGTTTCAGATGTTTAACTTTTAATCCCTCAAAGAACAACTAAATTAATTTTAATGAAGAGATGCAGTTTAAATATAATAATTTTGACCATCTCTAATTGTTGACTATTATGTATAATATATTTTAGATGCATTAAACATTACATGTTTTGTACATCAAACAATGTGCATCTATTGTATATAAGCAGTGGTTACTTAATTAATTATTAATCGATATCTTTACTTTGTGTGATAACAATTAAGCTTTCCTTATTTTCATTGTCATTGTTTTTTTTCTTATGCCATATGCTGCCCTCATTTAACACCCTCAATTTCAATTCCAAATAAATAATTACTAGCTTAACTAGTATTACAATGTCCTTTTTGTTCAATATATTTGTTTTTAAGTTCATAAACCTAACACATACTGTATAGGCCTATAATTACTGCATTTGAACACAACACTTCCAACAGTTCAGCAATTCTCTATTGTAAAGTATATGTGGATGTTATTGATTTCAACAGAAAATGGTATTTCCCATGTTCACCTGTCTCATTTCAATCCAAAAACCCACACAATCTGTCTATGTTTACAGTGTCAGTAATTACATAACTAAATAAATAAATAAGACTTCTCCTAGGTCAAGTGCTTCCTACACAAGATTTGCTAACAATTGTCGTCATTAATCTTGTCAGGAGAAACATGGCAAACGATATTTCTTTCCCCCTCTTTCTCCCTCGCACTTTAATAACGTTTAATAAGTTCCTATAGTGACTTGAGGACTGTGGGGCACATATTAGGTCCATAATGGTACAGGGTGAGAACACAACAACAGAGACAGTGTTTCTTTCATCTGACATTATATCCCTATGGGATTAATTCATGTTTGTTGTTTTGTCCATTTAGGTTCTGGTCCTCCATTACAACCCCAGGATGCTACTGCTACTGCTGCTACTGCTGCTACTGCTGGTGAGAAAATAAAACCCAAAAATAATAGTGAATCCTGCAGTATGTGATGTGTTCAACATACAGTAGGTTCAGGAGTTTAGAGACCTGTGCTTATCACAACCACTCCACATTCTACCACACTGCCCTTAGCCACTCCCCATGTACAATTGCGCACATACTATACTAGTGTGCTGTAGTTAGAGAGTAGCAACATGCTTTGATCTGGCGTCTCACGCTGGCTGGAGCTCTGCTAGTTCCAAACATAGTCCTACATAGTTAACCACTGTATCACAGCACAGCCTGTTTTATTATAATATAATTAACTAAAACCAGTTATATAACATATCATTATCCACTAGAGTGACCAGAGGTCTGTTAATGTGTTAAAATGTCAATGACATTTCATTCAGATCAAGTTGAGCACCATTTCCCTTTCTTATGTTTATATATGAGGGTGGAATTAAGCTACACATGCTAGAAGTAATGTCACATAGAAGTGACAGGGTATTAGGCTATTAGTAAATATATATTTCAATTGATCCCTGCAGAGAACAGGAAACGCCTGCCTTTCGCTCATATAGCAGCATCTCCTCCTGCTGCTCAGCCCCAGGTGAAAGGGTCTCTAACTGTAGATTTGAAAAACAACTCTGTGAAAGTACCAGAGTGTGAAATACGTACAGTTACAGACTTATTGGACGGTGCAATAGCAGAGGAACACAGTTCAAACAAGCACTGCAACTCAGACAGATTTGACTTCTGAAGATACAGTTGCATAGGCAGCCTATCATGTCTCCAAACAACCTTCGTGGAAGACCCCCCCAGCAATAAGTGCATGCACGCCTCCCCCTCTTCTACAAGAAATCTGCTACACCAGCCATGATTAAGCATGGCATGGATGTTCAGAGACAAGCTGTTGAGTATCGAAATCCGGGACAGTCATATAGTTATGCTCGGTGGATTACACACAGAAATGTCCCTCTGGAAAACACTGAGTGATCTGCTCGAAGGCTCTAGTTGGACAACAGCACTTACACAAGCAGACATGGTATCAAGTGGCAGGGCTGCATCATTTGACATACTTTTTGACACACACCAAGTTGAACCAGTAATGCCCAGGTTCGAGTGGTGGGCTCCAGGCATGCCCTGGTGCTCACCATGAGAGTCGGGTCTTGTAACGCAGAAGACCGTTCAGACATGTTCTCAGTCTATCTGCACGATAAGGATGGGAAATCCTTCCTTGAATGATTTCAGATATCTAGTTACTCTAGACAGCTGCAACTGTGCAGATGAATCAGTTGTAACTAGAGTGCTCAGCTTGTCAAGAAGGTGCTTGATGAACACACACACACACCATCCATGATCCAACAAGAGGAATTCCATGGCACTCTTCGGACAACCTCGACGGAAGTCAATGCCTAAACATAGAAAGAAGATTAGAGTACTTCAGAATAACATCTTCCCTCATTCCCTCTCTGATTTTGGGAAACTTCACCTGACAGGCATCAAATCAGCTAGGACAATCAGAACCACCTTCAACGTATGACATTAAAGTCCTTGATGGGGCAGACATTGTCCACTGCCTACCCACTGTGAGAGTGAGCAACTTTGATGCCTATGCAGATGAGGTTTTCATCCTTTACTTGCAGAAGCAAGTAGGTTGCAGTGGTTGGATATTACTTTCCTGTGAACACTGTCTGGTAGGGCCATTAACGATTTGAGATTTTTTCAAGTCGACTTGTCAGACAGTCAAGTCGAAGTCGCATCGACTTATCGTTTTATTGCGGGGAGCGGGGGAGGGGGGGCATAGTGGCGGTCGCCCACGGTGGTTCCCCGAGGGGGGGGGATCAAATGCTGTCACTATAATGCACAGTGCTCATACAAAGACATCGCTAGGCTACGCATCTATGGCAAGGTGCTTAATATGAAAACAAAAAAAATATTGCCACAGAGCCACAATGTCCCAGACCAGCCATAAAACACATTGGGTGCAATTCCCAATCGCTGTGGTGTAGCCAGGTATGGTGTAAGTCCTCTCATTGGCTGCATGGCAGCAAATCAGGTTTGGGGCCGTGCTCATTGGCTGCATGGCAGCAGGTCTGGGGCCTTGAGGTAGGCCCGAAAGCCTATACCACCAGGCCTGGGCCTACCAAATAATTATCCATAATAATTAAAACCAGTCATCAAGAGGTTCAACTCATGATGAACAAAGCAGTATAGTATAGTAACATTTTTAATTGGGGGACCAGGTGATGGACCTTTTTTTGACTTGCAGGTTTTAATTATTCTGGGTAATTATTTGGTAAGTTCAGGCCCAGGGCTGGTGGTATAGGCTTTCGGCCTACCCCAAGGCCCCAGACCTGATTTGCTGCCATGCAGCCAATGAGAAGACTTACACCATACCTGCTACACCACAGCGATTGAGAATTGCACCCAATATCAATAAACAGCAGCCCTCACGTTAGAATGCAACAGAAGACATGCTCGTTCTAACATAGCAGGCATATCATCAGAATACGATCCATTTCCAAGTAGCCTATTTCTCCTCCTCAGCAATACCATATCGCATCGCTTTTCTTTTCTGAGCCATTCAGCAAATAAACGATGACGCGGACAGAAGCATTGCGTCCCGTGCGTAACACTGCTCCCGGCAGTCACTGTAGCACGGGGTGGTGGTGGTTGGAGCGCGGCTCTGTATTTCTCTGACACTGTTTGCTGTTTGATCTGATCCATGTACCGTACGTAATGATCAACTGCAGCCAGTCAGTGGAACGCACCAAGAGCGCAAAAGAGCACAGGTGAAGTAAGATTGGTAATTAATGCTGAACTCCGATAGAGTTGCGAAAAGAATGACTTCTGTCTGTGTCTGTGACGATAAACAATATTACATCTGAATTATGTAGCCTACACACGCGTTGCACACATAGAGAAAGAAAAAAGGGAAAACAAAGGTAAATGTTTAATTCCGCTTCCTTACTCCTTCCCTCGGAGGAAGGGAAAAAAAACTTTTCGACTCTTTGGTCGACTTTTTGGTTAATGCCCTACTGTCTGGACAAACCAGTCTACCAGGAAATTGGATTGACCCAGTTCTGTTGGCCACCAAAGAAGGATTTGCATGTTACATCAGGGCAAGCTGTGGCATCTTTTGATTCCAAGAGCAAGGACTGTTGCAATCATGAAGAGAAAGACAGTAGAATTGTGGTTCATATACAACATGCACTGGAGCATGAAGCAAAAACTGTCCTTATGCACACTGTGAACACTGATCATCCTTGCTGCCGTGTTCCATGATTTAGTGGCAAACTTTGACTGACATCTCGGTGGCTTTTGGGTTGGGCAGAAAATCCAGGTTTTATCAAATAAACAGTATTTGCAAAAGTCTAGGGGGACCCAGATCTCAAGCTCTGCCTATGTTTTCTGCATACTCTGATGCAGATGTAGAAGTCAGCTTGGACGGGCCTGGCAAGCCTATAATGATGTGACAGAATTGTTTGTCAATCTGGCAAAGTCATCCTTTCCAACAACAAGACGCCAGCACTTCCAGGAGCTTGAAAGACTGGCATTCATCTAGTCCTCCATCTACGGAAAAAGAACTCTTCTGTCAACAACAGTGAATGATGGAGAAATTACCCCCCACTCCTCCAGCAGGTGAAACGGTCAGTCTACCAAGTGGGCATCTGGGCCACCAGCACACAAATACACCAAGTGATTCCTTCTCGGCAGAGTATGGACGGACCAAGTAAGAAGGGTCATGGGTGCCGGTTGCTTGACCATTCCAGAGGTTTCAAAGGCATGTCGAGAGCTAATCAGGTGGACCTGCAAAGGTGGCTGTAGCACATGCAAAAGCAGCAATGCCAATTTTGATTGTTCACCACTTTGCAAATGCAACTGAAACAGCTAGCCAGCTAAAAAAGTTAATGCAACATAATGTCATGGCACAGTAGTCAAAAGCAGTTATTAGCAGTGTTAAATAATTACTTTTCCATGTCTTTATATACTATATGCTTCAAATAATTTGTTTGTTTAATTTGTGTCAGACAATGATAGATGTTATTCCTAATGTAATGTGACTTTAATAAAGTCAAAATAAGTCAATTTTATCACTTTTGGATATATTTTGATCATTTTATGTGCATATAGGAGGAATTATATTAGGCGGATTTTCACATATTTCAACTAACTAATACATATTCTTGAATACATATGTAAAATAGATATTTGACTTGGGCTCCTAGGCTAAAATTCAATAACTGACGCTAAGGAACCATAATGCAAAAAAAAAAAAAAAAAAAAAAAAAAAAACGCTTTTATCCGCAAGTGCACAACCACTTCACTAAGAGACCGGACTATGTAGTATAACATACAGTAGAACACACCATCTTATGCACATACATTCTCTCTCTCCTCTCTCACATAGTCTCTCTCTCTCTCTCTCTCTCTCTCTCTCTCTCTCTCTCTCTCTCTCTCTCTCTCTCTCTCTCTCTCTCTCTCTTCTCTCTCTCTCTCTCTCTCTCTCTCTCTCTCTCTCTCTCTCTCTCTCTCTCTCTCTCTCTCTCTGATATTCTTTATTGTTCAGGTACAATTTTAGATAAAATGTGACTGAGTGACTCACTCACAAATCTTTTCAGTCATTTCAGTCATTGTTTCTTAACTATTCTTAAAAAATATATATATTTTTCTTTTTGGAATACAATGGTGTGTTACATGATACTTATTTATTGCATTTTAAAAGATTCTAGTTGAAACTTTTAGGGCCCCCATAGCAAAATCCGCCTGGGGCCCCCAAATTGCTCAGACCGCCACTGGTCCCCCTCCCTCCAATGCAGTTTGCATTACATACATTGCATACTGTAGCTACTTATTCATTGAATTAACTGAAACTAGGCTATAGTAGGCTATACAGCATAAACTCAATACAAATGCAACCAAGACTAATACTACTAATAATAATAGACACTGATATTAATATTCAATAGCCTGAGTAGCCTAATGAAGGTGTAAGGCAGGCCTGTTGTGTTTTATACTATACATTTTTATATGCATTTTAGGGACACTGTGGAGTTTGAACCTCCAAATTTTTTCGTCCGCGCCACAAAGCTGAACGCGTCACAGGATGACATTTATAGACCCAGCAAGAAATGAGAGCCACTTTCACCACAGATCGTGTTAGAAAAAGGGACACCGCGTTTGAACAGTCATATTAAGAGAATGAAGCTGAGAAGTTAACATGCTCTGTTTGTAACAGGAATCCAGCTGGTGTCCCCCACCTCCACAATCTCCGACATTCTGAACGAGATGGGCAATGAGGAGTTCAAAGAATTCTGGATGCATATAAGTAGCCCAACTAGTCAGATTAAAGACTTCGTGCCGCTCCCAAGACACCGTGTAGAAGATGCTGACAGGATGCAAATTGCCACAATGATCCCGCAGAACTACCCCGAAGATCATCCTGAGATCCTTATTCATTTTCTGAAAAAGGTCAAAAGGAAGGATTTAGCCAAAAAGATAAAAGGTAGGTAAAAGGAGGATGTGAGTTCTATATCTTCTATTAAACTATTTTTTATCGCAACAAACTGATAGGCAACCAAAATGTACCAGCATGTTTTTTATTTAGGTATTTTACAGTTCATTCATATGATTTTCAAAATATCAGGTTCTAGAACCCTTAAAAATGTTTTTTTTTTTTTTTTTTGTGTTTGTTGTATAATAGACATCACTGCATGTAATGGCAATCATACACACAGAAAAAAAAAACATTTGGTCAAAAAAAAACACCAACTGGGTCGTTGGTCAATTTGACAGAATAATGTGTGTTATTATATTTGACTGAATTTATTAGTTTGCATTAATAACGTACTTTCGAAGGTCAAAATACCCACTTGCCAAAGTTGATTTTACCCATAGTCTTCAGTTAACCTATTTTTTCATGCATGCATAGTAGTTTGGGAGTGGCTTATTGTCAGTATCAGCCGGTAACACACGGGAATCTACCCCTTACAATGCCCTAGACCCCTGGGAGGTGGATTCCTGAGGTGGAGCGGCACGCCTACCATCACCTCCTAGTACAACATCCAAGCAGTTGGCGGTGCCGTAATCGAACCCATGACCTTGTGGTCCAAAGGCGAGACCTCTACCGACTGAGCTACCTGGAATTAATGCTTAGACAACATTAATACTGTGAAGGAGTAATGCCACACAAAACAAACTATTACCTTCCACGAATGCACAACAACTTGTCTTGATTTGGTTCTGCAGTAGTAGAAAACATTTAAATTTAAACTGAACAACTGAACACAAATGAGTAACTGGTACATGTTGTACTGTTGAATATCAAAAGTTTGAAATGGAGGTAGGGAGTGTTGGGGGTGTTACTTATTTGACCCAACAATCGGTTATAACCTCAGGAAAATAACCTACAAAGTTAACCTAACAAAACAAGTAAACAACCTATGAATTTGGTCTGAATAAAACCCCTATAACCCAACAAATGGTTGGTTTATAAGAAAACAACCCAGCAAGTAACCTAATACAACACAAACCTAAGTATTCAGTTACACTTTTTTACCAATTATTTTTCTTGTGTGTAGTCAATGTTGACTAAGACAAGCACACTACTGTTATCCTCACTATTTATCATTTGGCCTACTTATTATTTACAAATAACTAGTTCTTTGTAAATTTATGTTAGCTAGAAAGTCTGTTTCAACCTGTTTGGCCTATACTTACTTAGGAGATGATGAATACAATTTTTCATTTTTGTCCATCCAAGGAATAACAAAATTATTTTTACTGAAGAGATGCAGTTTGAATATAATCATTTTGACTATCTTTAATTGTTGACTATTATGTAGAATATATTTTAGAAACAATAAACATGTTTTATACATCAACTAGTGTTCATTAATCTATTGTGTCTTAGCAGTTGTTAATATTGTTAGTGACTCTGCAGTGCCGTTATGAATGATGATACAACTACCGGTACGTCTGTTTACCTTCTGTCAGGTGACTTGGTGGAGACAAATCCAAGCTGGAGACATCTTCTTGGTTGGTTTTTGCCGAGCTCCAGCAAACAGAAAACACGTAAGTGATTTCAGAATAATTAGTTAAGGTGTAAGATAGAGAGTTTCAGTATTAAATTACACCCGAGGGTGTTTCAACCTCATTAATGCAGTTATGCCTTGCTTCCAGATTTCTAAACTGTTCCGAGATTTCTTTCAAATGTCAGCGGCGAAATGTGACATGCAACGTTATTCTGAGATCCAAGCCAGGCAGACATAAATGTAGACTTAACGAAATAATATAGCTGATGTTACCATTTTATTATTAACACCCACAAGAGAGTAAGAGAGAGAGACCCAGGCAGACGGAGAGAGAGGCTCTCTGCTGTAGGCTGGACTGGAGGAGAGAGATTTTATTGACATTTGCAACAACAACAAAAAACAAACAATACAACACAACACACAGTCGAACAGGACTCCTTCGATACACTCAGGTTTTACACATTAATTGACAGGTCAGAGACTTTGATAAAACACACTGTTGCATCCGACGGATCTCGGATTTGCTCTGTTTTTTTTTTGTTTTTTTTTTTTTGTTTTTTTCCCGGGTACGGAGCCCCCATGAAGACTTCTACCCTAGAGGATGTCATGAGTGATGGAATGGGATGAATTTATTGTCATTACATCAATAAACTTCATTCACACACTCACACGCACTGCTCCGTGCCTCTCATACATGTGCACACACACGCTCCTATTGTTTGCATAGTTCTGTGGTAGTTCCACGTGTCTCTCTGATGCTCCGAACGGAAATAATAGTTACTCCAAACGAAAAGATGATCCTGCCATCACAGGAGCAGCTCAGCCTGTCAATCAATCAATCAACATTCCCAACATTGACTATGATATGTCCTCTCCAAAACATAAACAACAACAAAACAGATACCTCTCACAGAAAATAGGACATTAAACATAAGGATAGACATTAACGATTATTTTGAGCCATGCTCTTTTAAATGAAATATGCAGTAGCTTTAATGAAAACTATGTGGCAGTGGCAGTGCTATGTCATTTTGTAGTTGTATCGCATCTTTCTGATGAAACGTTGGGAGGTTGGAGAGAGTATGGACAGCCCTTTACTGGTGCTTAGGAAGGAGGTTATGTTTTGCATAGTTTGACTGAGATTCTCTAATAACTACAGGACCAATACTTAACAACCACTGCTTTAGTAAGACCAGGTGAATTCCACCAGATTCCCCGAAGCTGGTAAAACACTAATCATGCATTGTTTATTGCATTTGATACCATGTGCCAAATGCAATAACTAATACCCCCACAGGTTCATTCAGCCAATGTAGCAGAATGTTTCATCATTAATGCAAGACGCCCATGTCTCCCACATTGGGTGGGGAATGGGAGGCATTAGAAAAAAGGACACTGTGTTTGAACAGTCACATTAAGAGAATGAAGCTGAGAAGTTAACATGCTCTGTTTGTTACAGGAAACCAGCTGGAGTCCTCTACCATCTTGGACATTCTGAACAATCTGGGCAATGATGAGTTTAAACAATTCCGGATGCATCTAAGGAATCCAACTACTCATATTGAAGACTTCCAGCCGCTCCCAAGACACCTTGTAGAGGATGCTGACAGGATGCAAATTGCCACACTGATCCTGCAGACCTACCCCGATAATCATCCCGAGATCCTTATTCATTTTCTGAATAAGGTCAAAAGGCGTGATTTAGCAGCACAGATACCCAGAGGTAGGTTTTTTTATCGCAACAAACTGATAGGAAACCAAAATGTACCATCATGTTTTTTTTATTTAGGTATTTTACAGTTAATTCATATGATTTCCAAAATATCAGGTTCTAGAACCCTGAAGAATATGTTTTGTGTTTGCTGTATAATAGACATCAATGGATGTAATATCAATTGACCATAGGTGCTGTTAATGTTGAACAGTCGGTACATTGTGAGATGGCTAAGGCAAGTACACTATCATTTAGCCTATACTTATTATTTACAAATAATTAGTTCTTTGTGAATTTATTTTAGCTAGAAAGTCTGTTTCAACCTGATTGGTCTATACCTGATATTATTCACTAAAGTGACAAGAGGTCTATTAATGCGTTTAAACATCCTAAAATGCCGTAGTTTTGCCAATTTAACTACAAACATGTGATCTGCTGTCAATGGAGCTGGATGGACAGAGTGGTTTGTTTGGAACTAGAATTCCTCCTTACTAGGCGTCATGTGATGCTTTTCAGCCAATGGCTGTCTCTGTTCAGCCTTAGCATTGGAGTCAACTGGGAGTGTCGCTACTCTCTCCTATTTCACTTACTCTAATGTCCTTTCTAACCCAAGGCGCCAAGATGGTCTTGACGCATGTCGGCACATGTCTCTTTGTCTCTTTATAGATATGTCCACTTGTTGTTGCAAGGCGGTGCTTCAAGCTTTATCAAGTACAGCTAAACTCTCTTTTTTTTTCTTCAGTTTACCAAACTGAAGAAAGATTCCTTCTTTGATTGTGAGATCAACGGATTAAATATATAAAAATATCTTTTTGGCACATAGTGGGCATTGGGGTAGGCAGCTCGGTCAGCACCCAGGAGATAACGGCTATCTACAACTAATACACTTTAGAAACGGACACTCAACTACACCAGCTATAGGCTTCAGTTTTATCGTGGAAAAAATAAATCTCAACCTGTTTGGGTGTCAATCAAATCTCGAGAAGAAAAAAGGCGTGTGACATTTGATTCAGATCAAGCTGAGCACCATTTCCCTTTCTTATGTTTATATGAGGGAGGAACATTTTGCTGCTACACATGATGCTAGAAGTAATTGCACATAGAAGTAACAGGATATTAGTAATTAGGCTATAGTATATACAGTATATTTGAATTGATCATGCGGAAAACAGGAGACATTTGCCTCTCGTTCAAATAGCAGCAGAGTTCAGCATGGACAGGTCCATGGTCGTGTCCAACGCAATGCGAGGTTACGGGTGCGCACGCGAGAGAGAGACGATCGAATCACAGTATCATGTTTGCTGAGCTGTCTATCAGAACTGTATTAATCATATCCATAACTGAATGATGCCGCAAAAAAGTGTCATTGTTGATTGTCCTGTTGTGGGAAGAAGTGTAACGGAACAACTGCCCGCAGCCTGTGTGAATTGATGGATTGATTGAATGATTCATTTGTAGAATGCAGTACATTTCCAAAGAAATCATAACTCACTGCTGACCGCTGATTAAATGTCATGCACGTCTCCCCTCTCGAAAATGTCGGACAATGTAAAAAATGTGTAATGTATACACAGATTTTAATTGTGTATTGTGACAGGGTACCTTGTGCACAACATTGTGAAAGTCAAAAACACACTCCCAATTAAATTATTGCACGAAAATTACATGTACAGTAAAAAGTGAGTACACCCCTCCAATTTCTCCAAATATTTCATTATATCTCTTCACTGGAAAACAGTGACGAAATGAAACTCTAATACAATGTTGAAGTAGTCACTGTACAGCTTGAATAAATTTCCTTTTCCCCTCAAAATAACTGAATCACAGCCATTAATGTCTAAACTGCAGGCACAAAAGGTTAGTACGTCCCTAACTGAAAATGACCAAATTGGTCCCAAGGGTCAATATTTTGTGTGGCCACCATTATCTTCAAGCCTGCCTTCATCCTCCTGGGCATGGAGTTCAGTAGAACTTCACAGGTTGCCACTGGAATCATCTCCCACTCCTCCATGATGACATCATGGAGTTCAGTAGAATCATCTCCTCCATGATGACATCATGGAGTTCAGTAGAATCATCTCCTCCATGATGACATCATGGAGTTCAGTAGAATCATCTCCTCCATGATGACATCATGGAGTTCAGTAGAATCATCTCCCACTCCTCCATGATGACATCATAGAGTTCAGTAGAATCATCTCCTCCATGATGACATCATGGAGTTCAGTAGAATCATCTCCCACTCCTCCATGATGACATCATAGAGTTCAGTAGAATCATCTCCTCCATGATGACATCATGGAGTTCAGTAGAATCATCTCCTCCATGATGACATCATGGAGTTCAGTAGAATCATCTCCTCCATGATGACATCATGGAGTTCAGTAGAATCATCTCCTCCATGATGACATCATGGAGTTCAGTAGAATCATCTCCTCCATGATGACATCATGGAGTTCAGTAGAATCATCTCCTCCATGATGACATCATGGAGTTCAGTAGAATCATCTCCTCCATGATGACATCATAGAGTTCAGTAGAATCATCTCCTCCATGATGACATCATAGAGTTCAGTAGAATCATCTCCTCCATGATGACATCATGGAGTTCAGTAGAATCATCTCCTCCATGATGACATCATGGAGTTCAGTAGAATCATCTCCTCCATGATGACATCATGGAGTTCAGTAGAATCATCTCCTCCATGATGACATCATGGAGTTCAGTAGAATCATCTCCCACTCCTCCATGATGACATCATGGAGTTCAGTAGAATCATCTCCCACTGCTCCATGATGACATCATAGAGTTCAGTAGAATCAACTCCCACTCCTCCATGATGACATCATAGAGTTCAGTAGAATCATCTCCTCCATGATGACATCATGGAGTTCAGTAGAATCATCTCCTCCATGATGACATCATGGAGTTCAGTAGAATCATCTCCTCCATGATGACATCATGGAGTTCAGTAGAATCATCTCCCACTCCTCCATGATGACATCATGGAGTTCAGTAGAATCATCTCCTCCATGATGACATCATAGAGTTCAGTAGAATCATCTCCCACTCCTCCATGATGACATCATAGAGTTCAGTAGAATCATCTCCCACTCCTCCATGATGACATCATAGAGTTCAGTAGAATCATCTCCTCCATGATGACATCATGGAGTTCAGTAGAATCATCTCCTCCATGATGACATCATAGAGTTCAGTAGAATCATCTCCTCCATGATGACATCATGGAGTTCAGTAGAATCATCTCCTCCATGATGACATCATGGAGTTCAGTAGAATCATCTCCTCCATGATGACATCATGGAGTTCAGTAGAATCATCTCCTCCATGATGACATCATGGAGTTCAGTAGAATCATCTCCCACTGCTCCATGATGACATCATAGAGTTCAGTAGAATCATCTCCTCCATGATGACATCATGGAGTTCAGTAGAATCATCTCCCACTCCTCCATGATGACATCATAGAGTTCAGTAGAATCATCTCCTCCATGATGACATCATGGAGTTCAGTAGAATCATCTCCCACTCCTCCATGATGACATCATAGAGTTCAGTAGAATCATCTCCTCCATGATGACATCATAGAGTTCAGTAGAATCATCTCCTCCATGATGACATCATGGAGTTCAGTAGAATCATCTCCTCCATGATGACATCATGGAGTTCAGTAGAATCATCTCCCACTGCTCCATGATGACATCATAGAGTTCAGTAGAATCATCTCCTCCATGATGACATCATAGAGTTCAGTAGAATCATCTCCTCCATGATGACATCATAGAGTTCAGTAGAATCATCTCCTCCATGATGACATCATGGAGTTCAGTAGAATCATCTCCTCCATGATGACATCATGGAGTTCAGTAGAATCATCTCCTCCATGATGACATCATGGAGTTCAGTAGAATCATCTCCTCCATGATGACATCATGGAGTTCAGTAGAATCATCTCCTCCATGATGACATCATGGAGTTCAGTAGAATCATCTCCTCCATGATGACATCATAGAGTTCCGTAGAATCATCTCCTCCATGATGACATCATGGAGTTCAGTAGAATCATCTCCTCCATGATGACATCATGGAGTTCAGTAGAATCATCTCCCACTCCTCCATGATGACATCATAGAGTTCAGTAGAATCATCTCCCACTGCTCCATGATGACATCATAGAGTTCAGTAGAATCATCTCCCACTGCTCCATGATGACATCATAGAGTTCAGTAGAATCATCTCCTCCATGATGACATCATAGAGTTCAGTAGAATCATCTCCTCCATGATGACATCATGGAGTTCAGTAGAATCATCTCCTCCATGATGACATCATGGAGTTCAGTAGAATCATCTCCTCCATGATGACATCATGGAGTTCAGTAGAATCATCTCCTCCATGATGACATCATAGAGTTCAGTAGAATCATCTCCCACTGCTCCATGATGACATCATAGAGTTCAGTAGAATCATCTCCCACTGCTCCATGATGACATCATAGAATTCATCATTAGAAGAGGATGACGGCCATAGAGGCAAAGTTGATGCAGCATGTTCCGTATTGTCTGAGAACTGACAGGGTGACCCCTCCCACCCCCACCCTTCCAACCTCTTCAGCAATGCTGGCACCACTTCTCAGTATATTTACCAAAGACAGTTTGTGGATTTGATGCTCTGCATGTGCCTTCAACTTCTTTGGTCAACCATGGCGAAGCCTGTTCTGAGTGGAACCTGTTAAACCACTCTGTGCTCTTGGCCACGGTGCTATAGCTTAATTTCAGGATGATAGCAATCTTATAGACTAGGCTGATGTAGAGCAACAATTCTTTATTCTGATCCCCAGAGAGTTCTTTGCCATGAGATGCCATGTTGAACTTCCAGTGACCAATATGAGATGTAGGGAGTGATATTATCAAATTTAACACACCTGCACTCACACCAGAGATCTTGTTAATGCTAGCAAGTCACATGAAACTAGGGAGGGAAAATGTCTACTTGGGGCCAATTTGGACATTTTCAGTTATGTCTGTACTAGCCTGGCCTAGCCTGAAATGATTTTGGCCGAGGGGGGCGGGGTGCCGTGGGATCCACACGGCAGATAAACTGATCTGATTCGATCTCACTAACGTGTCCTCATCCTCAGCCCCAACCCCTACCACCCCTCCACTGCAGTGAGGGGCGGTAGGTTTTTTTTAGATACTCTATGTATTTACATTTGTTTAGTTAATAAATATAAAAACCTCTTGTTGCGAGGATCCTGCAGTAGGCCTATTCACAGTTGCACACTTTTTCTGTATACACAACCCTAAACCTATAACAGTTAACACTTTTAACATTACAAACAGCAATATTGTGTAGGCTAATTACAATAGTATATCGATTAAAATTAAAAACATGGTCAGTGTGAAATAAGTAGGTACAATCCATGACTAAAAGCAACAAAAAAACCTTTCAAGGAGTTTCCAATTCAGATTCTGAATTCTTGTTTTCCGCTTTTCTTCTCAGTGTTTGAACAGAAAGATGCGCTGGAGGAAAGAAAAAAGAAGGAAGAAATGGAAAAGAAACAACGCAGACAAGAAGAGGCAGCAGAAAAACAGAGAATTGTGGATGAATTCAGAAAGAAAGAACAGGAAGAACAGCAAAGAAGAGATGAGGAGGACAGGAAAAGGAAGATACAGGATGAAATGAAACAAAGGGAGTGGGAAAGGAAAGTTGAGGCTTTGGAGAGACAGAGAAAGGAAGCAGAAGAAAGAGACAGAACATTGTTGGAAAATGAGAGAAAAGTCGCGAGAGAACAGCAAGATGCTTGGGAGAAGGAAAGAAGAGCATGGATGGATAAAAGACTCCAGGAAGATGAAGAGAGAAGAGAAGAACAGAATAAAATGAAAAGACTTCAGGCCGACTTTGATCTGGAAAGACAAAATCATGAAAAGAAAAGAAGATACGAGGATCAGAAGAGACAACAAGAAGAAAAGAAACAACAGAAAATTCTGCAGGAGATGAAAAAAGAGTTGGTAAAAAGGGAAATGGAGGACAGGAAAAGGAAGGAAGAACAGGCAAATAGGGAAATGGGGGACAGAAAAAGGAAGGAAGAACAGCAAGAGAAACAAGTGGAGTGGGAGAAAAAACTGGAGGCCTTAGAGAGAGAGAGAATTGCAGGATCAGAAGAAATGAGAAAACAAATAGAGGCCTGGGAGAAGGAAAGAGAAATATGGAATAAAAAACAACAGGAAGACAAAGAGAGAAGAGAAGAAATAAAAATGCTTCAGCAGGAAAAAGAAAAACATAAGGGTGAGTTGTTAGTATTCTGGATTTTACTTGACACTGATTAAAACTCTACAGTGATTAGAGTGATTAGCAATAACAGCAGCATAACAGGTGATTCATTTTGTAACTGGCACTGTTGTAAATAATAATAATCACAGAGCAATATAGAAGGATTTAGACCAGAACAATCAGCAATCAGCATGCATGTCTGTCCGACTTAGATCAAGATACTCACTATACAGTTATAATGTTCAGTGCTTTTCACATGTGAAGTATTAAATCACGCCTCTAATATTTTAGAAATAGGTCAACAACACAATTGGCATTAGTTTTTTGGATTCATTTACTTTCACTGTGTGACCCCAGTGACCTCCGTGGCACCAAAATGCACCATTCCACAAAATGAGCGGAACGACTTCATATTTCACCAAAACCAGAGTTCTGGACTGCAGCACATGGACGCCTCAGAAATTGATTCATGTATTGTCTTTGGTTTGTCATAACTTGTAGAACTTATTTTTTAATGTTTGCAGACAAAGAGAGAGAACTGGATGTTTGGAGCCAACAGTTGAGAGACAAAGAGAAAGAAGTTCAGAGCAGACATGAAGAAGTGAAGAAGAAGATGGAAGAACAGAACAATGAATACACACTGCTTGGTGAGAAGAACTCAGTCTGTCTAGAATGGATGATGATGTTTATCAACCTGTAAATCTATCTTCAACCTGTCATTACACAGCCCAGCAGATATGTGATCTGAAGACTGAATTAGAGACTGTGAGGATTGCATCAGCTCAAAAGACTGGTCAGTAGGTTGGAAATGTTTATCTGTGTTTTACACATTAATTCTGTTCATTTAATTTGTCATATTTAAAGGGGCATGAAACCCCTCCTCGACATTGATTTGACCAAAATTGATTCATGAAAAAGTAGATCAAATGTGGGTGTGGCCTTGTGAGACGTGGCAGAGTTGAACACGCATATTAATTTCTGAATGTGGCTCGGAAAACTGTCCGCCGCGGCCTCGGAAATGCAAGTGTGTGTGTGTGTGTGTGTGTGTGTGCGTGTGTGCGTGCGTGCGCGTTAATTATTTCAAGGTTAATAGCAAAACTTATTTCTGAAATTTAAATATTAGAAAAAAACAATCTTCAAGATGTTAATAATCCACATTTCTAACAGTATGTTCTGCATTCCATTTTGTCTCTATTTTCAATACCTCCACTGTTTATAACGTTGTAGAGGATGACCACAAGGCTGATGACCAGAACACAGACTCCACTCTTCCACTGAGCTACCACAATACTGGTGTGTATATTTATTCATTTATTTTATTTTTGATCTAGCACTCAGCCTGGCCCTAGTAGGTCTGTCATCTGGACGCCTTTAAGCTGTTTATTAGTTTCTCTCTCAACTTTGTCATGACTTGTAAAAAATAAAACAAATGTCCCTGTCTGTCTCTCTACTAATTAAAATAAATAATAAGGAAGCAAACTTAAACCAAGGATCAATGTTTACTTTCAAACCCATTTAGATCTGCCAATGAGTGAATGTTAGAATTAACTGAAGTACTGTATATTGGAAGTACACAATAGGAATCCACTGGCGACATCCTAAAATTATGTATCAAGAACTATTTTTCTAACATCATTATGCTGACAACATAATGAATCCTCCATCTTGTCCTCAAGGTGCTTCCACAGCTGAACACAGCGTGACAGAGATGAAGACCAAGGAAGACAAAGCACCAGAGAAGAAACTGAAGTCTGTGAGAACAGAGTTCATTGAAGGAGTCTCTGATGCCACCGTGAAATCTATACTGGATGAACTTCTGAAGAAGAACGTGATCAGTGATGCAGAAATGGAGGCAGTCACAGGAGAAAACCTCAAGAGGGACAAAGCACGGCTGCTCATCGACACAGTGAGGAAAAAGAGACAGAAGGCATGTCAACAAATGATTGACGTGATTAATCATCTGGACCCTTACCTCAGTGAACTGCTGAAGTTATCCTCAGGTAATTTTCTCTCAATCTCTAAAATATGAGCACATCATGTTGGGGTCTGTCTTCATTGTGCACATGTACAGGTACAGTATGTGTTGTATTGGTTGCTTGGCAGGGAGATATTCTTAAATTAACTAAATATTCACACAATGCTTTGTAGGATCACTTGTTTATTTTTCCAGTTAGTTGATCTTGCCTAGTGCACCTTGTTTTGTAGCCTTCCTGTCTGCCCCTGTAGATCTGTAGCTGTCTTGTCAACCTTGTGGTTTAGTCCTTGTATTCCACCTGTGTCCTCTTTGTTCCCCAGCCAATCCTTGTGTTGATTTTGTCTTTTGTTCACCTGTGCCTAAAACCCCTGCTGTTGCACTGTGTTCCAGTAGCGTAATATACATTGTTCCTGTGTATTGTGTTTCAGAGCTGAGACTGGTGCTACTGGGAAGAACTGGAGCTAGGACTGCAGCAGTAAACATCATCCTGGGTGGGAATGAGACCAGCTCCTCTGAACTGAGTAGGAGGAGAGAGGGACACGTCTGTGGGAGACAGCTGGTTCTGGTGGATGCTACAGTATTCTGTGGGCGTTCTCTGGAGGAGATGAGACGAGATGTGGGGCTATGTCTCAATCTGTCTGCCCCGGGTCCACATGCCTTCCTCCTGGTCCTACCAGCAGAGCCTTCTGAAGGAGAGGTGAGAGAGATGATGGAGAAGATGCTGGAGATGTTTGGAGACAGCTGCTGGGGACACAGCATGGTCATCCTCATCCATGAGGGCAGTGAGAGAGAGCAGAGTGTTGAGGTGGTTCTCCAAGCAGGCAGTCAGGAGCATCGACAGCTTGTAGAGAGATGCGGGAACAGATCTCACCTCCTCAACATTGAGGACAGCAGCCATGCCGGTCAGGTTCCACAGCTTCTGGAGAGGATAGAGAGCATGGTGGCAGGGAATGCAGAGAGCTTCTACAGCACTAAGATCTACCTGGAGGCAGAGGCCCAGGTCAGAGATATGGAAAGAAAGATTCACAGGGACAATGAGGAGAGTCCATGCAAACACATGGAAGAGCAGGAGATGAGGGAGAAGTTTGAGTCAGAGCTTAAGGACTCTTTGAAGAAGATTGAGGGGTCTATCCAAAGATATGAGGGAGACATCACAGAGATTAACCTTCAGACCATTAAACTGGAGAAACTACTGAAGGAGGAGAGAGATGAAGAGAGGAAAAGAAAGATAGAACAACAGCGGGTGGCAGAAGTTAAGAGAAGAGAGGACATGGAGAGAAAGATGGAGAAGTTTAAAGCAAAGAGAGAGAGTGAGAGGAGAGATAGGGAGGAGAGACATAGGCAGGAAATGGAGATGAGAGAGATCTACCGAAGAGAGGCCAGAATAGAAGCAGAGAGAAATCTGATGAAGGTTCTCATGCCTGAGTTCCAAAGGAGCAGAATGTTAGAGGCTGAGAAGGTCAGGGAGGTGACAACCCTCAGAGAAGAGGTGGAGAGATGCAGGATACTGGAGGAAGAGAAGAACAGAGAGATAGCAACACTGAGAGAAGAGTTGGAGAAGTCACACAAACCTGGTTCAGAGATGGAAGAAGAAAAGCTTTACCCACTGGGAAAGGATGAACAGCTTCAAGTAAGAAGTGCAGGAGTGATGATATCTGAGGAAGAAAAAAGGAGGAGAAAGTCATGGTGGATGATGAGAGGTTTTACTAATATGTCAAGAACGGCTGCCGTTGTTTCGTTGTCACTGATACCTCTGGTTTGTTTGATACAACTCTATTCCAGGAAGATGTTCAAGAAGTAGATAAACAAATGCTTCAGTCCGGTTCTGTGTCAGCCATGCCATGTGTTTGTATGACAGTACGAGACAGCTTGTGTTATTCTGTCATCCATGCTAACATATGAAGTATTGTGAGGTCAGAACAGGCCAGACCGAGATTTGGATAATGGACCATGGGAAAGGGCCTGGCCCAGTGCTGGGACAGAGGTCTTTTGGGGCAGTTTTGGACAACCGTGGGTCAGACCAACTAGACACCAGCCACGACAACCTGCAGTGGTGTGGAATACACGTGTTGAATTTGAAGTTGGTGTGGAGAACAGTTCTCCAGTTATGTGGATGACAAACAGACGTAGAGACAGACTTGGTGCATTCACAGACAGACAAACAAATTCAGTTTAAATATGTCTTTCAGCAGCACTTTCAAGGAAGCACATGCTCCACCATGCTGTCTGCCATTATTCCGTTACGGTTATCATGCTGGTGTGATCATGCTTGATAAAACATTCCCTTTAGCGGTTGAATAGTTGAACGTATTGCTGCACCTGACAACATTACACTGATGCACACACCTATACTGCAGATGATCACACTGACTACTGTACTGTATGCACTATGCCATGCTATATTTACGTTTTTAGATTAAGTTACCCTTGTGTCATTCATTTTAATTAATACAAAAGCTGTTGACTTTTTGTGTTTGTTGTTGCCACAAAGACATGACTAGAGATGAAGTGTCATCCTTAGAAAAACAGGTTAAGGTTTGCTTGAGGTTTTGTGGTGCTCTAAAGGATGTAGATCTCAGTGTATTTTGGCTGTGACATACATACAGTATTCTAAAGGAAGATACCGGTAACTCCTTTCTAAAGTCTGAGGATTTCCAACCCTATCTGTGTGCTGCAGTACATGAATGGTGCTGATAAAGGGCTTTACAGACGGTGAGTCTGAAATGCACACATTATCACGTTTGCTGAGCACAAAACGCCGGTCCCGTTGAAAATGAACTAGAATGTGCGATTTATTACGAGTTCGCCATCTGTAAGCCCCTTAACTAGAGCTATCATTATTTTGTTTCTTAACTGGATTAACCAGTAGTTTGTTTACGATACCAGTGTTCATGACACCTAAGTGATAGCCTGGTACCACAGACTGATTTGTCGATGGCAACATAAACGTTCACATCATATGAACGTTTTAGTTTCCATCTCTCATGGTTAAGGTTAAATCCATAGTTGATTCACATTTAAATTTAATTGTATCTTGAAAAAAATGATGATGTGTAAAAAACCAAAACCAAAAAACAGGAGTAAGAATGAATAAACGGTAGCTCCAACTCCATTAAGTCACATTCAATTAGATTTGATTCATTTCAATTCAAAGAAGTTTTCATGTCACGAAGCATCAGTTTTCCTCCTTGGTGTCTGTTCCAAACCAACCAGTCAGATCCGGTCTAGAGCCCCGCCCACTACATCCGGTACTGCGCACAGCGTTTCCGTTTCCGCTCTTCAGCTCCACACGCTGTGAGAAGGTTTGTTGTTTGTTGTAGGAAAAGTTATCAGAGGAGAGAATGGAAAAACAACAGATATGGAGAAAATATATTCCTTTAGAGAATGTTTAATGTAATGTTGAATGTATTTCTGTTGGAGGAAAGAAGTAATAAGTTCTGAACCACTGACTGAAGTTACAACTAATGGAACCAAATGGACTGATTAGGACAAGTTACAACTAATGGAACCAAATGGACTGATTAGGACAAGTTACAACTAATGGAACCAAATGGACTGATTAGGACAAGTTACAACTAATGGAACCAAATGGACTGATTAGGACAAGTTACAACTAATGGAACCAAATGGACTCTTCAAACCAGGTGAGGTTCAGTTGACTTTTATCTGTTGTGTCTAAAGTTTATTGATCACAAACTGATTGATTGTGTCACCAGGTGTGTGTTTGTCTCTGTTTTTGTTGTGTTTGTGGTGAAACACTAACAAATGGATATTTGCTATGGATTCTTGTTGTTCAAACACTGCTAAACTACAACGTAAATGAATAGAGCTGGTATGGTTTATTTTAGTGGTGATGATGATTATTAACCACTAGGTGGTGTTGTAACTCCATGTTTAGTGACAGGCATTACATTATGGAGGTTTCACTGATTGATGTTTTTATTCACAGTTTGTAGATTTACAGAATATTTCAAGCACAACTAATCAAGCTGATCCACATAGAAAAGGAGGTTGGTGTTGGAATCAGATTTTACAGAGGCCAATTAAGGGATTTGCATGTCTTAATGACTGTTGGTTGGATGTTGTTCCCTATTTTGGTGGCATTTAGACCCTTGTTTGTGCTGAATCTGGGTTGCACAGGGTTAGTTAAACTCCCTCTGGTGTTGCGGGAGTGAACTACATTGACATTTACCTGTAAGTAAAAATGAAAGAAAAACGGCATTGTGGTAGCTACAGTATCTGTATTCTGTGTCTACTCCTGCTGAAACATCATGTTGTTCATCAGTTTGTTTATGAAAGGAGTTTTAGCTCTAAGTGTCCTCTGCTCTCTCTCTGTTCTGAACATCTGGACTTGACATGGACACCAGGGTAAGGAGAAGGACCCTGAAGGTCATTATAATTACTATGATTACCTGAAGGAAACCCAGTTTGACACCATTTAAAGTAGACATGCATGGCATGACACTGGACAGTCATGTTTCAGTGCTACATATATAGCCTATGCTCAGTCACACAGCCTGGTACTGCAAAATACTGTATTTATTGTGAGTCACACAAAGGCTAGGCCAAGTTGTGTGCAGAAAGTGCAGTTTTTTAGCTCTGGCTTGAAGAAACGTACACATTGATGCTGGATGACTGAGCTGTGCTATATGCAAGGTTCATCAAGGCTATCTGTGCGCCGTGTGAATGGTCCACAAATGGTACAGTGATCAGACAGACATGATTCCTAGAATTATTTGGAGATGATTCCGGGAATTATTTAGAGAGATGTGTTGTACTATTGTTGCAAGTGAGCTAGTGTCAATGATCAGTACTAGAGCTACCAGGGACAGTAAAGGCTGTTGGTGTGATAATATCACCCAGAGCTCTGCTATGGATAACCAGAGCCTAATCACCTAAAAAAATGAGAGGCAATGCTTTCAAAGTTATACTTTTGTAATGATGATGTTTTTTTTTTTTTTTGTTTGTTTTTTTTTATATATGAATTTGTCCTTTATCTAACCATTAAGAGTCACATTGAGATTTGACTTTTACAACTGGCAAAGAGAAGTGGCAAATAATATTTTGGGCGTTAGCCTTGGAAAACATGATTTGTAATTAGATAAAAATCAGTCTGAGCACTTGTGGCTTAAAGGAGCTATATACTGTATAGGCTATTTTAAATATACATAATAATTAAGTTCATGTACATCTAATTGGTCTTCACTATTCTCAAAATGATAAATAATTTTGCTTGGTGTTGATATTTGCACCCTCTTTGGATGTTTTTAAAAGCAGACTCAAAAAGCAACAACAACAAACATGAAGAAACTATTTGTCTTCCTGTTTGTTTTGTGTATTTAATGTTTTTTTTGTTTTTGGTTTGGAGTTGTTTGTTCCCCATTGAGTCAGATATTAGATGTGTATTTTTAACCGTCTAACAACAAGTTTAGCTAATGAATTGATTAGCAGTTTAAAAAATGTTGTAATTTCTATTCCAACCATAGACCGAACTGAAAAGATTTTTAGACCAATTATGTCCCATTTAGGCTGTTTTCTCACCAGAAGGTCCAGGTCAAGGTCCATAATAAAGGAACAAATAATTATCTGAATAGTTCCATTTTTTTTTCACACTGGACTTTATAAAGCAAACCAAGTATGTAAACAAATGAAATGACTCATGGACATGTTAAGTGAACATAATGGTGTTGCGATTACAGCCAAATAAGGGCAGATTGCTTACTGCAGGGAGCCAGAGATACAGAACATATTGTGGAGGGCCGGTCTGTCCGGGCCAAAAGCCTAAATTAAATTCTACGTAATATTAATTTAACTTCTGAAGTAGTTGTAGTAATGGTATTGATTTGACACCATTTGCTTCTCAATGTCTGATTTTATTAATGATCCCCATTCGCTGGTTGTTCCATGACAAACAGCCAGTCTTCCTATGCAGCAAATCGTAACAATCATTTGTTAGAATAAAGATCTATTATTGATGGATTGACAGTCTGCTGCTGTGTTGAATCATAAGCTCTGCTTGTGTTCCGCTCTGTGCTCAGTGGAGCCCAGCCCTAAGAATATACTGGTATGTTATTATGCAAAGAGTGAGGTTGTTGTTTTTTTAATCTCCAAAACAGTGGTAAACAGGTTTGTGGCAGATAACTTGAATGAGCGTTGTTTGTTTGTAACCTTTATTTCAGGGAAATCCAATTGAGACCGGGGTCTCTTTTTCAATGGCGCCCTGTTTACAATTCAGACGTTTCCATTAGTAATTTAACATACAATAAACATGTATAACATGGATACAATATACAAAGAAAATGGAAAATAGAAAAGAGAGGCCGACATATTACCCAAAACAAGTACATAATCCTTCTTCAACTATAATGTCAGACAGCATGTTTTTAAAAATAGCATAGGAAACCAATATATCCAATTTCATTTTATGTTGATAATTATTCCACAAATGAGGGGCATATACCCTGAAGGCAGAATCCCCAAGCTTGGAGCGTGAATAGTGGGGTGTGTGTGTGTGTGTGTGTGTGTGTGTGTGTGTGTGTGTGTGTGTGTGTGTGTGTGTGTGTGTGTGTGTGTGTGTGTGTGTGTGTGTGTGTGTGTGTGTGTGTGTGTGTGTGTGTGTGTGTGTGTGTGACTAAATAATAAACTAAATAATAAAATTAACATATGAGGTCATGGGATGTACAGCAACAGGCATTACAAACTACAGCATTTTGGAAGTTTATCATTTAGCAGGAAAGACATTGCATGTTGTATTTTCCTTTCACAGGCCGGTCAGAGTCAGACAAAAGGCTGTATTTGACCCCTGGAGTGGTATAATGCCCAGGTCTGACCTACTGTAGGAACAGAGGAGCAGATGTTTGGACATGAGCTTATTGCTGCACACGATTCACCTGAGAATTATACTGTAGGTATTCCTGATCAAAAGTTCATTTCTTCCATGTAGGCTACATTATACACCCGAATAGAATCTGATCTGTTCTGTGCATAACTTATTAATTGATACTGTAGTTTATTGCCTAACATAAATCCCATGTAAAGTGCTGCAGATAGACTGAAACTTCCTGATGATGTGAGACCTTAAGTTTATAAACCTGCTGATGCCTCTGTCTGCGGGGGTGTGGTGGAGGGGGGGGGGCAGTCCCCACATCTCCCTAATATTTAATTTAAATATGTATTTTGACTTACATTTATTTTTAGGGATACAATTAAGCATTGTAACGCTGTTTCTAAATATGGTTTATGAACGAGCAGCAGAGAATGTTGTGTACTCAATTCTGCATTATATAACCATTATACTATTATTTTTTTATACATAAGTGATTATCTTCATTATGTTTAATTGCCTTTAATTTCTTTTTATTTTTTTCAGTGTAAGGTGATCTTTCCTGGGTGTTAATATGAGGGATTAAGTCCTTTTTGACAAAAATATATTTTCCATAGGTTATTATTGTTTCTATACAATCTAACCCTCATCATGGTTGGTCACTTTGGTACTCAGTCTGGATTTATGTTATGTTTTATGCCGCTAAAACCTGGAACACTAAACACAGTGATTTTCCTGTGTAATTCCTGATCTAAAGTGAGAGTTGTGAGGCTTAAAGCTGAAACACATTCCAGGGTGAAGTGATTGTAGTTTTCGGACCCCTAAAAGGTTATCACCGTTGGAGCTTTCTACCCTTAAAGAGATATATTTTTAGAAATATATTCTTGTTGTATGAAATCCTGTCCATTAATATAGTGGTGTCAACTGTATTAAGTGACATCCAGAGTCCAGTGGTTGGAGTACAGCTCTGTATTTTGTGTGAATATTAAGTAATTCTGGTCAATTCTACTACCTAATAGCCTGGTTCTCTACATAAGTCTGTGTAGTGTCAAACTTCTTCTTAGCTCCACTCAGAGTATCTGATCTGTTCTAACTTAAGAACGCACATCACTTCCTTGATCCATTGTTTAAATGATGGTGGTTTAATCACTTTCCAGTCCACAAGAATAAGACAACACACTAACAGAGAGGCAAAGGCCTTCTTATTGTGTACTACAAGACCTACCCTCGACCTGACTATATTGCTGTTATAGGGACCCTTACGGGCCCATTTGGTTTAATTTTACACTCTCCCGATTTAATATATTCATCATGTGAATTAGCCTAAGTCTACAAAACTAGAGAATGTGGAAGATTAATGGTCATTTTGATCTGTATGTTGGACTGTTTGGTTTCCCAAATCCAGCCTGGAATTGTAGACAAAAGCAAAATAAATCTTTAGTTTTGGGGTCTGTGGGGATAAAATGTCATCAAATGGTGGTCGGTGGCTCAAATTCTGAATAAATAGTGGTCCCTGGTATCAAAAAGGTTGAAAACCTGAGTTTCACTAGCAGTATGCATCTTCAGGTCCTAGTGAACAAACTGGTGCATACAGCCATTGTGGTGTGAAAATGGGTTTAGTGACATCACATGGGGTGCTTTGGTTTTATTATACACAAATAGCTAAAAAGCATTGTAGGGAGATGTATAGAGCAGCTATGGGAGTATGCAGCAGCATTCTGAGTGTTCAATGTTCAGGACTAGACCAGATCACAGCCCATATGGGGATGATTTTCACAGCATTTAATTTCCAAGACGTCTTCACCAGTTGAATTAATAAAGCAAAAGCTACCGATGAGCTATTCTGATCCAGATCTGACCAGTTCTGATTGATTTAAGTTAGATCTGACTAGTCTTGGGTTGGGAACAGATTGCCATTCCGACACCCCGCCATTCCGACCATTGACTTTCATTGATCGGAATAGCGGGGTTTCTCCCATTTGGTTAAGACCCCGCCACTCCGACGATTATAACACACCGCTATTACGACCCCCCCCCCCCCACACACACACACACACACACACACACCTATATGAACCACATGAAAGATACATCAACCTCCACACAAACAACGGCATTCGATGCACAGGCAATTAAGGACGAACCGCACAGAATGCATGCATGATGGAGCTGCTGCGCCCGCGTGCATGCGCGCGAGATGGCGACTCGAGTTGAAGGCAAAAAATGGGACTCAGACTCCGTCCCTAATGACTCTGGCTCGAGCTCAATGACTCTCAATGACTCATCGAGTCTTTAAGAGTCTTGCCTTATTTTTTTGTACCCACAAAAAAATCCATTCTCCTTTTTTCCTGTCAACCCCCGCGCGCAAAGGAAAACAGAGTTTGGGCACTGTAGGAGTTCTCGTGCGCAGCCGCTGAACATGTTTTGTTTTTAGTGCAAAATTAAAAAAGGTATGACAAACATACAGTACATATAGCAGGCAAAGTTTTCATCTAATAGCCTATTATAGGCAGCGATGCTTACTAGATCTGGCCCAGATGCGCACGCGTCTCTAAGCTGCGTGTATAAAAAGGACGACATCTTCATATTGTTTGATGAAAAAAACATGGCCTATGCCTATACCCAATGAAAATATAAAATATATAAATTATTCAAGGTATTGACAAGTTGGAATTAAAACAATCACTTGAAAACTGAGTGAGGATGGCACATTTGTAAACTAAAGTTTTTGGATCGGAGTGCGCGTCGCAAGAGTTTGACATTGAGGCAGTGGCGTAGCCAGAAACTCAGGGTGGGCATGAGGGATTCAGGGTGGGCATGCTGCGTGTGCATGCGTGATGGCCGCAAATTCGCGTGTGCAAGAAAAACTATTTATTCCTATTATTGCCGCATTAGGGTTATATTTCAGTTTATATAACGTTTACTGTGTTAGGGTTATCTTCTTGAATTAATGTGTTGTTGGTAATCCTGTCACCAACACATGGGGCTCGATTTTGGTTACATTGGTCCTTATACGCAATTAACACTCTTAGCATTGGGGAAGAGGTGTTCCCACACTCAAGTTGATAATTTCGTTACCATGCCATCTCCCCAAACACCTCCTATACCCGTTACATTATGCATAGGTGTGGTTTGGGCGTTGTTAGGGGCGTGCACAGTAAGATGCTAAGGGGTGCTTGAGCACCCCCAAGTGGCCCTCTCTGGACCAACATGCCCTTTTTAAAAGAACAAAATGTAAAGTTCAACGATTTTTCACTCTGAAACCATAAGGGCTATGTTTACAAAACTTGGGGAGGTGGGTGGACATATTTTTAAAAATTATTTGATTTTAAAATTGTATCGGTCGGCCTCATGGTGGCGCTATAACAGCCCACCAAACAGCCAGTTACGTTTTGGTCCATAACTCTTGAACCGTAAGTCGTAAATTTAAAATTCCTTTTTCCCAGCATTCCCTGGGTCATGATGCATCTCTCCATATAGGCCACGCCCATTTCTGCCATTAAAGTTTTTCCGCCATTTTGGATGTTGTTAAAAACACACTTTTTGCCCCTATTCCTACATATTTTAGTCAAATCTTACAAAAATTGGCACACATGCTCTGTGGACCTATCCGATAAAAGTGACCACACAGATTTTTGAATAAGCGTATTGTTTGCCCATAATTGGCTTCCAAATTTAGTAGGAGGGGCCTATTTCACAAATAAGTGCCACAAATCATTCAAATGTCCAAACCTCCCCAAATTTGAATCGCATGTTGTGGGTGGTGGCACCAACAGGTAGCCAAAAAAAATCCATTGGTCGGCCTCATGGTGGCGCTATAACAGCCCACTTTACGTTTTGGCCTATAACTCTTGAACCGTAGGTCATGAATTTAAATTTATTTTTTCCCAGCATTCCTTGGGTCATGACGCAACTCTGCTACTAGAGTTGGCTCAAATGCCCCTCCTAGTGGAAGAGTGGTGAGTGCCACTCACCACTCTTCCACTAGGAGGGGGATTCGAGTCCAGTCCAGTGCAGTAGGTTTGCAACACTACCACTTTGTGTCAGAATATGGAACTGTTGTCCACAAGAGTCATGGCCTGTTTTAAAGGGAAGGGGATCTGCTTTCATTCTAAGGGACAGGAGCTTGAAATTCAGTTTCTAACAGTCATTGGAGAAGAAGCCATTATTTTCTTCAAACCATTTTATATAGCAGTAGCCTAATGCGTTTGTATAGTTGTACTTGTAGATGCTGAAATGCTGTTTTCTATGCGTTTTTAACCCCCCAAAACTCAAAAAAATTTCCGCCGGCCGGCTAGAGTGCCCTCCTGGTTAAATTTGAGCACCTGCCCTTGAAAATCTCTGTGCACGCCACTGAGTTATTAGCTTTCATCCAATCCGTGTTTGTCTTGCCATTCCCTTTAATTCATCCCATATCTATTTCCCTTATCCCTACTGCTATGGCTGACCCTCCTAAGCACGCAGCCTGGCTGCGGGCTTAGGAGACAGACACATGCATGAGTAGCCTATTCTCAAAGATTATAGCTCTCATTTTCAAACAATTATAGCTCGGTCAATTCTCAATCATTTCTTAACATTCAACATGTTATGTTGAAAAAACATGTTCCATGTTATTATTTTTTTTTGCTGTATGTGGTGTGCATTTATCCCAAGTCTGCGAAATGTTATAAAGTAAATTGCAAAAAAAGTCGGGAATTTGCGGCAAAAAAGACGTCTTTTTGATCATTAATTTCTCGGTCAATTCTAGACCATTTTTTACATTTCAAAATGCAGCGTGACGGGCACACGCCACTCTCTCAGATGCTGTATAGAATATGTTGGTAGGTCTTCTCTACGATGCGGAATCGAGCAAAATGTAACTGTCGGGAATTCGGTGGAAACCGTCCACCGCATGCTCTATCCTGGGTAACGTTAGGGACATTGCGTGGAGCAAAAATCGAGCCCATAGTGTTTTGTTTCATTAGCACAATCATTATCAAATAGACTTCAGCTGTTCAGTTGTCTATAGAATCACAGCCATTTTTAAATTAATTACCAATGTGTCTGCTGATCATGACAGATTTTCTTTCATGAGAACAGACCAGAGGTAACGTTTCACAGCTGTTTGGAAAATCCTTGTGGAAGTCCCCCCACAGAAACCAGCGCTATTGTTTTCACAGATATACCTGCAAAGTAATAGCGATCTGGCAGATTTACAAACAAAGGCTGAATGAAAAGCCTCATTTGCATTATAATGGGTGATTAGTGCCCGCAAATCATCCATTATAACTACAGTGAGTCTAGACCTCTCAAGCTCTCTCTAGAGGCTCTCTGGTCTTTGTCCTTTGTTTTCTCAAGTTCTTAGTCATGTTTTCAATGGGTGGGCCAGCTCTCTATTTAGGTGGGCCGCGGCCCACCTCAGCCCACCCGTAGCTACGCCCCTGCATTGAGGAGTCAGAACTGAGCGCTGAGCGCTGTTCCTGCAACCTGAATGGGGACAAAATGGAGTTGGAAACGTTGTTTTCAATGAGGGCGACGAAAATAAGATAAGCTATTGGCATGCGTGCCCCATGACACGAACGCAGTTTGCACAACTCTCTATTACTCTATGGCTCTGCACCCGAGCTACGTTTAGTAGTTGAGTGAGTTGGCTAACGTTATGACTATAAATGGATTATAAATCAGTCGAGCAAGTGTTCCTGGGCTTGGAACCTGATTCCACAAAGACGGATGATGATTATACATATGGGGACCATCTTCTAATCAATCAATATAACTTTCCTCCCTGACGATGAATCCAGTCCATTTGCAGTTGTGGAACCAAAGCAATAAGTCACCATCTGTGAGTAAATCTGTTCACGTTCCTAATGTGGTCATATAATATGCTATACTGTACTAATCTGAGACCGCCAAATCTACTGTATGTGGCTGTGCTGTGGCATTGTGCAATCCAGTTCTGTATTCAGGGTACATTAAAAAAAAAAAAAAAAAAAAAAAAACGAGAGAAAAAAAACTCGCGTTCTGTTCTGCGCAGCGTTGCCTAGCCTGTGCGTAATGGTTAGGGGGCGGAGCGGGGTTGTGTTGCGTCGGAATCGCGGTGCGTCGGAATGGGGGTGCTTCGGAAGGGAGGTGTGTCGGAATGGGGGTGCGTCGGAGTGCCGATGGGTAACCTCTTGGGTTGTCTTGACCTGGACACAGTCAAGACCTCACTAATTCGTCCCGGTCCTCACCCTGCTTACTGGATAGGTGTGTGTGTGTGTGTGTGTGTGTGTGTGTGTGTGTGTGTGTGTGTGTGTGTGTGTGTGTGTGTGTGTGTGTGTGTGTGTGTGTGTGTGTGTGTGTGTGTGTATAAAAATGCTGCCATTGGTGAGGATGTTCTAAAATTCATCATTAAGGCCAGACTGCAAGTATTACCAACTAAGTACAATCTGTCAATCTGGTACCCCGACAGCCATACTCCACTCTGTATAAACCACCAGGGTTCTGTTCCCCTGACAGCCATACTCCACTCTGTATAAACCACCAGGGTTCTGAACAACACCTAGAATCCATTGCACACATAACAAATGTAGTGTAGTGCATACAAAAATGTGTTCGCCATGACCGTATTGTTGACCTTGTGTCTGATGCAGCGCGAAAATATGTACCATCTAGTGCAGCAATGTATAAACATACAAGAGTGCTACCACTTTGGTTTAGCTGCGAACGTGATGTCTTTGCTAATATCCCAAATACACCTGATGTTGTTTTTGTCGACACAAGTCACAAGGAGGTTTTGATTTTGGAGGTGGGCTGTGTCTTTGATTCGTACATGGAGCAGGCATTCCAGGATAAAATCTCAAAGTATCAACCATTACTTGGAATTATGACGGGTCTAGGATATCGATGTAGACTGGCCATATTGATATTTGGAAGCCTGGGCCATGTGTATAAACTGACCGTGAGTGGCCTACGAATAGCTGGCATGACAAAGAGTAAAGCTAAACAACTCGCTAAATTCAGCTCTGTATCGGCTGTTATAGGCAGTCTGTCTGTGTGGAGGAGGAGGTGCTATGTGTATCCTTAAGTGAACATGAACTGTCAGCCCTGTTATATTTGTTTCCCTGTAAATTAATGTAATTTGTGGATTCAAATAAAGAATTAAAGTGTGTGTGTGTGTGTGTGTGTGTGTGTGTGTGTGTGTGTGTGTGTGTGTGTGTGTGTGTGTGTGTGTGTGTGTGTGTGTGTGTGTGTGTGTGTGTGAAGCAAGGCCATAATGCAATTGTATTAAGGAGTACCACTTGTCTCTATCGATCATAGAGATGTGCAGAGATTTAAGGATTTTTAGTACAGAGTTGAATCATGGAAGGTTTTTGACACTTGAATGTTTGTACATTCACAGACAGTGTCAGATGTATGAGAGATTATTTCTTTTGTTATGATGTCAACTGTTCTGTTGTGGTGTGTCATGTAGCAAACAGGTTGGGTGACATAGTGGGTAGTGATCTGTAACCAGGATAGATTTTACTATGTTAAAGTGATAATGTCTTTGAGACGAGTAGCCTTTATATAGAAATGAATAGGAAACAATGTGAGAATGAGAATTTGTTTGTTATGCATGTTATAGTATATTATGGTATTGTATAATAATGCAGTATACTAATACTACACACTCTTGATCTGCAGCATTTTCATGGCAGCACAAATAAGATATTTTAGTTTTCAACATGCCAACTATTTTAAAGTATTGTGCTCTAACAACTAGAGTATATCTACTGTTTGTGTTATATTGTTACACAACATGTTCAATGCAATCATGACAACTCCCGTTAGAGGACTTGTCCCTGTTAGTAACAGAGTTTTCCTAAGTCTGTTCTGTGGCTGTGTGTGTGATCTATACAGTAAACACAGTTCAGTGGATTGGATGGAGGATGGAGGGAGGGTTGGCATGAGGGAGGAGGAGGAAGCACTCTTTTTTTACTTCCTTTTATCCAGTGATCATTTGGTGTGTGTGACGATCTATCCTCTGTGAATGGATTCTGTCTCATCTCAATAACTACTTTAGTAGTAATTTAGAAAATACCAAAAAAAATGTATTTAATAATTTATCCAACATTGTGTTTAAGGTTGATCCAGACATCGTAGCAGCAAACTGTAGGTCTGATTACAGTTCAACTAGAACAACACATTCAACTGTTGGATTCTGATGTTTACACAGACCAGGACTGTGGAGTTATGACAGGTAAGGAGAGATGGACACACATTTCATAGTGTTACATTTTACTGTATAAACTGTATGAGTGTGCATTGTACTATTATTCTAAGATGATGTCAGTGAACAGTAGTAGAGTAGAGCTACCAGGGACAGTAAACGTGTGAAGTGTGAACACCTAAACCTTTTTAAATCATTTAGCCTATTTCACTAGTGTAAGACACATTGATATTTACAGTAAGTGTGAACTGGCTGAGAGAGTGGCAAATAATAGTAATGCTGCTGGATATGTTTAAAAGCAGATATGAAGATTTCCTCAGCAATTGTCTTGTTTGTTCTGCATATTTGAAGCTGATTTTGTTTGTTAATAGTTTTGATGCGTTGTACTTTGGTCGGTCTTTATTTGTAAGTGTGCTTTCGCTAATAAGGGCCAAGCATTAGATAAAAGTAGGTTTATGGTTGTTTATTGAATGAACTAGGGTTATGGTAGTTTATGGAGACGTCACATGTGTAGGCCAGGACATCTAAGATCATCACTACACACCAGTCATGTCATGTGTCTGAGGTGTATGTTTATGGATCAAAATGTTGGTGAGTTTGATGCTGTTTAATACAATTAGATAGGACCTTTCTGTCTGTCTGTGGGAGGTCTATGGAAACTTTTTTTCTTTTTTTTTTTTTTTTTTTTTTTTTTTTAGCATTTTTAAGTATTTATATAGACATGCATACTGCTAACACAACAACTCTAGTCGTGACAAATCACGACAACTAACACAATTTTGTCTAACAAATAATTAGAAAGATGAAACAAATGCAGGATACATGATTTTCTTTCGTGATCTTGATTTGTTATGATTTGTCACATCCAAATTTGGCTTTTATGCAACACTTAAAATGTAAATGCTTTTTCAAAAGTCTATAAGGAGCATGAATGGAGAGTTCACTTCTGGAACAGGTGAGGGGTTGGTTTGCGGTGCTCTATCTGTGCTTCTATCTCAGAATGGATTCCCCAGTGATGATGTCACTGGTGGGAAGGTACACTGATACAGAGAGTAGACAGCCACAGTGCCACTGCTCTCTCATCATAGCCATCAATAAAGATCAATTTACAATTTTCTGAAACTTGTTTATTATTATTTATTATTCTTATTCTTAAAAGGTGCAATCACCTATTGCCTCTAGGCATCTAAGGCCGCTTTTACACTTAATAAGTCTAACCTTTGACATGGGACACATTCAAAGGTGTTTTTCCGATCGGAACTGAGCCGATGTAACCGCAGTCTGAATGTCACGAACACATGAAGTGACCCAGGTCACATATCAAACTGTCAAAACGTTACTCACAGTCTGAATGAATGGGATTTAAGCCCCTGCCCCTTTATAACACTATCTGCATGTACCTGATGCCACTCTCTCATCCTCTCCTGGCAGTCTACAGGCAGAAGTTTAATTATAGGCTAAATTGTCTAATATAAGAATTGGGCTAAAAAATAATTAAACTGCCCCAGCAATATGGTCAGGGAGGAGTATGTTACAACAAACAGTCAGTCACTCATAATATAGCCTATATGATACAGTCTGAATGCCTACGCTGTAACAATAATGTTTTCTCTGTAACATTACATTTGTGTAGACTTCAGGCTAATTCAGACGAGGAATATTTTAACTCTTGAGAGCGTAAAATGAAACCAAATGGACCCGCAAGGGGGATCATTTAGCTGGGGAACCAGGAACCCTGTCAAGGACCCCTGGTGGTCCCCGAAATACTGGTTCAGTCTTAAGATCAAAACCACTGCTTTACATTCGAGTCAAACCGCTGAGAGGATCATTATTTCTTTGTACTACCTCACTTACTACTGATAATGAACTCCTTATTAGTGTGGTTTGAGGGGTGAGTTAAAACAGTCTGAAAGCACAGATCCAATTTGGGTCACTGGGTTAGTAAAATATACCCAGGTTTAGTGATGGTATGACAAAGTCTTCTGGAGTTAATCTTCATTTGATATTTTATATTTACTGTATCATGTTCTTATATTGAATATTGCACATTGTTAACATCCTTATTCCATGTATTTCCAGTGTAACAGTGTAAGGTGATCTTTCCTGGGTGTTAATCTCCTTATTCCATGTATTTCCAGTGTAACAGTGTAAGGTGATCTTTCCTGGGTGTTAATCTCCTTATTCCATGTATTTCCAGTGTAACAGTGTAAGGTGATCTTTCCTGGGTGTTAATCTCCTTATTCCATGTATTTCCAGTGTAACAGTGTAAGGTGATCTTTCCTGGGTGTTAATCTCCTTATTCCATGTATTTCCAGTGTAACAGTGTAAGGTGATCTTTCCTGGGTGTTAATCTCCTTATTCCATGTATTTCCAGTGTAACAGTGTAAGGTGATCTTTCCTGGGTGTTAATCTCCTTATTCCATGTATTTCCAGTGTAACAGTGTAAGGTGATCTTTCCTGGGTGTTAATCTCCTTATTCCATGTATTTCCAGTGTAACAGTGTAAGGTGATCTTTCCTGGGTGTGTGACCAGCAGAGAGACATTATGGCTGAAGCAGCGCATGGTGGTGAGTCCATGATAAAATACACTAATGATTTCACTCAATATTGCTAGAGTAGTTCTAACTGGTGGAGGGAAAAGAAACAAAGAAAACAAGAAAAAACATTCAGAAGATAACCTACTAAAAGCCTTACTGTATATTGTGTGTTTTAGTTTCGTTTGGGTAAATGGTGCAACCATGTTTTTTATCTAAATTTTAATTACATTCACACACACACACACACACACACACACACACACACACACAACACACACACACACACACACACACACACACACACACACACACACACACACACACACACTCACTGTTTTATTATAGAATGACAATAAACCATCTATAATCTCATCCAGAAGATACAGTATATTATGGAGTTAGCCGTTAACATTGAGTAAAATGGTCCTTGGTGATAATTCTCCTGAATTTCACTAGTATGCACATTGAAACAAGTGATAACAGTGGAGGCGCAGACATACTTTTCAACAGGACAGGTGTTTTGTGCTGAAAAGATGCTGTGCCATAATGCAGATGTTTACATGCGTCGTACTCGTACAGCATGCTCATTTCAGGCACACACCTGCGATTCACTACAGCTGAATTCTGTTGAGCTTTTTCACAAAACACTGCGGTCCTGTTGAAAATGAAGATGAACTTTAAGCACTAAAACATGGTAAAACAAACATATGCATAAAAAATAGTTAATGTGTGCCACAGAAAGCCTAATACATTCTACAATTTAAGCACTAAAACATGGTAGTACATTTCACATCCTATATACTGTAGGTAACTGCTATTTATGTCTACTTAACATGCTATCTAAAACATAGGTTGCTAGTGCTACTGCTAGTACTATGGTCACTTGCTTAACTGAACTGCTTAATGATTAACTGACTGCCTTGTATTGAAGTGTAGTTACATAAAGGTCAGTCACAAGTTTGTACATGGCAATAAAAGGGTTTATATTGCCCTGGTTAGATAAAGTGATGAACTAGGCCAACCGGAATGGGAAGACACAGAGGTGTTTTGTTTTGTACTGTTTTTGGTTGTGAGATTTGCTGTCGTCTCTCTAGTAAAGTGTAGGATTGCAAACTGGAGTCTCCTGGATCAAGTCGAGTTAAAATGCATAAGGCAGAAGGACACTCACAATGTGTTATGTCGACCATAGACATGTTTTGTTGTTGTTAATGAGAATGAGAGTCAGGAAGACAACCCCTTGTCCCTGTGATCTTCTAACAATACATTATTTTTTTATGCAAATAAGCAAAAAAAATCTAAAAGGCACTATAAGTTATACCAGGTCCAGATTGTTAGTTAGCAATTGATATGACTACCATGAATTTAAGTTTCAGACACTCAGGTTTGGGCTACAAAACGTCTATAGATCTTTTCCATTTTTGTGTGTTTGGACATTTGGACCTTTCAATACTATCATGTAAACTGTCATATTGTTCATGTTTCATATTTCTTGTTAATAAGTTATTGCTGCTGCATTAATACCAGTCTCTGTCCTTAATGAGTCCTTTTTAATTTGGTAGGTGGTAATCTTGAATGTCACTTTAGAAACTAGAAAAACACAATATTTGTTTGTCCTACATGGAGAGAGCAGGGTTTGAGAATTAAAATGACATTGAAATAGTTTCAAACACTTTTAGTTTTTGATGTGATATTAGTGATATTATTGAACTATTATTGTATCACATTGTTGTTGCAGGAGACCTGCAGGAGAAACCTCTGGTTGATGGCAAAGAGATTCTACCTCCTAGCAGTAAGTGCAACTGAACTGAATCATAACTGGATCATAATGTATGGCCTCTCTAATAGCACCCGCAATAAGTAATAAATCAATCTAAGGCACATATAAAATATTTGTCTTGTTTGTCTAGGAACAAACAAGACAAATAAGAACAGCAGCAGTAGAAAAAAGTGGGCAATTACTGTATAAAATCATCTCCAGCAGTATCGACGTGTCGACTTCACAGACTATATGATGTTCACTGATTAGTAACAACTGTGAATGATCATAACTAAAGTGTATGTGAGATGCTGTTTTGCTTAACAGAGATGAAAAATACACAAACAAACCAAAAACTAGAGAGAGCCGAGCCGCTGCTATTACAAGTGTTTAGTGATGGTGTGACAGCAATATGTTTAGCGTTCTATGGTAAAAAAAAAAAAAAAAAAAAAAAAAAAAAAAAAGTCCAGTGATGCTGAACTATGTTTCATTGTTTACTATAGTCAATCATCTATAATCTCATCCAGAAGATGGAAAGTATATTATGGAGTGAGCCGGCTGTGGCATTAAAGTAAAATGGCCCTTGACCATCATAATTCACCTGAATTTCCCAACCACTATATGCACATTATGGTCCTATAGTTAAAGTGAAACAGGTGAATCCCACCAGACCAGCCATCTTACTGTTCCTTCCTACTAATCCTACTCCTAGATACCATTCCTGGGCAGATTGTTATGTTTATCTGAATGCCATTACTCTCTGCTAAAAGTATTAAATGATTGACTGAATACCTTGGATTGAAGTGTAGTTACACAGGTTCAGTCACAAGTTTGAACATGGCAATAAAAGGGTTTATATTGGCCTGGATAGAGATCTGGAGAGAAAATGGTTCTTTTCTTTTCTTTTCTTTTCTTTTCTTTTCTTTTCTTTTCTTTTCTTTTCTTTTCTTTTCTTTTCTTTTCTTTTCTTTTCTTTTCTTTGTTGATGAGTCCATGAGTGAACTGAGTTCATGCAACCTTAAAGAACCACCTGGCTCATGTGGAGCTGAGGTTTAACCACTGTTAATTTCTCCTTTAATAGTAGTTTAATTGTAATTGATTTGTAGGTTACAACTGTGGTGCACTATGTATAGATCAGCTAAGGTATAGAGTATACAGCTGCTGTCTTCACATTCTGTGTTTTAATAATTTAGCACCAAATACTATAAGACTGAAAGTTAGGGGGTGCATCAGCTAGATCAGGAATAAGTATAAGCATTCTACTTATAGTTATAAGATGAATGCATATCTGGTCAGTGGTCAGCCAGATTGAGTGTTTTCCTGTTGGTCTCCTGTTGGTCAAATCTCCCTAGTAATGGTTGGATGGATTCTTGCCTGGATCAAAAAAGGCTGACAGACTCACATTGCATTGTGTTGATCCTAGACATGTTTTATTGTTGTTAATGAGAATGAGAGACTGGAAGACAACACCTTCTTCATGTGACTCTCTAACAATACATTAGCTTTTAATATATATAAAAAGACAAAAAGCACTATAAGTTGTAGCAGTCCCCTGTGTGGATACCTAGTTAGCAATTTATATGATTGATGCAAACAGTGTTTTCAGCCACTCAAATGGACGTTTTTGAAAATTGATAAATACGTGAGGATTTTTCAAAATATCCAGAGCAGTGGAGTTGTGTAGTTATGTAAATTAAAATATATGATAGGGCTGTATTTGGCACGTCATAAGTGTAAAGCAAATGCCCTACAATTACAGTAAGCTGTCACTGCAGTGATTACTCCAATGCATTTGCTTTTGTGTGTGGACACATATATATGGGCTGGGATTTACCTTCTTTTTATATGGAGGAAAATGTCTGTTGCCAGACTTCAGTGTCTGTTCCTCAAGATCCACATGCTAATAGTTAAAGTTTACAGTTAAAGGCATCAGTATACTGAGACTCCCCACAGTGAACAGTCCTACACTGCCCCCTACTGACACTAGTAAGCTATTGTGCTCTCTGTCAAACGCACTCCTTAGATGATTGTAATACCAGTCTCAAGAGTCCTTTTTTGGTAGGTAGTAATCTTGTGTATGTCACTTTAGGACATCCACCTGATTCATTTATACTGTAGGTTACAGTTCAGTTATTGTGAATGAGCAATTTATAGTCCTACTGTACAACATGTCCTGTCAAATGTTTATCATCCATATAATACAAACAAATTGCCACAATAAATACACATTTTTGTATCAGACATATGATCAAAAATAAACCAGTATTTATAATTGTCTCCTAGTATACATGTTTTTCATACGAATCTCTGCCCTGAGTTCGTCCTTTTTTTAATTTGGTAGGTGGTAATCTAGAATATGTCCCTTTAGAAATTAGAAAAATACAACATTAATTATTTCATAATTAAATAAAATTACATTGAAACCGTTTCAAATGGTTTTCATACATTATTGTTGCAGGAGACCTGCAGGAGAAACCTCTGAAACGCATCCATAGCTATGAGATGCTACCTCCTAACAGTGAGTACAACTGAACTGAATCACAACTCATTGGTTTTGGGGAACTAATGATGATTGTATGAATGTATTAATGTAATGTATTCATGTGATGTTTTCATTTCAGTGTCTGAGGTGAGGGTTGTTCTGTTAGGGAATAACCCGTCAGAGAGGAACAGAATTGGGAATCTTCTACTGGAACAAACTGGGTTCAGTGAAGATAGTCTTAGGGACTTTTGGAGAGTTAGTGGTGAAGTGCAGGACAAAATGATTGTGGTCATCAACACCCCAGACCTGTTCCATCTTGAAATGAGATCTCCACAGCTGTCAAAGAGGATCCAAAGTTGGTCTGGTCCTGGACCTCATGTGTTTCTACTGGTGATTCAGCCTGAAGACTTCACTGAAGAACAAAGAGTCAGATTACAGAGCATTCTTGAAAACTTCAGTCATCGCTCATTTGATCATTCTCTTGTATTCATCTCAACACCCAGACATCACAGTGCAGGTCTCTTGGTAAACTATGTGGAGTATCCTCCACTAGATGAAATGATCAGGAAATGTAGGTTCAGGCATGTAGATCAGAGGAACCTTCACCACCTAGAGCTGTTGACACGACTGGGTCAAGTTGTTAAGGAGAACCATGGACAGCACGTCCACTGTGATGTCTACGATGATGATGATGATGATGTGAGATCAGGTCCGGAAAGAGCTGCAGGTAAGTCATGGCATTGAATCTGTATAATATTTAACTGTATTTCTTTCTGCTCTAATGTACAAATGTATAAATCCTACACACCTTCCATTTTACCACTCTATATGTTTTTGTGTGTGTGTGTGTGTGTGTGTGTGTGTGTGTGTGTGTGTGTGTGTGTGTGTGTGTGTGTGTGTGTGTGTGTGTGTGTGTGTGTGTGTGTGTGCATACAATATGCAGTGCACATATGCTGATTTTTTTTTTTTTTTTTTTTTACATTTTTTGACTTTCATGTTGCTAAATGTGCATATGTGTCCACAACTGTTGTGTTTTGATAAGGATTTGGATAGAATGAATTAAATCAGTGTATTCTATCATAGGAGGCCTGCAGAGTAAACCTCTAAAACGGACTGATAGCATTGACTTTCTACCTCCTGACAGTGAGTACAACTGAACTGAATCACTACTTATTGGTGTTTCATTAATTAAACTTTGATATTTTCGCATTAGTTATCACTCTATACTGTATCTATCTAATAAATATAGTCTGTAATCAGGGCTCCAGACTAACCTTTTAGAAATTAATATAATAGAAATAGAAATTAACAAGCGCCATATTTTCTACTCGAAGAGGCTCTGTATAGTCACGTTACGAACCACGTGACCGGGCTGCTCTGCTCTAGTTTCGGGTACATGAATATCCCAACTCTCCCACTAAGGCTCTGATTGAGGCAAAAGAAATTCATATTTCTTGGCTGTGCGGCACTCAGTGTTGGGAAGAGGAGGGGGGTGATCGTTTTTGTCTTGTCCCTTGCATTTTCCAAGTCCACCAGTGCGGCCTCATTAAAATTTAAGTAGCACCATAAGAAATTAACTCGCATATGCGACCAAATAGCTCACAGTCTGGAGAACTGTCTGTAATCCACCTCATTCGAGAACCGTTTGAGGGTCAACATCATAACATTTCATATTTCGGCATACTGCAATCCAACTCCATATGAAAAGCATGTATAAACATGTATTGCATTGCCAGGTATTATAATAAGTTAATAATAATAATACGTGAATCTGACACAGCTGATTTCACAAGATATAAAGAGGCTTTTTTAAACTAGGTTCTGAGGGACATAATGAACATCTTAAATGGTGTAATTCACTTCAAAGCTTTTCTTCTTAGCATCCCAGACGTGTTGCTTGATTGTTAGCAGATAATTGACAGGCAGCAACACCCCCAGCGACGCAACTAAATAGCAAATAGGGTTTTTTTTTCATTGCAGCAGTAGGCAGAAAGAGAATAAAAATGCTAATTATGTATTAATGCATTGTTTTCGTGTATTTTATTTATTTATTTATTTATTTATTTATTTATTTATTTATTTATTTATTTATTTATTTATTTATTTATTTATTTATTTATTTATTTATTTATTTATTTATTTATTTATTTATTTATTTATTTTCATTTCAGTGTCTGAGGTGAGGGTTGTTCTGTTAGGGAATAACCAGTCAGAGAGGAACAGAGTTGGGAACCTCCTTCTGGGACAGAATGTGTTCAGTGGTGAACTCAGAAACTCTCTCAAAGTTTATGGTGTAAAGGAGAACAGTCAGATGGTTGTCATCAACACTCCAGACCTTCTAGATCCCAAGATCTTATTTCCAGAACTGACAGAGAAGATCCAAAGCTGTGTGAGATGTTCTGCTCCTGGACCTCATGTGTTTCTACTGGTGATTCAGCCTGAAGACTTCACTGAAGAACAAAGAGTCAGATTACAGAGCATTCTTGAAAACTTCAGTCATCGCTCATTTGATCATTCTCTTGTATTAGTCTCAACACCCAGACAGCAAAGTGCAGGTCTGGTAAACTATGTGAAGTATCCTTCACTGGATGAAATGATCAGGAAATGTAGGTTCAGGCATGTAGATCAGAGGAACCTTCAGCACCTAGAGCTGTTGACACGACTGGGTCAAGTTGTTAAGGAGAACCATGAACAACATGTCCACTGTGATGTCTATGAAGATACCAGTGATCTCACCAGCACTGATGACAGCCAGAGACCACATGCTGTGAGATCTGGTACAGAAGGAGCAGCTGGTAAGTGATGAACTTCAATGGTATTTCATTTCATTATTTAACTGTTTCTTCCACTGAAGTATATATGTCAATCCTACCAAAAAAAGAATAAGTCTATTAGAAATAAGAGCCCACACCAAGTAATTAGAAATGAAAGATTTCCCACCAGTAGTCATGTTTTTCCATGTCTGATCTATAATATAAATATTTAATTCTAATACATTAATATCTCTAATCTATGTTGCAATTAGGTTACTGAATGCCAATGACTTTTTTGTTCATAAGATTCAAAATACTGTACATTTTGTTTTTGCAGATTCTGGATTCAGGATTGTGCTTCTTGGGAAAAGTAACAACAAAAAGGCTAGACTTTGCAACTTAATCGTCGAGAATGCAATCCATGAGCGTTATGCTTTTTCATCGCTACATCGCTATAATTCCTTATATGGTCTATCCAAGGTGGCAGATGGAAAGTGGAAAGGAAGGTCTGTCAGAGTAGTGAAAACCACAGATCTCTTCAGTCAATCTGTTGGAAAAGTGAGAAAAGAAATCAAAGAGATCTGTTCATCTGATTGTCCACCTGGACCAAATGTATTCCTGCTGCTGTTGAAGTCTAATGACTTTACTGAGGAAGACAGAGACACACTGAAGTTCATCATGGATTTATTTCATCAAAAGGACTTTAACAACATCATTGTCATCAAACCTGGTGAGTTTCAAGAGAACAACACTGTAAAACGCCTCATTGCAGAATGTGGAAGAATACTTTACAGTATGACCAAAGATAGCATTCCATCACTGATGGAGATGATGGAGAACATTGTGAGAAACCCTCCTCTGAACCTGGTTCTGTGTGGCCCAAGAGGACCTGTGAAGACCTCCACAGCCAACACCATTCTGGGTCAGATCCAGTCCAGCTCAGGGTCTAGTTCCCCTACAGAGTGTGTGAAGAGACAGGCAGAGGTGTTTGGTCGCTCAGTGACCCTGGTGGAACTGCCTTCCTTGGATGAAACATCTGAAGCAATGCTTCACAATGCGTTGAGATGTGTCTCTCTCTGTGATCCTGAGGGTGTGCATGCCTTCCTGTTGGCCGTTCCTCTTGGTCCTCTCACTGATGAAGACAAGGCAGAGTTACAGAGCATCCAGGATGTATTCACCTCTGAGATCAATGACTTCACCATGGTTCTGTTGACTGTAGAATCTGATCCAAATGCTCCAGCTTTTGCCAACTTCATAGATCAAGACAAAGACATTAAGGAGCTGTGTAAGAGCTATGCAGACCGATGCACTGTGTTCAACATTAAGAACAACAAGCAAGTTCCTGAGTTGTTGGATGCTGTGGAAAAGATGAGACCTCTGGAGGGTAAACCACTTTGCTTCACAAGAGAAATGTTTATCAAAGCCCAGATGGAGAAGATCATACAACTAGAGAAACTCATCACCACGCTACATGCTGAAGGACAGAAGCAGGAAAAAAACAGCACTTGTAAGTGTATTTATTGTTATTTACTGTAGTTTACACTTCCATGATTCACCTCAGTGTAGCTAGTTACCTTGCCATTATGTAATTCCAAATGTGGACAACTAAACAAACTTCCTGTTGATTTGATCCGCATCCATGGATCCATGCCAGATTTTCTGCCTAATAAAATGGTCAAAATCAACAGGAAGTAAAAAAAGGTTCTGTTTGAGCATACTGTGGCCATTTCTCAATACTCCCAAGTTGCCAAGTTCAGACTGGCTTCCTTGTGAGTTCAAATTTGCAGCTTGTCCTCAGGAATCGATGCTTCCAAGGATGGGAGAACGGTGATTCTGAGCATTGGAATAGAACTTCTACTTGGTGACGTGACACCACCGTATCAGCTTAATTCACCCAAATTGACCAATCACAGCATTGCTGTTCGGCGCAGATCCACAAGCTATACACGTGTTACACCACAACCCGTTGAAGGACAGCTTATAGATTTGTTAATTTTGTGCATTGTTTGAAATAGCATGTAGAGTCTACATTTTAGTAATCTTAAACATTCATATTTCTAAAAAAGGTTTATATTAGAAATACACACATAAATAGCCATTTAACAACTGTATAAACCTAGTGTGATTAGGATATTGTATTTTCATGGCTAATGTAAAGTTATGATGCAGTGCCTAATGTAATAATAAACAAATTTTGTCTTTCGTCTAATATGTAGCCATATTAGGTACAGTGGCCATTTTTTTCTTCTTTCTTCTTTGGCTCAAGTCAGTAGCCAAAACTTCAACGAGGGCATGGCAGCACTCTGGATCAAATAATTGATGATCATTTGTTCCTCCACAAGGCGCTTTTAAACAGAAGAACCCTTGCACCATTTATTTAGTAGCCTATAATAGTATTTACTATTTAACACATCTGTCTAGAGTAGTTCAAAAAGTATAACCCAATTAGATGTATCTGATGTGCCTGCACATCTAAATAAGTTAAACCTTACATATTCACAAAGATCAAAGTGGACTAAATCAGAATCTCAAACAAACAGGAGTGGATCATTCTTATTTACCTGAATTTATCACACACGCACACACACACACACACACACACACACACACACACACACACACACACACACACACACGCACGCACGCACACAAAGAGGTCCTACCCTTTGAAGTAAAGCATACAGCTGAAAAAACACGTTATTGAGCTCTTCACTCCCAGCAGAAAGTGTACTTTCTGTGTACTAATTCTATGCCTCTTGATATTTCAGGTGATCCTGATGATCAGACCCTCAGGATGGTGCTGATAGGGAAGACTGGCAGTGGGAAAAGTGCCTCAGGAAACACTATTTTGAATCAGAAGATATTTAATTCCAAAGCCAGTCAATTTTCTATCACCAAGTTTTGCCAGAAAGAACAGGCTGAAGTAAACGGCCGTCAAGTTGTTGTAGTTGATACACCTGGTCTGTTTGATACTAGTCTGTCCCAGGAGGAGGTTCAACAGGAGATGATCAAATGCATCAGCATGCTGGCTCCTGGACCTCATGTGTTCCTGTTGGTGTTACAGATCGGTCGACTCACTGAAGAGGAGAAAAATACATTGAAGTTAATCCAGGATGCCTTTGGAAATGATTCCAAGAAGTTCACCATCATTCTTTTCACAAATGGAGACACACTGGAGAATAATGACCAGTCCATTGAGGAATACATCAGTGAGGAGTGTGAAGATTCTTCTTTTCAGAAGCTGATTGCTGACTGTGGAGGAAGGTACCATGTCTTTAATAATGTTGATAGAAAAAACAAATATCAAGTCAGTGATCTGCTGATGAAGGTTGAGAAGATGGTGAAGGAGAATGGTGGAGGATGTTACACCACAGAGATGTTCCAGGAGGCTGAAGCAGAAATCCAAAAACAGATGGAGAAGATTTTAAAAGAGATGGAAGGAGAGATGAAGAGAGAAGTGGAGGAGCTAAAAAGAATTCATGAAGAGGAAAAGCAAACAATGAAAGGAAGGATGAAGGAGCAGAAAGATCAAATAGAAAAGGAGAGGAAAAAAAGAGAGAGACTACTGAAAGAAAAGGAGGATTATATTAAGAGAGAGCGTGAGGAAAGAGATGAGGAGGCCAGAAAATGGAAGCAAAATGAAGAAAATCAACAAAATGAGTGGAATGAAATGCTTAAGTTCTTGGAGAGAGAGAAAGTAAATGTATCAGAGGAAAAGGATAGAGAGTTGGAACTCAAGAGAAAAGAAATGAGAGAACAGCAAGATGCTTGGGAGAAGGAAAGAAGAGCATGGATAGATAAAAGACACCAGGAAGATGAAGAGAGAAGAAAAGAACAAAATAAAATGAAAAAGCTCCAGGAAGAATTTGAAATGGAAAACAATGAACATGAAAGGAACAGAAAAGAAGAGGACAAACACAGACAAGAAGAGGCAGCAGAAAAACAGAGAATTGTGGATGAATTCAGAAAGAAAGAACAGGAAGAACAGCAAAGAGATGAGGAGGACAGGAAAAGGAAGATACAGGATGAAATGAAACAAAGGGAATGGGAAAGGAAAGTTGAGACCTTGGAGAGAGAGAGAAAGGAAGCAGAAGAAAAGGATAGAATTTTGTTGGAAAATGAGAGAAAAGTTGTGAGAAAACAACAAGAGGAATGGGAGCAGGAAAAAGAAAGATGGAACAAAAAAGAACAGGAAGTTAAAGAGAGAAGTGAAGATAACCAGAAAAAAATAAAAAAGCTTCAGGACGAATTTGAACATGAAAGAAAAGAACATGAAAGGAAAAGAAAAGAAGAGGACAAACGCAGACAAGAAGAGGCAGCAGAAAAACAGAGAATTGTGGATGAATTCAGAAAGAAAGAACAGGAAGAACAGCAAAGAAGAGATGAGGAGGACAGGAAAAGGAAGATACAGGATGAAATGAAACAAAGGGAGTGGGAAAGGAAAGTTAAGACCTTGGAGAGAGAGAGAAAGGAAGCAGAAGAAAATGATAAGACATTGAGAGAGGAAATGAGAAAACAACAAGAGACTTGGAAGCAGGAAGATGAAAGGATGAGAGTTGAAGTAAAACATCTCCATCAAGTGATAGAACAACATATGGGTATGTTTTAAGAGTATTCTGGATTTTAGTGCTGCTCCTGCTAGTGGTGGTGCTGCTGCTACTACTACTGCTGCTGCTTCTGCTGCTTGTTCGGATAGATTGGATTGGAAAAAAAAAAAAAAAAAAACTTAGATTGTATGAATTTTGTGATGTCCCGATTTTTTTTTTTTTTTTACCTCTGATCCAATCCGATACCACAACTTCTCTGTTAGCCGATACCAAATACCAATACCAGAAAATAATACATATAATAATACAAAAAAGAATAACAGATCTTATATGAAGTCCACCCACCAGGAATAGCAGACTCCCCACTCAAATGTGTACTTGGGCATTTCCAAAGCAAATTCCATATGATCCAACATTTTATTTACCTACCATAGTGTCAACCCCTTACCCCTGTGTCTGATCACTGGTTAGACTGGTATATTCACCATAGTGTCAACCCCTTACCCCTGTGTCTGATCACTGGTTAGACTGGTATATTCACCATAGTGTCAACCCCTTACCCCTGTGTCTGATCACTGGTTAGACTGGTATATTCACCATAGTGTCAACCCCTTACCCCTGTGTCTGATCACTGGTTAGACTGGTATATTCACCATAGTGTCAACCCCTTACCCCTGTGTCTGATCACTGGTTAGACTGGTATATTCACCATAGTGTCAACCCCTTACCCCTGTGTCTGATCACTGGTTAGACTGGTATATTCACCATAGTGTCAACCCCTTACCCCTGTGTCTGATCACTGGTTAGACTGGTATATTCACCATAGTGTCAACCCCTTACCCCTGTGTCTGATCGCTGGTTAGACTGGTATATTCACCATAGTGTCAACCCCTTACCCCTGTGTCTGATCGCTGGTTAGACTGGTATATTCACCATAGTGTCAACCCCTTACCCCTGTGTCTGATCGCTGGTTAGACTGGTATATTCACCATAGTGTCAACCCCTTACCCCTGTGTCTGATCGCTGGTTAGACTGGTATATTCACCATAGTGTCAACCCCTTACCCCTGTGTCTGATCGCTGGTTAGACTGGTATATTCACCATAGTGTCAACCCCTTACCCCTGTGTCTGATCACTGGTTAGACTGGTATATTCACCATAGTGTCAACCCCTTACCCCTGTGTCTGATCACTGGTTAGACTGGTATATTCACCATAGTGTCAACCCCTTACCCCTGTGTCTGATCTGTGGTTAGACTGGTATATTTGCCAATATGACCCGATAATGACAAATAAGGGCCGATACTGATACTTTTCCGTTACAGGATTTGATACCGATATGACAAAAAAGTGGTGATCTGATACTTTTCCTGATACCGATACAGCATCGGGACATCCCTATATGATATACTGTCCATTAATATAGTGGTGCCAACTGTATTAATTGATTGCTAGAGTCCCGTGGTGGGAGTTCTGCTCTGGTTTTGGTCAATATTAAGTAGTTCATTTTGTGGGCGTCACTGGGACCACACTGTAAAAGTAAATGAATCCAAGAAAACAAATGCAATTTGTATTGTTTAATTATTTCTAAAATATTAGGACCTCCTTTGTTCATTTTTGATCCCTCTATCACAAGGAAATACTTTTTGGGCATAGAGAAAACATAATTCCCTGTGATAGAGGAGTCAAAAATGAATGCAGAACTTGCTAATATTTTAGAAATGGGTCAACAATAGAAAATACGTTTTTTTTACCTCCATGAAATGACCAGAACTACTTCATATTTCACCAAAACCAGAGCAGAACTCCCACCATGGGACTTAATTAATACAGTTGACACCACTATATTAATGGCACGCATTTCATACAGCTTAACTTCAAAAAATCTGAACTATCCTTTCAAGTGCAATATATTTTTAAATTAATAACTGCATTATCACCTCAGTCGGCAGCATTTGACATGATGTAACAAAATCGGCTTGATGAGCAACCTACTGGAATTATCGCTTGATATTTCTAGAATTGGCTACTTAATATAGGCTAATATATTTGATCTATGACAGTTATAATACACAGACTATGATCTTTGCAAAAATAGAATTATTAATAATTTTAACCTTTTCTTTTTGTAGATTCTGGACTCAGGATTGTGCTTCTTGGGAAAAGTGACAACAAAAAGGCAACACTTGGCAATTTGATAATAAGAAATCAACAGTTTTCATCGCTTAGTTTTTATAATGTCATTCACAGTCCAACAAAGCAGGTGGCATATGGGGATTGGAAAGGAACGTCTGTCAGAGTAGTGAAAACCACAGACCTCTTCAGTCAACCTGATGGATCAGTGAAAAAAGAAATCAAAGAGATCTGTTCATCTGATTGTCCACCTGGACCAAATGTATTCCTGCTGCTGTTGAAGTCTAATGAATTTACTGAGGAAGACAGAGAGAGACTGAAGTTCATCATGGATTTATTTCATCAAGAGGACTTTAACAACTTCATTGTCATCAAAACTGATGAGGGACCTAAAGACAACATCCCTGTCAAACAGATCATTTCAGATTCTGGAGGAAGACTTTACAGTATGACCAAAGATAACATTCCATCACTGGTAGAAAAGATGGAGAACATTGTGAGTCAACACAAAGAAAAATGTGATGCCTCTGTTAAAGGTAACACTATTACACCAAAATCCATCCCTCCTCTGAACCTGGTTCTGTGTGGCCCAAGAGGACCAGTGAAGACCTCCACAGCCAACACCATTCTGGGTCAGATCCAGTCCAGCTCAGGGTCTAGTTCCCCTACAGAGTGTGTGAAGAGACAGGCAGAGGTGTTTGGTCGCTCAGTGACCCTGGTGGAACTGCCTTCCTTGTATGAAACATCTGAAGCAATGCTTCACAATGCGTTGAGATGTGTCTCTCTCTGTGATCCTGAGGGTGTGCATGCCTTCCTGTTGGCCGTTCCTCTTGGTCCTCTCACTGATGAAGACAAGGCAGAGTTACAGAGCATCCAGGATGTATTCACCTCTGAGATCAATGACTTCACCATGGTTCTGTTGACTGTAGAATCTGATCCAAATGATCCAGCTTTTACCAACTTTGTAGATCAAGACAAAGACATTAAGGAGCTGTGTGAGAGCTATGCAGACCGGTGCACAGTGTTCAATATTAAGGACAACAAGCAAGTTCCTGAGTTGTTGGATGCTGTGGAAAAGCAAAAGAGACATCTAGAAGATGAATCACTTTGCTTCACAAAAGAAATGTTTATCAATGCCCAGATTGAGAAAATCATACAACTACACAAATGCATCACCACACTACGTGCAGGACAGAAGTCGAAAAAATCCATCACTTGTAAGTATCTCCTTTCACCTTCACTATAGACATTTTCATGATTCACCCCAAGTAAATCTTTCAAAACACTCCGGTTAAAGGATATTCCTTTCAAAGCAGAGGGTGCAGCTTCATTAAAAATATGGTTGCTGCATTGCATGCTGTCATATTTTAATTTTCCTTAGCTCCCCAGTCCCAGTAGTAAGTGTACTAATTCTATGCCTCTTAAATTTTCAGGTAATCCTGATGATCAGACCTTCAGGATGGTCCTGGTAGGGAAAACTGGGAGTGGTAAAAGTGCCTCAGGAAACACTATTTTAAATCAAGTAGCATTTACTTCCGAACTCAGTCAAATGTCTGTCACCAAGGTTTGCCAGAAAGCACAGGCTGAAGTAGACGGCCGTCAAGTTGTTGTAGTTGATACACCTGGTCTGTTTGATACTAGTCTGTCCCAGGAGGAGGTTCAACAGGAGATGATCAAATGCATCAGTCTGCTGGCTCCAGGACCTCATGTGTTCCTGTTGGTGTTACAGATCGGTCGACTCACTGAAGAGGAGAAAACTACATTGAAGTTAATCCAGGAGGCCTTTGGAAAGGATTCCAAGAAGTTCACCATCATTCTTTTCACAAGAGGAGACGATTTGAAGCGTCAGAAAAAGTCCATTGAGGACTACATCAAAGGCTGTGATGATTCATTTAAGAAGCTGATTGCTGACTGTGGAGGAAGATACCATGTATTTAACAATTTTGAAGAAAACGACAGAAATCAAGTCAGTGATCTGCTGATGAAGGTTGAGAAGATGGTGAAGGAGAATGGTGGAGGATGCTACACCACAGAGATGTTCCAGGAGGCTGAAGCAGCCATCCAAAAACAGATGGAGAAGATTTTAAAAGAGAAGGAAGGTGAGATGAAAAAAGAGATTGAAAATCTGAAAAGAACACATAAAGAAGAAAAGAAAAAAATGAAAAAAATGATGAAAAAACAGGAAGAAGAAATTGAACAGGAGAGGGAAAAAAGAGAGAGACAACTGAAAGAAAAGGAGGATTCTATTAAAAAAGAACGTGAGGAACGAGAAGAGGAAGCCAGAAAACATAAGCAATTAGAAGAAAATAAACAAAATGAGTGGAATGAAAAACTCAAGGCTTTGGAGAGAGAGAAACGGAAAGCGTCAGAGGAAAATGATAGAGCTTTGGAACTGAAGAGAAAAGAAATGAGAGAACAGCAAGATGCTTGGGAGAAGGAAAGAAGAGCATGGATGGATAAAAGACACCAGGAAGATGAAGAGAGAAGAGAAGAACAGAATAAAATGAAAATACTTCAGGAAGAATTTGATCTGGAAAGACAAAAACATGAAAAGAAAAGAAGAGAAGAGGATCAGAAGAGACAAGAAGAAGAAAAGAAACAACAGGAAATTCTACAGGGGATGAAGAAAGAACAGGAAAAAAGGGAAATGGATGACAGAAAAAGGAAGGAAGAACAGGAAAATAAATTACAGGCATCAGAGAAAAAACTTAAGGCCCTGGAGAGAGGATCAGAAGAAATGAGAAAACAAAAAGAGGACTGGGAGAAGGAAAGAGAAAGATGGAATAAAAAAGAACAGGAAGACAAAGAGAGAAGAGAAGAAGAAGAGAAGAAAATAAAAAATCTCCAGGATGAATTTGAACATGAAAGAAAAGAACATGAAAGGAAAAGAAAAGAAGAGGACAAACGCAGACAAGAAGAGGCAGCAGAAAAACAGAGAATTGTGGATGAATTCAGAAAGAAAGAACAGGAAGAACAGCAAAGAAGAGATGAGGAGGACAGGAAAAGGAAGATACAGGATGAAATGAAACAAAGGGAGTTGGAAAAGAAAGTTGAGGCCTTGGAGAGAGAGAGAAAGGAAGCAGAAGAAAATGATAGAACATGGTTGGAAAATGAGAGAAAGATCTTGAGAAAACAACAAGAGGAATGGGAGCAGGAAAGAAGAGCATGGTGGAAGAAAAGACAACAGCAGGATGAGGAAAGAAGAGAAGAACATCACATGAAAATAAAAAAGCTCCGGGAAGAAATTGACCAAGAAAGAGAAAAACACGAGACGACGAAAGAAAAAATGGAACAACAAGGAGTAGAGGAACAAGAGAAACTTGAGAAAAAACTGAAGCAGATGGAGGATAAATACAAAGATGAGGCCAGAAAACAAGCTGAGGAATTCAATGAGTTCAAAGAAAAATACCTGAAGGAGTCCAAGGATCTCATACAAAAACAAAAAGATGAAATACGTAAACTGCAACAGCAACAAGTTGCAGAATTGAAACAGGTTCAAGTGAAATATGATCTTTCAAGTCATAAGGAGAGTTTACTGAGGGTGGAAGTAGGAGAGAAAACTAAAGAGATAGCAAAGAAAGCAGAAGAAATAGAAGCCATGGATAAGAAAAATGAAATGGAAATAGAAGCCCTGAAGCTGGAGCATGAAAAACAACAGCAAAAGCTGAAAGAGAAGTATTACTATAAACCAGGCTGCATTACCAGCTGAGGACATCATCATGGTGTCAACATTTTGAGTAAGTGCATTCCTAATATCGTATGAGTGCTTTTTGAATGCATCCTGTATTTTATTTAATTAATTATTAGTATCTTCTAGAAAATACATTATCTATATCATCTTTGAATACACATCAATAACTGGGGGCTTTGTAGTTGTGGGCTGTGTTCAACTACAATTTGGAAATACAGTATGAAACAAATTGGCAAGCATAATGTATGTAAAACAACCTTGTGTATTGTGTGTATTGATCCTGCAAACAGTAGCCTATTACAGTATCTTGTAAACCTTACTTTTTAAGCGCTGTTTGGAACCTCACTTTCCATGATAGTTCCAAGATGAGGTCCTGCTATGTAGGGACTGATAGAGGTACATTATGTCCAAATTCAGTGAAGTATACCCTTTTCAACATCAAATCTGGAAAGTAAAGGTACTCCAAGACACCTACAGTATATACAGTATGTTTGCAATTTCAATGGGAAAATGTCTAGAAAAATAACAAGGAAATGTTCACATTATTATACTGGAGAGGTTTCATGCTGTGCTCTAGGGCGGGTGTACATTATGCGGGTGGGTGTGTTCAGTATGTGCAGTGAGGTGACCAATCAGGCAGGGTATTTACAGGGATTAAAGTTCTGGAAATCAGTACTGGGTACTGATTTCAGTCCTGAGGATTTCACAGGGGTCATTTAATTAGATCAGTGCTTATTTGCAAAAGATCATTTTCAGTCCCAAGATTTTTTTTTACTTTAATCCCTGTATTTAGGCTTTCTATTCTGGTTGCTTCTTCCTGCCTTCCTTCTGCATTGTGGTTCCTGGTTGTTATGTGATGTTTGCTCACACCACCACCCCAGCACCACCACTGGGCTCTGGTATTTCTGTTCCCCCTATTTCTGGGATTATTATTGTATATCTATCTCCCTGCTCTTAATGTTTAATGATGGTGTTTTATTGTGCTGAGCAGGGAGAAAAATGTAGCAGAGCCCAACGCCAATCTAAAATATAATGTTATAAATATTGATTAAATCTTTTTGTGAGTTATCTGACTGAATTATTACCCTTATAGTTACAAATATATATTATTATATATTTGTGTCACAACCCCGCAGTTGTTCTTTGCATCGTTCTATTCATGGTTCAAGTACTGTTTTTTGTTGTGGTTTTCCTGCTGTCCGTCCATGTAACATTAGCAGCAGTAGAGTGGCTTGTACCTGACTGGCTGCAGTATGGAAATCAGCCCTTTGTGCGGTGTGTGATTGACTAGCAGTGGAAGACAAGGCCCACTTTATGACTATATCATCAGTATGACTAATTCCATGAGCTTTCATTAGTCAGATTTCATTTGACAAAAACGTATATAAAATACATCAAACACTTAATCATTTTACTTAACCTCTTCAGAAATTGCAAACATCTCAGGCAACATAATTAACTTTTTGGATGAAACCTTCAGTTTACAATGAAAAGGTGATCTTGACCCCACTTGTATGATGTACGTCAACCCCATGGGAGGTCAGAGTTAGGGTTAGGATTAGGCATCAGTCTGATGGTTAGGTTTAGGTGTGTCGCATGAGTGATAGTTTGGTTTAAAAAAAAAAAAAAAAAGCTTGCACCCACCAGACCCTAAACACAACAATGAGACCTCATTCCTGATTTATTTTGTGTGTGTGTGTGTGTGTGTGTGTGAGGGGGGGGGGGGGGTTTCCAACAGGTTAAAGTGTTGATCCGGAGGAGCTAACTGTGATGAATAATCACGCAGGTGCTGGAGGTGGGAATGGCAGAAGGGAAACACCTGATCCACGCAGTGGTCATCAACGTTCCTCAGAAGACCTGTCCATCTCTCTAGGTCTGATCCATGCAGTGGTCATCAACGTTCCTCAGAAGACCTGTCCATCTCTCTAGGTCTGATCCATGCAGTGGTCATCAACGTTCCTCAGAAGACCTGTCCATCTCTCTAGGTCTGACCCATGCAGTGGTCATCAACGTTCCTCAGAAGACCTGTCCATCTCTCTAGGTCTGATCCATGCAGTGGTCATCAACGTTCCTCAGAAGACCTGTCCATCTCTCTAGGTCTGATCCATGCAGTGGTCATCAACGTTCCTCAGAAGACCTGTCCATCTCTCTAGGTCTGATCCATGCAGTGGTCATCAACGTTCCTCAGAAGACCTGTCCATCTCTCTAGGTCGTCCTCAGACCAGACCTCCAACATCACTTCCAGTCATGGTTGTGGCAAATGTTTGATTTAGGAAAACAAAGCAATGAAGAAACAAAAGATTTTTTCTCTTACATAACATTACAATGTTCTTATTTTGTGCAATACTCGTATATTGTATAAACTGATAGATGTATGTTGTATATACTCATAGTCGTATATTGTATATACTGATAAAGACCCAATTACTGACGTTTTAGTATCCAGGTCCAGGTTCTTCAGAATAGGAAGGACACTGATTTGATGAATGCAGAAATGCTATGAGTTGTTTTATAATGTATAAAACATTAGAATACATCAACAACAAAGGGACAACACAAAAGGGACACTAAGGCTCTTTGAGTTCAATGACGGTGACTCTATTTTTATAATGAATAATCAGAGTCAGATTATTCATATTGCATGTGTCTTTCAGCAGAACTTTCAAGGAGAATGTTCTCTGTCATGTCTTGGTGACATTATTTACTGAATGAGACGAGATGCTCACACAATTATCATATAATAATATGATATATATAAGACATTCCTTTTGCTGTTGAATTGTTGAACATATTGCATACTGCTGATCATACTGACTACTGTATGACATTAGTATTTATGTTATCCTCTTGTGTTATTATTTTAATAAATACAACAGTTATTAATTGACTTGGTTAGTGAATCTCCTGCCACAAAGACATGACCAGATATGTGAAGTTCCAAACACAGTGGGATTTATGTTTGAGGTTTTGTGCTGCTCTTATGGATGTAAAACTTTAGTGTATACTATGTGTTGTCTTGTTCATACAGTATTGTATTGTAAAAAAATAATCCCATTAATGAAAAATATTATGTGTGGACAATAAACAGGGGTATGGAGATGTTTTCATGTGGTATCATCAGCATTAATGCCTAACTGTTATAGAAAATAAAAACGTTTGTTTGTTTCTAAAGATTGCAGAGCGATGACAGACATTGACTGACATACAATATTTATGTATTTATGTCAGTCAATCATAATCCAATGTCTGTGGTGTCATAACATGTTACAGTAACACCACCTAGTGGTGAAATATCATCACTACTAACATAATATACAGAGTTAGATGTCAGTTAAATGTTACTCATTAAATAATAAATACTAACAGACAAGGTAAATGTTCAGTTTAAACACTACAACCTTCTACTTAGTAGTAGAAGGTTGTAGTTTTTCCCCACACTTGCATTTGTAAACATAGTTAGTTAATGAATCCATAGTTAAGTCACACTTAAGATAATAATAATAATTAAAAAAAAATGTTTGGGACCCAGAGGATAGCCTATTATATCCCATATAGTTGAGCAGTAGGCCTAACATGTATAAGCAATACAATCAATATTATGTATTTGCATTGTATTTACAGACTGATAATACAATATGTTGTAGCTTATTGCACATTTTCACCATTGCTAAAATGATTGATTGATCTATTGACCGATTGAAATGGCTTTGTAAATGTTTGTAGAAAATGGAAAGTAGACTACAGGTTTATATAAAACATTCTGAGGAAATAAAACCAGAAAAAGAAGCTCACAATGCCTTTTGTCTGTGAGCTTGTAATGAAGACCAACTAGGCATATTTTCATATTGCTGATGATGCATAATTATATGTAATGTGTGTGTAAGTTAAAAAGTTATGAATGATAAGGAATGAACTCACACATTGTCACGTACCAATTCAGTTCATCTTTCTAAACATCAGTTTTCCTCCTTGGTGTCTGTTCCAAACCAACCAGTCAGATCCGGTCTAGAGCCCCACCCACTACATCCGGTACTGCGCACAGCGTTTCCGTTTCCGCTCTTCAGCTCCACACGCTGTGAGAAGGTTTGTTGTTTGTTGTAGGAAAAGTTATCAGAGGAGACTAAGGAGAGAATGTAAAAACAACAGATATGGAGAAAATATATTCCTTTAGAGAATGTTTAATGTAATGTTGAATGTATTTCTGTTGGGAATTAAACGTTGGAGGAAAGAAGTAATAAGTTCTGAACCACTGACTGTGAAGTTACAACTAATGGAACCAAATGGACTCTTCAAACCAGGTGAGCCATCTAATTGTCTAAGTTGCGACATTGAGGGGTCAGAAACTGAGCGCTCGAGCTGCTGTTCATGCAGCTTGAACAGGGACACACTGGAGTTGGAAATCCATTTGTTTTCAATGAGGATGGCGCAGAATAAGAGCAATTTTAGGGCGTATCGCATGTGCAACATGACAACTGTTATAAAATAGCCTGTTGTGTGGCGACTAAAGGGATTTAAGATCATTAGGCTACAGTTGAGGATGTCGCCTGAGTCCACTGCATTTCTGCCCATTTCAGGTCTAGGATTTGTCCCTATTTGTTGTCCCCATCCTCAGTAGAAGTCTGCGTAGAAGAGCCGCCATTGGACTGGCTTCATGAAGTGAACGGAGTTAGCGTGACTCTGTCTATACTCTATGGCTCCGTTAAGGGGAAGTAAGGTTTCCCGTAAATGGTGTGACTTTCTGTGAAGCAATATGCGCGTGCGCGTTCTCTCTCTCTCTCTCTGAGCAGCAGCAGCATCAACACTCTTCAAGCTCACATCACGCCGCGGTGTGATGCGCTGTGAGCTTGTAGATCTGCTGCTGGTTGAAGTTAGTTATGGAGCAGTGAGTGAGGAAGTGTCTCGTCCTGGTTGTCTCAAAGTTAAACACGACAGATCTTTTCTGCTTTGCTCTGCTCTGCTGTCAGTCAGGTAGGCTATATTATACAAGAAAATATATTTTAAACCTTATAGTTATAGAAGTGACCACCAGGCATATGTAACCAAATGGAGGTGTTTCGAAACCTCCAATTACAAGTTAAAGATTATCCTACTACCGATCCGCGGGAGACCCAGAATTGGTCTACGTCTAGTCCTATAGACCTTGTGGGGGTACGGAGAAGTCGGGCCGCCGCGAAGTCGGACCCTGAGTATAGACAGAGTTACGCTGTTGCAAACCCTGATCACTAAATGGGATCATTCCAATGGCGGCTCTCCTACATAGACTTTATTATCTTTATTTTAGATTGTTTTGTAATACTATAGGATATAGTAAAATCATCAGGCAATAGCCTGATGTTCTTAAATCCCTTTATTTTACGTCATTTACTACAGCATACACATTAGCAACCCAGCTTTGATGATTATACATACATTGTTTTATTTTAGAATGTTTTATAGCCTACTACTACTAGTAGGCCTACAGCCTAGACATTAGAGACTTTAGTTGTCACTGTGCAATGCTTTATAACATATGTTTACATAGCTCTTATTTGCACCGCCATCGTTGAAAACAATGTATTTCAAACTCCAGTTTGTCCCTCTTTCAGGCTGAACAGCCTTCCCGCGCACAGTTTCTGACCCCTCAATGTCGCAACATTTCGGTTGGTCCGACTTCGCGGCGGCCCGACTTCTCTGGTGACCCCTGTTGTGTATGATATGATCCGGAAATTATGATTGGTACCGTATACAATTGTAGCAGGTGGCTACAGCCTCTGTCGTGATGGCCTCCAAATGTATTTTGTGAGTTGTGCAATCAATTGGCATACATTTTTATACTTAAGAAGTTTAAGAAAACGCCTGGTTTCTGCATCCTATGACGCTGTGAGCTTGAAGATTCGTTCATTTCGCCGGAGCGCACCGTGGTCACTTGATCGTGAGTAGCGTGCGTGCGCCCGCGCGTGTGTGCGTGCGTGTGTGCTTTCCCACTCCAAACATGCAGTTGGCCACACGCATGCATACATACACCACGCGCACGTACACAGGCGCACACGCGGAATTTGGTTTGGCTGAGCAATTGGAACTTGCAAATAACTTTAAAGAGGAGTGGGTGGGATGGGGGGCGGGTGGGCCGCTGCGAGTTAACATCCAGATTTGCGGCCGGTAGCCTATAGGCCAGTAATTTTAGCTCATGTTTTACCTAAAATTGGAATAAATTGTAACATGGGATTTTTCTTCACAGATCATTTCTTTGAAGTCTCCAGAACAACATACTAAAAGTCCCAAGAAATCCAAGTTGCGCAAATATGTTTAATTTCATAAAGTAATAAAATACATAGGCTCCAATGGAGCCCCCTTCCTATACAAACCCATTATAACTTAAAACTCCATTTTAACCATGATGGATTATTCAAAAACAACCCATCTTTTTTCTGGTGACTGATATTGTACTCCTAATATGTGAGAGGGCAGTGGAATTTCATTTACAGGTTTCATTTATTTTTTTAAAAATATTCATTTCGGTGGGCATACCCAGATATGGAGGCAGCTACCTTTTCCAAAACAATATTTAAAAAATAACTGAAACCTGTGAATGAAATTCCACGGTCCTCTCACGTATTAGGAGGACAATATCAGTCACCAGAAAAAAGATGGGTTGTTTTTGAATAATCCGTCATGGTTAAAATGGAGTTTTAAGTTATAATGGGTAAATGTAGCTGCCTCCATATATGGTTATGCCCACCGAAATGAATATTTTTAAAAAAATAAATGAAACCTGTAAATGAAATTCCACTGCCCTCTCACATATTAGGAGGACAATATCAGTCACCAGAAAAAAGATGGGTTGTTTTTGAATAATCCATCATGGTTAAAATGGAGTTTTAAGTTATAATGGGTTTGTATAGGAAGGGGGCTCCATTGGAGCCTATGTATTTTATTACTTTATGAAATTAAACATATTTGCGCAACTTGGATTTCTTGGGACTTTTAGTATGTTGTTCTGGAGACCTCAAAGAAATGATCTGTGAAGAAAAATCCCATGTTACAATTTATTCCACTTGAAACTCTATTTTGCCTGGACTACTAGTGTAGATTACAGACTTGCATAGGGCCGCATAATGCCCAGGTTTGATATAGAGAGATTCCTAGCTCTGGTCCAGAGCTCCACTGCTTCTATGAGTCTGCCTTGCATTGGAGCTCTGTAACATACAATACAATCTGCCATTACTCCACCCGACCAGCCTCTCTTCTGGAGTGGAGATATAAAGAATGTTTTACCTACTCACCAAAATAAACACGACTTGTGTGATTAGAAAGACTACTTTCCTTAGTGGAAACACTCTGAGCCCCCTACAAACATCATGAGCTATGGATTGGAAAAACTATGACAATGGACATCAATCGTAATGTTTATGTGAAAAAAAAAACTAGAGCAAAAGTATTTACGTAAATTTGATGAAGAATTAATAAAATATATTGCCATGGTCATTGCAGAGTTAACTGTATAATTTAGTCAGACTAAATGACTACAATTCCAAGTGCTTGTCAGGGTGGGCTTTGTTGAAGCATGTCACAGTGCAACGTGTTGTAGTCGAAATCCTGAATATAAATAAACAATACATCAAAGAAAGGATAATAACATTCTTTATAGAAATGAACTTCTTAATCTTCTTTTGATAGTTATCTTCATCATGTTCTCATATTGATACATGTATTCTGTGATTGTACTCATTGTTAATCTCCTTATTCCATGTATTTCCAGTGTAACAGTGTAAGGTGATCTTTCCTGGGTGTTAATCTCCTTATTCCATGTATTTCCAGTGTAACAGTGTAAGGTGATCTTTCCTGGGTGTTAATCTCCTTATTCCATGTATTTCCAGTGTAACAGTGTAAGGTGATCTTTCCTGGGTGTTAATCTCCTTATTCCATGTATTTCCAGTGTAACAGTGTAAGGTGATCTTTCCTGGGTGTTAATCTCCTTATTCCATGTATTTCCAGTGTAACAGTGTAAAGTGATCTTTCCTGGGTGTTAATCTCCTTATTCCATGTATTTCCAGTGTAACAGTGTAAGGTGATCTTTCCTGGGTGTTAATCTCCTTATTCCATGTATTTCCAGTGTAACAGTGTAAGGTGATCTTTCCTGGGTGTGTGACCAGCAGAGAGACATTATGGCTGAAGCAGCACATGGTGGTGAGTCCATGATAAAATACAACAATTAATGCAGGATAGTAGTTCTACTTGGTGAAGAAATAATCATAGGATAATATCATCAAGGCCTTTTGTTTTGCTTTTTACATGTAATTGGTGCATCCACCAAAGCACCTTACATAGACACTGATCCAGTCTACCTCTAAGCCACTGACACCTGTAGAATAAGGAAATATTAATAATTAACTAAATCATGGCTTTGGAAGGTTTCTGCATTTTATGGTGGACTAACACTACTGTCTGAAAGCGTGTCCCCTGCAGTTTTACATTTGCATACATAAGAGTATTGTTTTTGACATTAGTTAAATGATAGTCTTGGTAGACATACAGTACATATTAGTGATTATGACCAAATATGTTTTCCACAGATTATTATTGTTTTTGTACAACAAGGAACAATAATCTAACTTGATTTACATTATGTGTCATGCTGCTAAAACCACCAAACATGGGTGATTTTCCTGTGGAATGTGTAATTCCTGATCTAAGGTGAGAGTTGTGAGGCTTAAAACTCAAACACACTCCAGGGTGAAGTGATTGTAGTTTTTCTAAACCCTAAAAAGGTTATCACTGTGTTACCTTTCTACCCTTAAAGAGATATTTTTGGAGATATTTTCGTTGTATGAAATCCTGTCCATTAATAATAGAGGTGTCAACTGTATTAAGTGACATCCAGAGTCCAGTGGTTGGAGTACAGCTCTGTATTTTGTGTGAATATTAAGTAATTCTGGTCAATTCTACTACGTAATAGCCAGTGTTGCCACAGTTACTTTGAAACAGTAATCCGACTACTGACTACTGACCACTGCTTGGAAAAGTAACTTAGTTACGTTACTGACTACTTGATTTGGAAAGTAACTAAGTTAGATTACTTTTAGTTACTTGCGGCATATAGGACTAGCACCAAGATTCTTTAGGTTAGACATGGTATTTTTGAAAGTTGACAGTACTTTCTTGCCAGGGCAGAGCGTGCATCGGACCCTGATGTTACCATCATTAACTGAAATAAAATCAAAATAGTGGTTGTACTTCCAACTGCTAAACGCGAACCGCTCTTCCTCCATAGTAGCACACTAACGTTGCAGCTAACTCTCCCCCTCTCTCGTGCCGCGGCCCGCGAAACAGAGATCTGAGGAGTAGAATGTTTGCTATACATATCAACACGTGGAGCGGGAATGTCACCTAAAAAAAGGGCCTGCATGGTCCAATCGAACGCCACCTTGAACTTTTAGATTCTACAGGGTGAAATGCGAAAAAGTAACGCATCTAATATTAAATAAGTAACTGTAGTCTGACTGCTGGTTTTGAAATAGTAGTTGCGTTAGACTACTCGTTACTGAAAAAAGTAGTCTGACTACAGTAACACGTTACTAAGTAACGCGTTGCTGGCAACACTGGTAATAGCCTGGTTCTCTACATAAGTCTGTGTAGTGTCAAACATCTCCTTAGCTCCAGTCACAGAGTATCTGATCGCACATCACTTCCTTGATCCATTGTTTAAATAATGGTGGTTTAATCGATGGAAAGCGATTAAATCCTCACCGTGTTTGATGCATGTGCTGTGGGCCATGCAGCAGAGAGCAGTGCTCCAACCATTTGGTACAGTCAAACAACCAAATACAACCAACCAGAAAATACAAACCAAATTCCCTCCAAACCAGCCAATGCTGGAATGTAGCGTACCGCATTTTCTGCACTATAAGGCACACCAGATTATAAGGCGCACCAGATTCTAAGGCGCACCTTTTAGAACTGTTTTCATATATAAGGCGCACCGGATTATAAAGCACAGAGAATAGAAGCTACTGGAGTCAAACGATCCATATATAAGGCGCACTGGATTATAAGGTGCACTGGGGTCATTCCGCGCCAACTCACCTAAATTTCAGAAACTCCCCCACATCACCATCTCAGATTTTGCTCAAAAAATTCTATAATCAAGAACCATATGTTTGTACCACACATGCAAAATATTAGCTCCCAAATCATTGTAGTTTTGGAACTACAGGCCTTTAAAATATTGGTGTCAAAACACCACATGTCGAAGATTTCAACTTCAGAGACCCATAACTTCTTATTGCAGCTATCTACACAGTTGTGTTTGCAGATTCTTACTGAATGATACCCACTCTTTTCAAATCTGTTGCCAGAAAGCCTCTGAAGGACATACTTTTTGCATAATAGGAAGGAAATAGGGCATTTTTGGCATCTTATTTGGTCATGTGGCTAGGGGTTTAGGATCTTCTAATTCTTTGTGAAGATGCTCTCATATAAGATGCAACTACTCCCTGATTTTTTTTAACAAACGCCCCTTTTAATATTTTTTTTTGTACGTGAACAGTGTCGTCATTTTTCACTTTTTTCCACATTCAGAACACTGTGACTCTAAATTGGAAAATTCCTACTAGCAGCTACTTCAGACTTACATACACTGACATACAAATTTCCATATTTTAGTAGTTTTATGTCCAAGAAATTAATATTTTTCTCTCTATTGGGACCTAAAAACAGCTATTTGGCCAAAAATAACAAAAATGCTGGGCAGCTTTTAATAAACAAAAGAATAATGAAGGGATGTTTTGCACACAAATTAAGGCATACACATTTCCTGAACAACTTTTACTGTATTGTACAGTATTTTTTGCAATTAGAAATCCTAGGTATAATTGCAATTTTTGTTGTATATCCTTGGAAAATATAGAAAAATAACAACAACATTTTGGAGTAGTTGTGTAAGACAAAACATTTAGCCATGAGGTTTTATTTACATATTAACACATTCAGTGATCCATGATCATGATGTTGAAAAACATCACACGATTTGTACATAATTTTAAGTCAAATATTGGCATCCATGATAATGGGTAATTAATTCACAGGCAGTACCAGTTTCAGGTGATGTGTTAAGACACTCATAAACTGTCATCTAGTTAGTACATAAGTTAAAACTTAAGTCTGTCACAAGTTTGAAGTCACCCTCTGTTAGTTGGTATTGGCGTCCTCCACTTTTTATGTTTGGGGCCTCTACCACACAAAGGACATGAAGCAAAGGCACCCAACATTCATCTTTCCTGCTTTGTGGTGGCCATGAGAATGAGTTGCCTCGTCCTTGTGTCATGAAATTGACATAAACATCATTTTGTTCTTCATTTCTGGTGACAATATTTCCAATGTACCATTTTCTGTCATAAACACAGGCAACATATTTGCCCGGCTGGTACATATTTGATGCAGATTGGGACATTTGGCTTGGGGCCTGTAACTGGGACTGTAAAACTGGTGTGGTTTCAGGTCCTATGTCCACTACCGATGATGGTACCACATCAGAAGAAACCCTTCTCATCTCCAGCTGAGTGGGTGCAATTGGGCAGAAGCTGTGATGAGATCTTGTTCCAGGAAAGGTTGAAACATTTTTGAAACGCTGTTCCAACTTGTATGCCACAGCATTGTGAAGAATCTCTTCGGCAGAGACAAAGAAAAACTTGATTCCCTTGATATTCTGGTCAGCCCATTTATACATTGCTTCAGCTGTGAGAATTTGGTTATGGACAGCTGCTTGCAAACTAGCCCTTGCAACAAGTCGTTTCACTGTGCCCCCAATACCGTCACACGGACTTTTTCCGTGGCTGGTGGCAAAAAAATGCCACTCAGCCTCCAAGTTGAAGTCATTCAGATGGTGCAGCAAATTGCTCAGGTTTTTATAGTTTTTATACTGGGATGCTGCACCATCGCTAAAGTACAGGACCTTCTTAAGATGTGGCAGTGTTTGTTTCAGGTGTGCGACAACTTTTCCAATAAAAGCATGCACTGTCGTGGTGTCATGCTTCAGGCACTCTGAAATAACACACAATGAAATAGAGACAAGGTTTCCTGGTGCTCCTTTGACATAAATGCAGAAGGGGTGAAGTGTTGCTTGACTATTGTCCCAGTGGTGACCTTGCACTGCATCCTGTACGATGAAACTATAGTTTTCTGCAAAGTCCAGAAGAACAATAGCAGAATCATGGGGAAGGGTGTCCTTTAGTTCACACAAAAAAACAGATTAAACTTTAGCAACAAAATGGTGAGCACGGAGATCATTGAACTGTTTGCACACCTGAGGGATAAATTCACTCACAGGCAATTGCAAAGTCACTAGAGCGGTCCTGTCAGTAAGTACCCATTGCTTGTAAGTTATGATGTCCTCGGGCTCTGTTATTTGTTGCGAAAAGTTTGGTTAAATAGGTTAGTAAACCGTCCATTCCTGGGCAGTTGACACAATAATGCAGCATACACTCTCTGTTCTCTGTAGAACAAACCATCTTGCTTAGCAATTCTTTGTAGTCAGTTATATCTGGAATCACACTACAGCATAACTTAGTGTTCTGGTGATGTTGGCAGACACAAACAGAATGCATGCCTGAACTGGTCACAGGCACACACCACTGAGGGCGAAGTTCGTAGAATTTGGATATTCCAATCTTGTCTCCAGATTCTTTGTACTCTGAGTAGAGCTCATTTATATTAACTAGAAGAAGTCGTTTCTGCATCTGCTGTCTTTCCCCATTAATTTTGACTGACACATATTCTTTCTTGCCTGGACACATCCTAGAGAACTCATCGTTTTGATAGAATGTGGTCACTCGTGCCTTTACAGCTTCATCTAGCTTACGGCCAGCTTTACTGTCCGGATCTGCTAGAATGCCTTTGTTTTTCTTAAGCTCTCTTGCCTTCTTAACAAGATGTTCACTGACACTGAATTCTTCAACTGTTCTTTGAATGCTCCAACTCTCAGGGGCAAGAGTTATGATTTTAATCTTTTCCTGGTAGGTTGCTGTGGCACATTTCTCCTTCAAAAGTTTCATCAGTCGGTCCAGGTCTTTGCACCGATCACAGCCTCCCTCATCCTGACTCGAAGTCAGTTCTTCTTTTGGGATGTCTAGGACTTCAGAAATCTTTGATTTTGCAGCTGTTTTGATGTCTTTTGCTTTCCTTTTCGCATACCCAGGCTTATCCCTCTCACTTTTACGTTTTAGGGGGGAAATCCCTAACAGCTGGATACTTTGGTCCAGAGAATCATGTGCCACTTCTTGTGGTTCAAATTCTTCACTGGACTGAGTGAAGTCTTCTGCGAGTATTTTCTCAGCACACTTCTTTTCACACCGTTGACACACTTTTTGTCCTGGTTTTAACTTGAATGTCCTGGCAGCCTCTTCCTGCACAACTCGGAGGTTAGCTGTAAAGAAATGTGATTAGTTTTTAACTTAAGCTTTCATAATGCATACTAAAATCATGGACAGGATAAACTTTGTGACTTACTTCGAACACTTTTCTTGTGCATCTTGAATGGATCACAGCAAGAGGTCTGCCGGCTCTCATATCGGATGAGGTATAAAGCTTCATGATGTAGGCAGACAGTATCCTCCAGACTAAAGGTAATATTTGCCCTCCATGAAAGAAGTTCTTGACTCTTCTTCTCCAAAGAAGCAACTGGTTTCAGTCCAGATTTCCTTGTGTAGTAAGTCTTGTTGCATTCCTCTTGCAACTTTCTTCCCACAGTGCATGAACTTTGCACATTTGAGCTGCTAGGCAGAGGTATTTCGGCATCCATTTTTTCTCCCTTTTGTTCTCCCTTTGTTCTCACTTTTTTCTACTAGCAGACACGCAGACAGCCTCTTGTGCTTAACTGTGGAGACCGAGTGTGGCGTAGGGAGCGCACATCCAATGGAGGCCCATCAGCAGGTGCCAAATCAAAGAGGCAACAGTGGAGTGGAGGAAAAGATCTGCACACTGCTTGCAAAGACTGGGTTTATCACAGCTGACCATCACAGCTGACTGGCAGTCAGCTGATAATCAGCTGATCGTGAGTGGTAATTAGTAGTCAGCTGGTCTAATTAGGTCTGACACTTAGAGTTTTGAATGTGGAAAAAAGTGAAAAATGACGACACTGTTCACGTAGAAAAAAAATATTAAAAGGGGCGTTTGTTAACGTTTGTTAAAAAAAATCAGGGAGTAGTTACATCTTATATGAGAGCATCTTCACAAAGAATTAGAAGATCCTAAACCCCTAGCCACATGACCAAATAAGATGCCAAAAATGCCCTATTTCCTTCCTATTATGCAAAAAGTATGTCCTTCAGAGGCTTTCTGGCAACAGATTTGAAAAGAGTGGGTATCATTCCGTAAGAATCTGCAAACACAACTGTGTAGATAGCTGCAATAAGAAGTTATGGGTCTCTGAAGTTGAAATCTTCGACATGTGGTGTTTTGACACCAATATTTTAAAGGCCTGTAGTTCCAAAACTACAATGATTTGGGAGCTAATATTTTGCATGTGTGGTACTAACACATGGTTCTTGATTATAGAATTTTTTGAGAAAAATCTGAGATGGTGATGTGGGGACCCTTAGGTGAGTTGGCGCGGAATGACCCACTGTGGATTTTTGAGAAAACTAAAGGCTTTTAGGTGCGCTTTATAGTCCGGAAAATATGGTATGTTTGTTTGTTTGTCAACAATTACTTTGTCAAGTTGTAGCTTAATAAGATAAATTCCTTCTTTAACCAGAAAAGGTTTAACAATCCCAATGTATTTGCCCTTTGCCTCATCATACACTACAAAGCGCAAACTTAGTGCTTGTCCACCGCGCGCGCGCGTGTGTGTGCGCGTGTGGCTGAGGCTGACACTTTCTGTAATGCAAGGCTATAATACACAGGCACATGTGTACAGTACATTCGGAGTACTGCACTTGTTGGTCGCAATCATTGTGTTTTTTTTTTAATAATTTGTCCAAGGTCCACACACAGCTGTGCTGTGGTCCGGTCGTGGACCACGGTCCACCTATTGAGGACCACTGGTCTAAGCTATCGATCACAGATATGTGCAGAGATTTAAGGATTTTCAGTACAGAGTGGAGACATTCTCACAGACAGTGTTAGATTTTTAGACCATATTTCCTTTGTTATGATGTCTAATGTTCTGTTGTGGTGTGCCATGTAGCAGACAGGTTAGGTGACATAGTTTATGGCTAGTGATCTTTAACCAGGCTGGATTTTTACTATGTTAAGGGGATAATGTCTTTTAGAGTAGCCTTTCTATAAAAATGAATGGGAAACAATGTGGTCAGCAGAGAATAAGTTTTAGTTGTTGTTGCTGATTATGCTAAAACAGAAAAATCTATCCATCCCTATCTTCATTATTCAGCATGCTATGTAATTTTGTTTATAGATAATATATGATGGTATAGTATAATAATGTTAACATTGCAGTATAGAATAATATAATGCATTATGCTATACTTGTGTAGTATAGTCTTTTGATCTGCAGCTTTTTCACCTGGACAGAGCCATAGAGTAAGACAGAGTTATGACACCGAGGGGCAGAAACCTGCAGCCTAGACAGTAGCTGAAGCTGGAAATATATTGTTTTCAACAAAGGCGGCAAAAATAAGGGCTATTTTAGTTTGCAACATGCCAACTACTTTAAAGTATTGTACTGTAACAACTATCTGTCATGTACAAAAACAACTATCTGTCATGTGCAAAAACAGGTTCAATGCATTCATGACAACTTCAGGTGTCTGTTCTGTGGCTCTGAGTTAACATTTAAGCTGACTGTTGTTTTGATGTGATCTATAAATTCAGTGCAGTGTGTTGGATGGAGGATAGAGGGTTGGCATGAGGGAGGAGGAGGAGGAGGAGTTGGCACTCATTTTATTATCCAGTGATCATTTGGTGTGTGTGTGACGATCAGCTACAGTATCATCTGTGAGTGGATTCTGTCTCATCTCAACTACTTTAATATTTTATCTGACATTGTGTTGAAGGTTGATCCAGACATCGTAGCAGCAAACTGTAGGTGTGATTCCAGTTCAACTAGAACAACACATTCAACTGTTGAATTCTGATGTTTACACAGACCAGGACTGTGGAGTTATGACAGGTAAGGAGACATGGACACACATTTGATGATATTACATTTTACCTATTGAACTGTATGAGTGCACATTGTTAATAATAATAATAATAATAATAATAATAATAATAATAATAATAATAGTAATACTGTATAAACTCTATGAGTGTGCATTGTACTGTTATTGTAAGATGATGTCAGTGAGCAGTAGTAGAGCTACCAGGGACAGTAAAGGGTTTGATGTGTGTGAACACCTCACCTTTTTTAATCATTTAGCCTATTTAACTAGTATAAGACACGTTGATATTTAAGTGTGAACTTGCTGAGAGAGTGGCAAATAATAATAGTGCCGCTGGATATGTTTAAAACCAAAAAGCAGCTGGTATGGCTGAACACTTGTTGATGTGCTCTCACATTTAAACACACATGCACGCACGCACGGATGCGTGTGCGCGCGCGCGCGCGCACACACACACACACACACACACACACACACACACACACACACACACACATTTCAGCAATTTGTCTTCCTGTTTGTCTGCATATATGAAGCAGTTTTTGTTTGTTTGTTATTTATTAGTTTTGAAGCATTGTACTTTGGTTGGTCTTTATTTGTAAGTTCAATAGGAAAGACCAAGCATTAGATAAAACTAGTTTTGAGGTTGTTAATTGAATGAACTTCAGTTATGTTTAGTTAAGTTTATGGGAATGCCACATGTGTAGGCCAGGACATCTAAGATCATCACTACACACCAGTCATGTGTCTAAAGGGGCTTCCAGACGGCAACGATAAACGCCGGCGTTATCGTCGGGCGAGTTTCTTTGCCGACATAAAATGCCGTCAGAAAATCGCGCCGTCGATAAACGCCAGCGTTTTATGCCGGGAGGGGGAGGGGAGGGGGGCTGGCTCCGGTCAAGCAGGCTACCTGATCATGATCACGCTGAATTTACAATTCATTTACAATGAATTAATGACTCACCTATAATGATGGCTAGAGGTTGATATTTGAACGTAGACTATAATTATTCCAAGGTGTGTAGGCTAAAATAAGATGGGCAGCATCCAGCCCGGTTTAAATATGTTGTATAATAAACTCTGCAGGCTAAAAGCATGTAACCAACATCAACATGCTTCACTTTGTCATATAGCGTGACCGTGACAAACTCACAACACGTCGGGCAAAAATGCGTTGTAAAACATTAGAACGTTAGAGCAGAATTGCCACAACTCACGTCATGGCTCGGCACAGGGCCGGATCTAGAGGGGGCAGGGGTGGGCAGGGGTTTAGCTTTGGGGTCTGTGGGGCTAAAATATCCTCAAATGGTGTTCCGTGACTCAAAAGCCGAATAAATAGTGGGCCCTGGTATCAAAAATGTTCAAAAGCACTGCTCCTTATGAAAAACTTTAGAGTTGCCCACCCTGCCATTCTTCCAGCCCACCCTAGTAGGGCTGGCTATATCCGGCCCTGGCTCGGCTGCGCCAAATGATTAGGGAATCCACTCCTTCCTGGAACAGAAACGGCACTGTGCAGGTCTACTGGTAGAGTGGGTCCTCACTCCTCACTGTTTGTTTGCTATAAATCGCCAAGCGTTTTACAAAAAGTTCACTGGAATTGAACTTGAATTGAACTCGCGCGCGCGTGCTCGTTTCGTGCGCGCGCGACAAAAATCAGTGACGCCGGGCGGAAAACGACCGGCGTTAAACGCTCTCTTGAACGCAGGTCGATTTTTGAACTTTTGTGCTAAAAAAACGCCGGCCCCATTGAGAATGAATTAGAGTGGGCGATTTATTCCTCGCCGTCTGTAAGCCCCTTAAGGTGTATTTTTAGTAATCAAAATGTTGGTGAGTTTGATGCCGTTTATAGACATTTATACTGCTGACAAAACAACTCTAGTCGTGACAAATCACGACAACTAACACAATTTTGTGAGTCTAACAAATAATTAGAAAGATGAAACAACTGCAAGATACATGATTTTCTTTGTTGTTCTTCATCTCGATTTGTTATGATTTGTCACAACCAGATTTGGCTTTTATGCAACACGCATATATATATTGTGGGGTCTCGGTCCCGGGCCGCCAGCCAGGTATGCGCCTCCACACGGGGGAGAGGCAACGACAGTGGGGAGGAGTGCCGCGCCGCCCACCTGGCATCATAATAGCGGACCGTTATGTCCCACTCTACCTCCTCAATCAGACCGAATCATACACAGCTGCAGTGAACGGTGGGCGAGTATAAAAGCCTCCTCCTCCCTCCACTTGTCTGGGATATAAAGTGCACAAGTGCGACAATATATATACGTAAATGCGTCTATAAGGAGCATGAATGGGGAATACACTTCTGGAACAGGTGAGGGGCAGGCCTGCAGTGCTCTATCTGTGCTTCTATCTCAGAATGCCAGCCTGGATTCCCCAGTGATGATGTCACTGGTAGGCAGGTGCACTGATGCACTGATACAGAGAGTAGACAGCCACAGTGCCACTGCTCTTTCATCCTAGGCATCGATAAAGATCAATTTACAATGAACTCAAACATGTTTGTTATTATTCATTTTTCAATTCAAAGGTGCAATCACCTCTTGCCTCTAGGCATCTAAGGCCATTTTACACTTAACTAAGTCTAATCTTTGACCTGGGACACATTCAAAGGTGGTTTTCCGATCGGATCTGAGGCGATGTGACTGCAGTCTGTGTTGTACTTTTTTTTGTATTTTGTATTTTTTTCCCGTATTTTTTGTATTTTTTGTACTACCTCACTTACAGATCCGATTTGGGTCACTTCCGATCTGAATTGGCTGCAGTGACTAAAAAACTAAAAAACACACCTTCTTCAGTAGTGCATACTGACCATTTTCTTCAGACTGTCGTAATGAAATATTAAAGATTACCTCAAGTTGTTGTGTATTGTTTACTTCAATATAGGCTATTTTTGATGATATATTAGTGATTTAATTGATTAATAAATGTATTAGTAAAATGTACCCCGGTTTAGCGATGGTATGACAAAGTCTTCTGGAGTTAATCTTTTGATATTTTATATTTACTGTCTCATGTTCTTATATTGAACATTGCACATTGTTAATCTCCTTATTCCATGTATTTCCAGTGTAACAGTGTAAGGTGATCTTTCCTGGGTGTTAATCTCCTTATTCCATGTATTTCCAGTGTAACAGTGTAAGGTGATCTTTCCTGGGTGTTAATCTCCTTATTCCATGTATTTCCAGTGTAACAGTGTAAGGTGATCTTTCCTGGGTGTTAATCTCCTTATTCCATGTATTTCCAGTGTAACAGTGTAAGGTGATCTTTCCTGGGTGTTAATCTCCTTATTCCATGTATTTCCAGTGTAACAGTGTAAGGTGATCTTTCCTGGGTGTTAATCTCCTTATTCCATGTATTTCCAGTGTAACAGTGTAAGGTGATCTTTCCTGGGTGTTAATCTCCTTATTCCATGTATTTCCAGTGTAACAGTGTAAGGTGATCTTTCCTGGGTGTTAATCTCCTTATTCCATGTATTTCCAGTGTAACAGTGTAAGGTGATCTTTCCTGGGTGTTAATCTCCTTATTCCATGTATTTCCAGTGTAACAGTGTAAGGTGATCTTTCCTGGGTGTTAATCTCCTTATTCCATGTATTTCCAGTGTAACAGTGTAAGGTGATCTTTCCTGGGTGTTAATCTCCTTATTCCATGTATTTCCAGTGTAACAGTGTAAGGTGATCTTTCCTGGGTGTTAATCTCCTTATTCCATGTATTTCCAGTGTAACAGTGTAAGGTGATCTTTCCTGGGTGTTAATCTCCTTATTCCATGTATTTCCAGTGTAACAGTGTAAGGTGATCTTTCCTGGGTGTTAATCTCCTTATTCCATGTATTTCCAGTGTAACAGTGTAAGGTGATCTTTCCTGGGTGTGTGACCAGCAGAGAGACATTATGGCTGAAGCAGCACATGGTGGTGAGTCCATGAGAAAATACTACAATGTCCATGATAAAATTCACTCAATATCACTAGACAAGTATTTTCTTTATTACTTCAATCCACACTCTGTTGGTTAACAGCGCTGAACATATGGGTTTACATTTCTCTCAAAATACTGTCCACCCAATTAGAAATAATGATACATAGTATTGATATTTTGTGGTGTTTTTTATATTGGTTAAAATAAATATTCTGCTGGTAGAAGTGGAAATACTGGGAGGCACCTGGTAATGAATTAAACTCACTAACATGTAATGTTGGCTGGAATATTGGAATACAGGGATATTTAGAATTTGATTAAAAGTAAAAACCCTGGTAGCTTTCTGGACTAAAACTGCCATTTGAAAGTGTGTCCAAAAGCTGCTATTTATATTATACATTTTTCATATTCACATAGAAATTTTGTTATTTACATTTACCGGGTAGTTGAATTCAATTATGCCATTGTCCAACCTCTCCTCAAGAAATCAAACCTTGATCTATCTGACTAGGCCTAACTCTAAACTCTCATTTCTCTCCAATGTTTTAGAAAAAAAAAAGTGAATATATATGAATATAATAATATATATGAATAATATATGGATAACGATGACATTAAAAAAAAAACAACAAAAAAAAAAACAGTCTGGTTTCAGAGCCTGCATAGCACCGAGACTGCCCTTATTAAAGTTACAAATGATATTTTACTTGCTACTGATAATGGTGACTTTGTATTTTTAATCCTTTTAAACTTGGCAAAAAGTAAAGTAGTACGCCCGCACACTGTTTACTGCTCGGTACAAGAAAACGTTTATTTGTTTAAGAAGCGACGTTTCGGTCCGGAGGGTCTGTTCACTGTACTATTAATAGAAGTTTATTTGTAATTGATTTACAGATTGCCGTTCAGCCACTCTGAGTTTATACTGCTAAATATATCAGCGTTTCCCAAACTTTGATATTCACTAATAAAAAAAAAGCATTGTTAGGCGATGCATACTGCAGTTGTCTCATCACATTCTGTGACTATTCACCATAATCTTTAAACCATATTTTTTGGACGTGGACCTGACCAACTCAGGTCATGTCACCCTGTGAGGTCAACATCATCCTAAACTGTACGGACGTATGCATGGACAGACGTACGGACGTACAGACGTGGGGACGGACAGGGGGTGAAACATAGTCACCACCTTACAGTGGAGACAAAAATGTATAATTGTTAGCCAAATACTAAGAATGAGTTAGGGGGTGTATTAGCCTGGATACCAAGGCTTTCATTTCCATCCACATTGCAGGTAACAGGGTGCACAGCCAAAAAAAAAAGTTTGGGGAACACTGCTATAAAATAGATCATAGATTTGGTCAGCTAGATTGAACATAGTTTGTGTTTTTCTGTTTGTCAAACCATCTCCCCTGTAGTTTGATGTGTACTGTATGTCGGTATACTGAGACTCCCCACAGTGAACAGTCCTACACTGCCCCCTACTGACAGCAGTTAGCTGTTGTTTGGGTTCTGTCAAATCCTACTTGTCTGATCAAACGATTATCATCCATTTAACAAAGAAATGCTAAAATACACAATAATTACACAATTTTGTGGGTTTCAGATATACTGTACACTGTACAGGGACAAAAAACACATTTTAAATACATCAACATAAACAGTAGTTTTAGTAGTCCATATAGAAAAAAAATCCTAATATGAGAATAAAGTAAAGTTTGTAAAGTGAAACATATACAATGATTTATACTGTAAGAATTATAAGTGCTTTACAATTTCAAAGCTAACAAAACAAAACAAAACAAAACAAAACAACAAAACATCAAGAGCAGCAATCAAAGAGAGGGCAATTTAAAAAAAAGTAAAAAGCAGGTATATGACGAGGTAAAAATAAGCATAAGCAGTCATAACACATTGAAGGCAATGGAAAAAAGGTGAGTTTTTAAAAGAGATTTAAAAATGTTGAGGGATTTAGCAGCTCTAATATGGGGGGGGGGGGGGGGGTTGTTCCATAGTTTAGGAGCAGCAGTAGCAAAAGCACGGTCTCCTTTGTTTTTATGGGTGCGGGTGGTTGGTGGGGATAGCCGTTGTTGGTCAGCGGATCGGAGGGCTCGGGAGGGATTGTGCCGGTGAATAAGGTCAGCTAAATAGGGGGGGGCAAGGCCGTTAAGAGATTTAAAAGTAATTAAAAGAATCTTAAAATCAATCCTCTGCTTAATGGGGAGCCAGTGAAGGGAGATTAAAACGGGGGTGATGTGATGTGATTTTTTGGTGCCAGTAAGGAGGCGGGCGGCAGCATTTTGGACCAGTTGGAGTCGTTTGAGGGAGGATTGAGGTAAACCGTAATATAGGGCGTTGCAGTAATCTAATCTGGTTGAAATGAAGGAGTGGATAACGGTTTCAAACTGTTGACGCGGGAGGTAGGGTTTGATTTTGGCGAGTAAGCGGAGGTGGTAGAAGCTTGATTTAACTATTGCGTTTATCTGTCTGTCGAAGTTGAGCTGGTTATCAAAGAGGACTCCAAGATTTTTAGCATAGGGGTGAATGTGTGAAGACAGGGGGCCGAGGTTGTTGACAGGGGTGGTGGGGTGTGTATAATGTATATGACATTCAAAAATATATTAGATCCATAGTATTTTTGTAAAGTGAAGCATATATAATTATTTAATTTATAAGAATATTATGACCTGCAAAATACATAGATCCATAGTATGTATTTATTTATTTATTTATTTATTTATTTATTTATTTATAGTAAAAAAAAAAAAAGAATACAATAAAAACAACTTTGCATACTTGCCTAACCTAGGCCTAACCTAGGTTTTCTGGAAAAACTTCAAATATTTATATAGCAGCACGAAAACAATTGAATGTTTGAATACTGCACATACTGTACAGAATAGTTTTAGTATTTGCTGTAATTTGAATATTGATATAATTGTATTGTATGACATTATTATTGCAGGAGATCTGCAGGATAAGCCTCTGAAACGCATCCAAAGCTATGAGTGGCTACCTCCACACAGTGAGTACAATTGAACTGAATCACTACTTTAGTTTAATCATCATTTTATTAAAGGTTTGATCATTTTTGCAATATTCAATGATATTGTCCTCCTAATACGTGAGAGGGCTGTGGAATTTCATTTACAGTTTTTATTTATTTTTAAAATATTGTTTTATTCATTTGGGTAGGCCTGCCCAAATATGGAGGCAGCTACATTTTCCAAAACAATATTTTAAAAATAAATGAAAACTGTAGATGCAATTCCACGGCCCTCTCACGTATTAGGAGGACAATATCAGTCACCAGAAAAAAAGATGGGTTGTTTTTGAATAATTTGTCATGGTTAAAATGGAGTTTTAAGTTATAATGGGTTTGGGTCTGGCAGATTAATGAACATCAAATATCTAAATACTGAAAGGAGTAACTTATAAACTGTCTGGTGTGTTCACATGAGGCTGAGTAGACCATAAAATGACCAAAAGTTTTTTTGAAAGTGGAGTACCCCTTTAAAGCGGTAGACATTTCTGTTTAGCACCACAGACATGTTTTTGACTTCGCTGGTTCAGTTGTTTTGTCATTAATTTGATATGTACACACATGCTCGCTAATTTCAAACTCCGTGTTAGATAGATTGAACTGAAGTTCATGATGCTGGTGATATTGTTCTAGTGAACAGGAAGACCATAATATTTGTCTACTGTAGTTTTATTTCCCAATTCTTATACATATTACCAATACAAAGTAGAGGGGACCTAATTATTATTATTATTATTATTATTATTATTATTATTATTATTATTATTATTATTATTATTGTTATTATTATTACCCATAAATGTATTAATGTAATGTTTTCATGTGATGTTTTCATTTCAGTGTCTGAGGTGAGGGTTGTTTTGTTAGGGAATAACCAGTCAGAGAGGAACAGAGTTGGGAACCTCCTTCTGGGACAGAATGTGTTCAGTGAAGATGATGCTCTTAGTGACTGTATGACAGGGAGTGTTGTAGTGCAGAACAGTCAGATGGTGATCATCAACACTCCAGACCTGCTCAATCCTAACATCTCACTTGAAGAACTGACAGAGAAGATCCGAAGCTGTGTGAGATGTTCTGATCCTGGACCTCATGTGTTTCTACTGGTGATTCAGCCTGAAGACTTCACTGAAGAACAAAGAGTCAGATTACAGAACATTCTTGAAAACTTCAGTCATCGCTCATTTGATCATTCACTTGTATTAGTCTCAACACCCAGACAGCAAAGTGCAGGTCTCTTGTTAAACTATGTGGAGTATCCTTCACTACAGGAACTGATCAGGAAATGTAGGTTCAGGCATGTAGATCAGAGGAACCTTCAGCACCTAGAGCTGTTGACACGACTGGGTCAAGTTGTTAAGGAGAACCATGAACAGCATGTCCACTGTGATGTCTATGAAGATGCTGACAGTGATCTCACCAGCACTGATGACAGCCAGAGACCACATGCTGTGAGCTCCAGTCTAGTAAGAGCTGCAGGTAAGCCATCGCATATTCTGTATTCTTTCTGCTCTAATGTACAAATTTATACTGTACATCTTACCCACCTTCCATCTTACTTACCTTCTCTAAATGGACCACCTGGGTCCATTTGGTTACATTTGAACAATCACAGAGTTATGTTATGTACATTTGTGTGTGTGTGTGTGTGTGTGTGTGTGTGTGTGTGTGTGTGTGTGTGTGTGTGTGTGTGTGTGTGTGTGTGTGTGTGTGTGTGTGTATTAGTACCTATTAGTATAATACCTATTAATGTACCTAAGGATAGATATCTTTGCACAAAACACCATGAGTTTGGTCGATTATTTGGTTGCCCCAAGCAGATGTCTGTGCTGTCAACTGCCCTCCCAGCCAACGGATGCATGCATGGGCACCAGGGCACATCTGGTGTTTTGTTGCACCCATAGAGTAATCTTAATAGACCTGCGGAGTGAATCCTCATTCATTTTTGTCATAGACTTTTCGAAAATGGTTAATAAAAACACGATTGCCGTGGACAAAACCAACTCGGGTTGTGACAAATCATGACAACAAGCACAATATTATCATGCAATATCTAATTAGCAAGAACTGCAGGATACAACACTTTTTGTTTCGTTTTTCATCTTAGAAATGATTTGATTGTCCCAAAAGATTGTGAGTTGGCTTTGTCCGCGGGGTAATCGCCTTCATGTGAATCATTTCCGAAAAGTCTATGAGAAAAATGAATTACTCTATGAGTAAACTCATAGAGTAATTCATTTCCATAGAAGTTGCTCAGTGGAGTTTTGAACTCGATGGGACGAGCGTCTGGAAGTGTTAGCCTAGAAGCCGGGCTTCTAGGCTAACACTTCCAGACGCTCGATTTGAGGGCTGCAATGGTCCTTACAAATTCAGTCATTTTCAAATCTTGACTCAAAACTCATTCTTTTCCCTGCACTATGGCTAGTGTAAACTGATTACTAAACTGAGTACTACCAATGTCCACCTTCCCTCCACCAATGACAGGTGATTATAGTATAGAGACATCTTTGCAGGGTCACTGCAGACGTTTTGATTGTCATACATACTAGATATTTTAAGGAGGTGATCTAATAATGGAAAGGTACAATTGTGAGATTTCTTACATACAGTACAGCACCTTTAAGGTCCTGGGCTATTATATCCAGCCTCTTGGTCAGGGGTCCCAAAACTTTTTCCAGCGAGAGCTATGTAACCTTTCACTTCTCTGATGGGGTGCCAGGGTCAGTTTGTAACGGAAAAAGTGTGACGATCACAGGGGTGCCTAAATGTAAACAATTATTGATTTCCAGAAAGCCACACAAGCCAACTCATTTCAAGATCAAATAACCCTCTCTGGGTCCTTCACAGAAATAAATAACTCAGGAAATATCTATATTAATAACGTACTTCATGAAATCAATAAAAATCAGAGAGCCTCACATCCCGTCTGTGACGGAATTCATAATATCAGCACAGATTCGTTGAATACCAACACCGTCTCTGGACAGGTGAGACAAACAGCATTTTCTTTGCGTTGAACAAAAAATAATGATCATGTAACAGGTTAAATTCCTTCATCCTGTACCAATTTTTCTCTCACCAAATCTTTTTGCCATTATTCCGTCCTGGGAGATCACATTCACGTTCTATGACTGGGGCAAAGTGAGATCGTAGTAGCAACATTTATTTATCGTGGCTCACAGTTCAATTCAAATGAGCTTTATTGACGTGAGGAAACATTTCCAGGGATTCAGTCAGATGTGTTCTATGAGGGCATTAGTCTTGATTGCGTGAAGTTTAAAAAAGTTTAAAATATTCTGAATTAATTGAATTGTATACATTTATTGGAAAATTAAGTACAATGCTAATAGAAATGTATGTAATTTTGAATATGGATTGAATTAAATGTGTATTGTGTCATCGTAGGAGGCCAGCAGACCAAACCTCTGAAACGCACTGATAGCTATGAGATGATACCTCCTAACAGTGAGTACAACTCAAATGAATCACATCTTATTGGTGTTTCAGTTTAATATTTTTATATATTTAATATTATAAGGGTATTCTGCATCTATCTATATAAAGTATCTGTGTGCCTCTAGAAATGTTTGAGGTTTGCCACGCCAATATCAAATTCAACACTTGCGCTCAACAGGGCAGTGGCGGGGACTAGTCACCCACGGTTGTCCAAAATCACCACAATAGGTCTCTGTCCGTGGAACTGGCCTGTTTTGACATCACATCATTCCATATTTGGGCATGACTAAAACAAACTCCATATATAGGAAGAAACAGACACAGAGAGATGGATACAGAAATTTCCATATATGGGCATAAAAGGGGCACAGACAGATGTAGGTGGAATGGGTGCTCTGACACGGGTTCAACGGGTATATTATAGCTGGTTAGGTCATTGATACCACAATGATGCATCGCTTCTGACTCTGTGCTCTACAGCCATGCACTCGTCTAGCAATAATTGATTCTGACAGCTGTGGGACATAATAATAATAATAATAATAATAATAATAATAATAATAATAATAATAAATTTTATTTATAACGCACTTTATATTTGAAACAAATCTCAAAGTGCTACAATGATGAAAAAAAAAGAAAGGAGATAAAAAAGCTAGAAATAAAACAATACAGCAAGGGCTAAAAAGGCAAGTTTAAAAGCAGGGCAACTTAAAACCGGCTAATAAAAGGCCTTTTTAAAAAGGAAAGTCTTTAAGTCCTTTTTGAACACATCCACGGACTGTGGAGCTCTGAGGTGGTCCGGGAGAGCGTTCCAGAGCCGTGGTGCTGCTGAGCAGAACGCCCGGTCACCCATCGTACAGAGGTTGGTCCTGTTCTGTTTAAGTGAGTTTGAGTGACCAGAGCGGAGGGAGCGGGTGGAGGTTGGGGGTTCAAGTAATTCCTTAAGATAGGAGGGGGCGTTGCCGTGTAAACACTGATGGGTGAGGAGGCAGACTTTATATTCGATGCGGAAGGAGATGGGGAGCCAGTGCAGGGAGTGGAGTATAGTATAGTATATATAGAGTATAGTATAATGGACATCTTAACCTGGGGGTCGCAACCCCCGTGGCTCTGGATCCGCATGCGGCTGTACGACACGCCTAGTGGTTGTAGCATTACACATCGTGGCGATACGCATACGTACCCATTATCTAATGGGCACTTTGAGCCCAAGCCCACGGAGGGCTGAGCTAGAGGGGGGGCTAAGCTTAACTCAATTCTTAAGCCCCCAAAAAAGGAATAACAGTGGAGCACATGGTCCTTGTCACTGTTAATTATGGTAATCTAGGAAACTTTAGTGTATACACTCTAACACTGTTTGTAAACAGATTAGTTTAAAAACAAAATCTAACTCCACCTCACCTCCACTGTATTGGCTGATTATGAAACTGCTGGAAACTGCTGTGCTGTGATTGGCTAAAACGCTGCCTTACCCCAAACAACCCCCCTCCCCCTCACACATTAGCCACGCCTGTCCTGAGCCCGACGAATGTTTTGTTTTAATGATTTCTTGACAACAACAAAGTTCTGGACCGTCTGCAGGACGAAAAACCTGGAATAGAGTTTATGGTGTGGCCATAGGCATGATAGGCTTATATTTTTTGCCGCTCTAGGTAGATTTTGAATTTATCTTTTGGTTGAAAACGGCTCTTTCAACAACTTGTTTTGCCGACCCCTGTCTTGCCACCTGTTGACTGTCATGCCTCTTAGAGTGTGCTAAGCTGCTAATGTCAATGCTAGTGAGTATTAAACATTTACAATTGTTTTTCCCATTTATTCTTGCTCTATGTGTGTGGTGTGAATTCTGCTTACAGAATTCAACTGTAGGCTAATGTTGCTTATTGTTTCCTTTTTCCTTTGTAACAGAGTTTTAGCCATTCTTACTGCAGCTGTGCTCTGACTTCTTTGATCGTTGCGCTCAGCGCGACCCAATAACTGTCTGGCTGCAGTTCGAGTCCGTGTAGGCTACGTATTGATAGTTTAATTTCAGATTGGATCTTCCAAAATCAAATTATCATCACGCACACCGATCCGATTGCGAACAGTGTCAGAGAAATACAGACCGCGTGAGCGTTGCTCCAAACTTAATCAAGCACCACCACCACCACCCCGTGCCCTGTCTTGTTTAAACCATGGATGGATGGATGGATGGACACATGCTTGTCCAGGCAGTCAGCTTCATTCTCGTTTTATTGTTAAATGGCTCAGAAAAGAAATGCGACTTCACAACATTATGGAGTTGTCGAGGAGAAGCAGCAGCAGGAGGAATACATGTATGCATTCATGTCATAAAAGTGAAATCAACGCAATGGATCGTATTCTCATGTGCGTGCTATGTTAGGAGTCACTAGTATGTCTTCTATTGCGCTCTAACGCGTGGGCTGCTGCTGGTGCTCGTGCTGCGCTCTGTGCCAATATTTTCTTTGTTTTCATATTAAAGGAGAATTCCACACCAAAACACCTTGGGCATCAATCTACCTTGATTCCTGTGACATGATACATAATGTCTGCATTTTCTACATTGCCGCATTTTCTACATTTCACCATGAGGTCCCCGTCCCAACGTTGGTGTTCCAACAGTTAACATGGCCGCAGGTTGTCTTCATTCTACTGTGTGTATTTCTGTAATTCCAAACTTATTTTTTTCACACATCATGTGGAATTCTCCTTTAAGCACGTTGCCATAGATGCGTCATCTAGCGATGTCTTTTGTATGAGCACTGCGCATCATAGTAATAATATTACCGTATTTGAGCAAATCAAGCCACTCAAACATTTTTTGTATGAATGTAATGTTTCCATGTGCTGTTTTCATTTCAGTGTCTGAGGTGAGGGTTGTTCTGTTAGGGAATAACCAGTCAGAGAGGAACAGAGTTGGGAACCTCCTTCTGGGACAGAATGTGTTCAGTGGTAATCTCAGAAACATTCTCAAAGTTCATGGTGTAAAGGAGAACAGTCAGATGGTTGTCATCAACACTCCAGACCTGCTAGATCCCAAGATCTTACTCCCAGAATTGTCAGAGAAGATCCAAAGCTGTGTGAGATGTTCTGATCCTGGACCTCATGTGTTTCTACTGGTGATTCAGCCTGAAGACTTCACTGAAGAACAAAGAGTCAGATTACAGAGCATTCTTGAAAACTTCAGTCATCACTCATTTGATCATTCACTTGTATTAGTCTCAACACCCAGACAGCAAAGTGCAGGTCTGTTAAACTATGTGGAGTATCCTCCACTATGTGAAATGATCAGGAAGTGTAGGTTCAGGCATGTAGAGCAGAGGAACCTTCAGCACCTAGAGCTGTTGACACGACTGGGTCAAGTTGTTAAGGAGAACCATGAACATCACGTCCACTGTGATGTCTATAATGATGCCAGTGATCTCACCAGCACTGATGACAGCCAGAGAACACAAACTGCAAGATCATGTTCAGAAAGAGTTGCTGGTAAGTGATAGACTATAGGCATTTTATTTCATTATTTAACCGTTTCTTTCACTGATGTATAAATCGTATCAAACTTCCAAAAAAGAATAGGCCTACAAGCAAAATAACAAAAATGATCAATTGCTAAAAGAAAATGGTTGGAGTTTTAGTAGCTCACTCCACTAAAGTAATTAGAAATTATTAAAACAACAGTGATCATTCTCCACAAGAGTCATGTTTTTCAATTTCTGAACTATAATATAATTAATTGTACTGTAATAAAATAATACCTCTAATCTATGGTATAATCAGGGTACTGACTGACTTTGTTTGTTTGTAATAATCAAAATACTGTACATCTTTTTGTAGAATCTGCACTCCGGATTGTGCTTCTTGGGAAAAATGACAACAAAAGGGCAACACTTGGCAACTTAATCTTTGAGCATGCAATCCATGAGCGTAATGCTTTTTCATCGCTTTCTCGTTTGAGTTACATTCATAGTCCAACCAAGCAGGTGGCAGATGGAAAGTGGAACGGAAGGTCTGTCATAGGAGTGAAAACCACAGATCTCTTCAGTCAATCTGTTGGGAAAGTGAGAAAAGAAATCAAAGAGATCTGTTCATCTGATTGTCCACCTGGACCAAATGTATTCCTGCTGCTGTTGAAGCCTAATGACTTTACTGAGGAAGACAGAGACACACTGAAGTTCATCATGGCTTTGTTTCATCAAGAGGACTTTAACAACGTCATTGTCATCATAACAGATGAGTTTCAACCAAACACCCAGGAGGTTGTAAAAAATACCATTGCAGACTGTGGAGGAAGAGTTTACAGCATGAACAGAGATGAAATTCCATCACTGATGGAGAAGATAGAGAGCATTGTGAATGAAAACAAAGAAATATGCCTTTCCTCTGTTAAAGCTAATGTCAAGATGAAACCACGATTCAATCCTCCTCTGAACCTGGTTCTGTGTGGCCCAAGAGGACCAGTGAAGACCTCCACAGCCAACACCATTCTGGGTCAGATCCAGTCCAGCTCAGGGTCTAGTTCCCCTACAGAGTGTGTGAAGAGACAGGCAGAGGTGTTTGGTCGCTCAGTGACCCTGGTGGAACTGCCTTCCTTGGATGAAACATCTGAAGCAATGCTTCACAATGCGTTGAGATGTGTCTCTCTCTGTGATCCTGAGGGCGTGCATGCCTTCCTGTTGGCCGTTCCTCTTGGTCCTCTCACTGATGAAGACAAGGCAGAGTTACAGAGCATCCAGGATGTATTCACCTCTGAGATCAATGACTTCACCATGGTTCTGTTGACTGTAGAATCTGATCCAAATCATCCAGCTTTTACCAACTTTGTAGATCAAGACAAAGACATTAAGGATCTGTGTAAGAGCTATGCAGGCCGATGCACTGTGTTCAACATTAAGAACAACAAGCAAGTTCCTGAGTTGTTGGATGCTGTGGAAAAGATGAGACCTCTGGATGGTAGACCACTTTGCTTCACAAGAGAAATGTTCGTCAAAGCCCAGATGGAGAAGATCATACAACTAGAGAAACTCATCACCAAGCTACATGCTGAAGGACAGAAGCTGGAAAAGATCAGCACTTGTAAGTGTATCTACTGTATCATTCTTCACTGTAGCTCACATTTTAATGATTCACCTCAGTGTAGTTAGCTTGCCATTATGTAATTTCAAATGTGGACAATTAAACAAACTTCCTGTTGATTTGATTCAGATCCAGGGATCCACCCCAGATTTCCTTCATAATGAAATGGTCGAAATCAATAGTTGAAAAAAGAAAAGTTTATATGCTAAAAGTGTAGCTTTGAGAGCTGTTTCAGCATACTATGGCCGTTTCTCAATACTCCCAAGTTGGCAAGTTCAGACTTGCTGCCTGTCCTCCAAGGACGGACGACGAGAGTATGGTGATTCTGAGGATTGGAATAAAACTTGTACTTGGTGACGTGACGCCACCGTCTCAGCTTGATTCATCCAAATTGACCAATAACTGCATTGCTACTGTGAACATGTTCAGCGCAGATCTACAAGCCATGAACATGTTACACCACAACTCGTTGAATAATAGCTTGTAGCTTTTTTTGTACATTGTTGTTTGTAATAGCATTTAATGAGTCTACAACTAAGCATTCTATTAAGAATAAAATGAAACACTGCCTTGTTTCGATTTCTGTTCTAATAATGTAAAAAAACAAGATGTATGCATTTTTCTAAACATTTAGAAATACACATTAATAGCCTATTAAGACAGCCAAAATGACTGTATAGGCATATAGGAAAGTTAAGGTGCATTGCCTAATGTAGTAATTGCCTAGTGTAGTAATTTAGCTACATAAATAATGTAGCTAAATTAGGTACAGTGGCCATTGTGTTCTTCATAAAAGTTGCACTAAATAATAACTAGAATAATAATTATTATTATAATAAATCATTATCTTATTTTGAACACACTTTGGCTTAAGTCATGAGCCGAAACTTCAACGATGGTCTGGGAGCACTCTGGAACAAATAATTGATCATTTGTTCCTCCACAAGGCGTATTTAAACAGAAGAACACCATGTATTTAGTAGCCTATAATAGTATTTAACACATCTGCCTTGTGTAATTCAAAAAGTAAAGCCCAATTAGATGTATCTGATGTGTCTGCACATCCAAATAAGTTAAAACTTACATATTCAGAAAGATTAAAGTAGACTAAATCAGAATCTCACACAAACAAGAGTGGACCTTAATTCTTATTTACAAAATATAATAATTTGAATGAAAAATAAAAATTGAACAGCCTACAGGCTACTTCACATTACACAAACAATGAACCATTGATATGCAGGACTATTAACCATCAAGCCAATCATTCCAAGTGTGAACTTGAGCATTGGAATGGTGTGGTATTTATCCATTTCTAATTTCATGCCCACACTTGGAATTTCATCATGGTTACGAGCACACACGCGTGTGTACGCGCGGACGCGCACACACACCCACAAACACGCACACAAAAAGTGGTCCTACCCTTTGAAAAACCTTATTTCCGCTTTTAAGGTCTCCCTTTTCAAGTGAAGCATCCAGCTAAATAATAAAATAATAATAATAATAATAAAACACATAATTGAGCTCGCCACTCCCAGTAGAAAATGAACTAATTCTATGTTTCCTTTTATTTCAGGTGATCCTGATGATGAGACCCTCCGGATGGTGCTGATAGGGAAGACTGGCAGTGGGAAAAGTGCCTCAGGAAACACTATTTTGGATCAAGAGATATTTACTTCTGAACTCAGTCAAAGGTCTGTCACCAAGTTTTGCCAGAAAGAACAGGCTGAAGTAGACGGCCGTCAAGTTGTTGTAGTTGATACACCTGGTCTGTTTGATACTAGTATGTCCTTGGAGGAGGTTCAAGAGGAGATGATCAAATGCATCAGCATGCTGGCTCCAGGACCTCATGTGTTCCTGTTGGTGTTACCGATTGGTCGACTCACTGAAGAGGAGAAAACAACATTGAAGCTAATCCAGGAGGCCTTTGGAAAGGATTCTAAGAAGTTCACCATCATTCTTTTCACAGGAGGAGACAATTTGAAGCGTAAAAAAACGTCCATTGAGGAATACATCAAAGGCTGTGATGATTCATTTAAGAAGCTGATTGCTGACTGTGGAGGAAGGTACCACGTCTTCAACAATGTTGAAAACAACAGAGAACAAGTCAGTGATCTGCTGATGAAGGTTGAGAAGATGGTGAAGGAGAATGGTGGAGGATGCTACACCACAGAGATGTTCCAGGAGGCTGAAGCAGCCATCCAAAAACAGATGGAGAAGATTTTAAAAGAGAAGGAAGATGAGATGAAGAGAGAAGTGGAGGAGCTGAAAAGAATACATGAAGAAGAAATACAAACAATGAAAGAAAGGATAAAAGAGCAGGAATATGAATTTCAAAAGGAGAGTAAAAAAAGAGAAACACAACTGAAAGAAATGGAGGATTCTATCAAGAGAGAGCGTGAGGAAAGAGAGAGAGAGCGTGTTAAAAAAGAAGAGGAGGACAGAAAACAGAAGGAATTTGAGGAAAATAAACACAAAGAGTGGAATGAAAAACTGAAGACCTTGGGGAGAGAGAAACAGAAAGTGTCAGAGGAAAAGGATAGAGAGTTGGAACTGAAGAGAAAAGAAATGAGAGAACAGCAAGATGCTTGGGAGAAGGAAAGAAGAGCATGGATGGATAAAAGACTCCAGGAAGATGAAGAGAGAAGAGAAGAACAGAATAAAATGAAAAAGCTCCGGGATGAATTTGAACATGAAAGAAAAGAACATGAAAGGAAAAGAAAAGAAGAGGACAAACGCAGACAAGAAGAGGCAGCAGAAAAACAGAGAATTGTGGATGAATTCAGAAAGAAAGAACAGGAAGAACAGCAAAGAAGAGATGAGGAGGACAGAGAAAAGAAGCTACATGATGAAATGAAACAAAGGGAGTGGGAAGAGGTCTTGGAGAGACAGTCAAGTGAATTTGAAGAAAAGATTAGAACATTGACAGAGGAAATGAGAAAACAACAATTGGATTGGGAGCAGGAAGATGAAGAGAGAAGAGATAAAATAAAATGGCTTCATCAGGAAATAGAAAAGCATAAAGGTACGTCTACTACTAGCCTACTACTACTACTACTAATTATTATTATTATTATTATTATTATTATTATTATTATTATTATTATTATTATTATTATTACCCATAAAACACCAACAATATTTTAATTATTTCATAAATAGAGAATATTTGCTCAAAAGGGATTGTCCTGTGTTCCAAGTTGACGATGCCATATGTCCATGTGTGGTCATGCCCTATGGAATGCAGTCGTGTACTGTTGTTACTATGGAACACAAGAGGTAATAGAAATATTTGAAATATGTCTTTGGTGCTCATTATGGATTCAGTTGATTTTATTAGCTTATGCATTCCATACATTCAATAGGGCTAGAGTAGACCACATGGACATATGACATTGTCAAATTGCGACATTAGCAGTTACTATTGAGTAAAAGATAATAAATACAGTCTGATGTTTGCCAAAGAGAATAATTATTTGTTTTGCATTTGTTTTTATTTAATTTTGTAGATTCTGGACTCAGGATTGTGCTTCTTGGGAAAAGTGACCACAAAAAGGGAACACTTGGAAACTTAATCATCAGAAATCAACAGTTCTCATCCCTTAAATTTTATAATGTCACCCAAAGTCCAACCAAGCAGGTGGTAGACGGGGAGTGGAAAGGAAGATCTGTCAGGGTAGTGAAAACCACAGACCTCTTCAGTCAACCTGATGGATCAGTTAGAAAAGAAATTGAGGAGATCTGTTCATCTGATTGTTCACCTGGACCAAATGTATTCCTGCTGCTGTTGAAGGAATTTTCTGAGGAAGACAGAAAACAACTGAAGTTCATCATGGATTTGTTTCATCAAGAAGACATGAACAACGTTATGGTCATCCAAACCGATGAGGTTCAGCCAAACACATCTGTAAAACAGATCATTGCTGACTGTGGAGGAAGACATTGCAGTATCACTGAAGATAACATTCCATCAATGATGGAGAAGATGGAACACATTGTGAGTGAACACAAAGAAAGATGCCTTGCCTCATCCAAACCTCTCCTGAACCTGGTTCTGTGTGGCACAAGAGGATCTGGGAAGACCTCCGCAGCCAACACCATTCTGGGTCAGATCCAGTCCAGCTCAGGGTCTAGTTCCCCTACAGAGTGTGTGAAGAGACAGGCAGAGGTGTTTGGTCGCTCAGTGACCCTGGTGGAACTGCCTTCCTTGGATGAAACATCTGAAGCAATGCTTCACAATGCGTTGAGATGTGTCTCTCTCTGTGATCCTGAGGGTGTGCATGCCTTCCTGTTGGCCGTTCCTCTTGGTCCTCTCACTGATGAAGACAAGGCAGAGTTACAGAGCATTCAGCGTGTATTCACCTCTGAGATCAATCACTTCACCATGGTTCTGTTGACTGTAGAATCTGATCCAAATGATCCAGCTTCTTCCAACCTTGTAGATCAAGACAAAGACATCAAGGAGCTGTGTGAGAGCTATGCAGACCGATGCACTGTGTTCAACATTAAGAACAACAAGCAAGTTCCTGAGTTGTTGGATGCTGTGGAAAAGATGAGACCTCTGGAGGGTAGAGCACTTTGCTTCACAAGAGAAATGTTCATCAAAGCCCAGATGGAGAAGATCATACAACAAGACAAACTCATCAGCAAACTACAGGCGAAGAAGTTGGGGGAAAAAACAACTCGTAAGTAACGTGCACACACACACACACACACACACACACACACACACACACATTACACAAATAGAATAAAACTATGTAACTGATTCCACGGCTCTTGATATTTCAGATGAGTATGACAGAGATGGCCTCAGGATGGTGCTAATAGGGAAGACTGGCAGTGGGAAAAGCGCCTCAGGAAACACTATTTTGAATCAGAAGATATTTAAATCAAAACTCAGTCGAATGTCTGTCACCAAGAATTGCCAGAAAGAACACAGTGAAGTCCACGGTCGTCGTGTTGTTGTAGTTGATACACCTGGTCTGTTTGATACAACTCTGTCCCAGGAGGAGGTTCAAGAGGAGATGATCAAATGTATCAGTCTGCTGGCTCCAGGACCTCATGTGTTCCTGCTGGTGTTAGGGATCGGTCGACACACAGAAGAGGAGAAAAATACATTGAAGCTAATCCAGGAGGCCTTTGGAAAGGATTCCAAGAAGTTCACAATCATCCTTTTCACAAATGGAGACAAACTGCAGCAGAACAATCAATCTATTGAGGACTATATCAACGAGGCGTGTGGTGATTCTTTTCAGAAGCTGATTGCTGACTGTGGAGGAAGGTACCACGTCTTCAACAACATTGATGAAAAAAACAAAGAACAAGTCAGTGATCTGCTGATGAAGGTTGACCAGATGGTGAAGGAGAATGGTGGAGGATGCTACACCACAGAGATGTTCCAGGAGGCTGAAGCAGCCATACAAAAACAGATGGAGCATATTTTAAAAGAGAAGGAAGATGAAATGAAGAGAGAAGTCGAGGAGCTGAAAAGAATACATGAAGAAGAAAAGCAAACAATGAAAGAAAGGATGAAAGAGCAGGAAGATGAAATTGAAAAGGAGAGGGAAAAAAGAGAGATGCAACTGAAAGAAAAGGAGGATTCTATTAAGAGAGAGCGTGAGGAAAGAGAGAGAGAGCGTGTTAAAAGAGAAGATGAGGACAGAAAACGAAAGGAATTGGAAGTAAACCAACAAAACGAGTGGGACCAAAAACTGAAGGCATTGGAAAGAGAGAAATGGAAAGCATCAGATGAAAAGGATAGAGAGTTGGAACTCAAGAAACAAGAAATGAGGAAACAACAAGATGCTTGGGAGAAGGAAAGAAGAGCATGGTGGGATAAAAGACACCAGGAAGATGAAGAGAGAAGAGAAGAAGTACAAAATAAAATAAACAAGCTCCAGGAAGAAATTGAACAGGAAAGAAATAAACATGAGCAGACACAAAAAAGGTTACAACAGCAAAAAGAAGAGGAACAAGAGAAACTTGAGGAAAAACATCAAGAAAAACTGGACCTGATGGAGAATAAATACAAAGACGAGGCCAGAAAACAAGCTGAGGAATTCAATGAGTTCAAAGAAAAATACCAGAAGGAGTACAATGATCTCATACAAAAACAAGAAGCTGAAAAACATGACATGGAGGTAAAACACGCTGCAGAATTGAAACAAGGTCAAGTGAAATATGATCTTTCACATCACAAGGAGAGTGTACTGAAGAAGGAACTTGAAGACCTGCAAAAGAAGCATAAAGAACAACAGAAAGAGCTGACAGACAAGTATTACTATATACCAGGCTGCATTACCAGCTGAGAACATCATCATGATGTCAACATCTTGGGTAAGTGATTGTAATGTATTTATAAGTCAATCACAATTAGATATGGTCATCTACATTTGAATTGATCCTTACAAAGACAACTATGAAAGAAAGTTACGAAATAAAATTTCTCCTGAGGCAAAAAAAATGATTGACTGTAATTATGATAGGAATTGCATTATCTATACAATATTTGAATATAATAAAAACTAGAAAAAATAGGGTATGTGGCTAATTATATTTTGGGTATATAAAAATTTACAACCAGTTTTAACGTTTTATATTGATGTTCCAAAAAGTAACTAGTTAAACAGGAATTTCACCAATTTTCAACATACTATATGCCATTGTAATACAGAGATGTGTGGGAAAAAAAACGTTCCCCATTCTGTGGGGGGACACTGTTGGTCTGAAAAAATCATTAACATGGTGAAACACAAATTGATGATGTCTTCAAGGTGAGGTGTCGTCACCATGTTAATGATATTTTTCATACCTCCATTTCTAGGAAACAGAATGTGGGCATTTTTTGCTAATAAAACTCACTCATGAAGTGAAATGTAGTGAAGATCAGCTTTTATTTTTGTAACATTGAATCCAAAAAGTAGAGGTAGTCCAAGGCACCTACTGAAGCTGTTTGAAATTTAGCTGGAAAGTAAACTGTAACCGACACATTGTTGGAAAAATGCATGAAGGTATGGGAAGTGATTTTCTTTTAGAGTGTTTACAATTTACAATTTAGGCATTTAGCAGACGCTCTTGATCCAGAGCGACTTACAATGGTGACAAGTTTACAATTTAATCAGGATTTACAATACATTTTACAATATACAATGAAGCGCTAAGAACATTGTAATACATTAGGCAACCTATATAAGTCATTACAGCAGGTACTGTAGGTTGGTGGTTGGTACAGTATGTAATACAAGTGCTATGGGCTGAGATGGAGTCTGAAGAGGTGTGTTTTCAGACTGCGATGGAACATGGGTAGTGAGTCTGTGGTTCTGATTGCGGTGGGAAGTGCGTTCCATGGTTTTGGAGCCAGGAGGGAGAAGAGCTTGGGGCGCGTGGAGCGTTGTCCAGGCATTTTTAGTGGGGCTACTGATAGTGTTCAGTAACAGTGTTAAATAGCTCTATGTGGTGACAGTAATCATTACTATAGAGTGTTCACTAACAGTGGCTTAAATAGCTCTATATGATGACAGTCATCATTAATGGATTGCATTTTAATGGAATGCATTTTATAGCGCTTTTCCAAGTGCTCAAAACGCTTTACAATGGTCCATTTATTCATACATTGGGAAGTAGAGGATCATTACTATAGTGTGTTCAGTAACAGTGTTAAATAGCTCTATATTGTGATGGCAATCAATGCTATAGAGTGTGCGTTCAGTGACAGTGAAATAGCAGAACTTTGGAACTTTGTTTTCAGAACACATTATCAGAACACATGATAATTATCATTATCATTTAACTTTAATGTTTTTCAACACAGTTAGCAATTGCAAACATCTGTAGGTGTTTGGGTCTGGCTTTTACTTTTTGGATTATATGTTGCAAAAATGTGATCTTCACTGCATTTGGATAGATTCTACCTCTACTGCACACTACAGCAGCACATCGCCTCAGAGATACCATAGATAGTGAGCTTACAAACGAGGTATAGTGTTGATCCTGTAAAACTATAGCTAATTCTCGTTGACTCTGTATGTCTGTCTGTCTGTCTGTCTCCTCTCTACAGGTGTGGAGGTGGGCGTGGCAGAGGATCATCAGCAGAATGGAAACACCGATCCATGCAGTGGTCATCAACGTTCCTCAGAAGACCTGTCCATCTCTCTAGGTCTGATCCATGCAGTGGTCATCAACGTTCCTCAGAAGACCTGTCCATCTCTCTAGGTCTGATCCATGCAGTGGTCATCAACGTTCCTCAGAAGACCTGTCCATCTCTCTAGGTCTGATCCATGCAGTGGTCATCAACGTTCCTCAGAAGACCTGTCCATCTCTCTAGGTCGTCCTCAGACCAGACCTCCAACATCACTTCTAGTCATGGCCGTGGGAAATGTTTGATTTAGGAAAACAAAGTCGTAAAAAACATATTTTTTTTTTCTTTTACATAAGAACATTACAATGTTCTTATTTTGTGCAATAGTTGTATTTGTACTGTATATACTGATAGTCGAATATTGTATATATTAATAGTTGTATATTGTATATACGGATAAGGACCCAATTATTGACACTTTATTATCCAGGTCCAGGTTCTTCAGAATAGGAAGGACACTGATTTAATGCATGCAGAAATACTATGATTGTTTTATAATGTATAGAACATTAGAATACATCAGCAACACAAAAGGGAAACTAAGGCTGAGTTCAATGATGGTGACTATTTTTATAATGAATAATCAGAGTCAGATTATTCATATTGCAGTGTCTTTCAGCAGAACTTTCAAGGAGAATGTTCTCTGTCATGTCTTGGTGACTTTATTTACTGAATGAGATAAGATGCTCACATAATAATATGATATATAAGACATTCCTTTTGCTGTTGAATTGTTGAACACATTGCACACTGCTGATCATACTGACTACTATATACATTGATATTTTACGTTATCCTCTTGTGTTATTATTGCTTAATCGCTGTGTACATACATCTACTGATGCCTAGTCTGGACACATCGTCAGTGATGTTCCTGGGCTCATGGGGTGTTTCGGGTCTCACAACATCAGACACCCTCCTCCAGGCGACCCAGCCGGGGCTGATCAGGCCCCAGCTTGTGTCCAGACGGCTAGCTAGCTACCATGACTCCATGGCTCCCCTCTTTTGAGCCACAGCCACCTAGAGGCTCTCTCTGCTGCCTCTGTGGCACTGCGGATCGCTCTCCTCTTTCTCTCTCCCTCGATGCCCAAACTGCTGTAGGCTCTGGCCAAGGACCGGGCTGCAAAGCCACGACATCCAACCTCCACAGGGAAACATCTTGCTCTCCACCCAGCCTGCTGACAGTCGCTGACCAATCCTGCGTACTTGGACAGCTTCCTCTCGAAGGCTTCGTCCAGGCGGTCCTCCCACGGGACAGTCAGTTCCAGCAACACTGCCTGCTTGGTGGACTCAGACACGAGGACGAGGTCAGGACGGAGAGTGGTGACAGCAATATGGCTGGGGAACTTCAGCTGACGTTCAAGGTCCACCAGCAACTGCCAGTCTTTTGCAGACGCCAGGATACCTGCAGATGTTGTTCTTCTGGCAGGAGTTGCCTTTTCCCCAGCTCTGACAAAGGCGATTGTTCTCTTGGAGGGTCGGATCTGCTTCGCCCACTCCAGTCCTGTGCTGACGGCTTCAGCGATGGTCTTAAGGACTTGGTCATGTCTCCACCTGTACCGTCCATCTCCAAGTGCCCTTGTACAGCAACTGAGGATGTGTTCCAGGGTTCCTCGCTTTGAACACAGCGGGCATGCTGGTGTCTCTGCTATGCCCCATGTGTGCAGGTTTGACGGACTTGGGAGCACATCATACACAGCCTGGATGAGGAATTTAATGCGTTGAGGCTCTGCTTTCCAGAGGTCAGCCCAGGTCAGTTTCCTCTCAACCGCATTCTCCCATCTCGTCCAGGCCCCCTGTTGTTTCATTCCCACTGCCTTGCAGGTTCTGGTCTCCTCCACTGCTGCTCTCACCTCGTCCTGAACTAGGCGTCGCCCTTCCTTCCCCTTGGTGTTCACTTGGGGACTCAGGAAGGATCCTAACCCAGCTCTGCCTCTGGTGACGACTCCCACCAGGCTCCTGTGACGCAGCCTTGCATCAGCCTCCTGGACTGCCTCCTCTGCCCTCCATCTTCTGCCAGTCCTCACCTGGATACCCGCGTTGGCCACCTTTGGGTCACTTGAGTCCCTGTAGTGGACCACCTCTCTGGCTCTAGTGACCTTGAACTCCTCCTCCAGGGATTTGAAGGGCAGCTGCAGCTTGTTGGTGTTACCGTAGAGTGCAATGCTGCTCAGACTCCTTGGTAGTCCCAGCCATCTCCTGAGGTGCTTGCTGACACTCCTTTCCAGGGTCTCAACTGTTGAGATGGGGACTGCATAAACAAGGAGGGGCCACAGGATGCGGGGAAGAATGCCGTGTTGGTAAATCCAAGCTTTAAACTTCCCAGGTAGACCTGACTTGTCCACGGATTTCAGCCAACCATCCAACTCAGAGCAGGCCGCCTGGATAGATGTTGTGTCTCTCAAAGAACAGTCGAAGACCTTCCCCAGGCTTTTGACCGGCTTCTCCGTGATTGTTGGGATGGCTGTGTCTGCGATGCTGAACCGGAACTTGTCCTCCACCTTCCCTTTCCTCAGCACCATAGATCTGGACTTGATGGGTTTGAAACGCATCCGGGCCCACTCCACCAGTTTTTCAAGACCCTTCAGAATCCACCTGCAGCCTGGAACCGATTCCGTCATGACTGTGAGGTCATCCATGAAAGCCCTGATAGGTGGTTGCCGTTGTCCGGAGTTCGTGCGGGGCCCTCTGCACTCTGGCTCTGCAGACTTTGTGAGCATATTCATGGCCAGGGAGAACAATGTCACTGATATAGTGCAGCCTGTGATGATGCCAATCTCTACCTTATGCCAACTGGATGTTGCTGCTCCTGAAGAGACCCTCAACCTGAAGTTGCTGTAATAATCAGCGATGAGGTCTCTGCACCTGCTGGGAACGTGGTGTTTAGTCAGGGTGAGCTGAACCAGCTTGTGAGGAATAGATCCAAATGCATTGGCCAAGTCCAGCCATAGCACCGACAGGTTGCCCTTGTTCTCTCTGGCCTCTCGAATGAGCTGTGTCACTACACCAGTATGCTCCAGACAGCCTGACATCCCTGAGATGCCTCCTTTCTGCACCGAAGTATCGATGTAGGTGTTCTTTGCCAGGTAGGTACACAGCCGTTTGGAAACAGCGCTGAAGAAAACCTTTGCCTCAACGCACAGCAGGGAGATGATGCGGAACTGGTCCAGCTGGGTGGAGTTTTCCTCCTTCGGGATCCAGACCCCTTCCGCTACTCTCCATTGATCAGGGATCCTCCCCCTTCTCCAGAAGACTCGCAGGATTTTAAACAGGCGCAGCAGGAGCTTAGGACAGTTCTTGTACACTTTGTACGAAGTGCCACTCGGTCCTGGAGCAGAGCTTGCCCTAGCTTTACGGACAACCTCCCTGACTTCTGAAAGCTGCAGCTCCGACAAGTCGAACTGCACCTCTGGTTCAGGGGGTTCTATGAGGATGTTGCACTCTCCCAACTCCTGCTCTCTTGCTGGGTCGCTGTACGTCTGCTTCAGATGCTGGTCTATGTCTTCCTGCGAGGAAGCCAGTTTACCGCTGCGCTTCTGCCCCAGCAAATCCTTTGTGAACTTGAAAGGGTTAGTAATGAAAGCAGCACGTTTACGTGCCCTCTCACGACGCCGCCTCCGATGCCACTCAGCCCGGCGGAGAACTCTGATGTTTTTCCGTAGGATGCACATAAGCTGGGCCAGGCCAGTGCGTTCCTCTCGTCCTGCCACCTTATACTGGGATTTCAGCAATTTCATCTCCTGTCTGATGTTGTGGATCCTCACAGCTCTCTGGTTCATTGAGTACGAGGTTCCGGAGCTTTTCTTTTCCTCTTCACCAAACCGTTCTGCTGCGATGCTGACTATGGTCGATGTCATAAGTTGAAGCTTCCTGTCTGCCTCTCCCTTTTCCATTGCCTCCAGAATTTGGTCGACATCATCATCGAACTGCTTCCAGAGTGAGGTCATGCTAGCTGCAGGCCATCTGATCCGCCTCCTCTCAGACTTGATGCTCGAGGGATTCGTTTGCAACACTTGGAGGTTCTGGGCTCTATGGGGTGACTCCGGGCCTGGCACCTCCTGCGTCTCACCAGGTGTAACACCTGTGCGTTGTGTTGCTTCTGCTTCCAACGGGCACTTCATCCTCGCTCGGTGGATCTTCAAGCCATGGATGTTCTTGCAGACTTTGCCGCATGTACACTTTCTCGTAGTCGTTTTTAATAAATACAACAGTTATTAATTGACTTGGTTAGTGAATCTCCTGCCACAAAGACATGAGCAGATATGTGAAGTTCCAAACACAGTGGGATTTATGTTTGAGGTTTTGTGCTGTTCTTATGGATGTAGGATCATAGTATTTAAGTATACACTATATTTTGTCTTAGTCATACAGTATTGTACTTTATAAGTTAAAAGTAAAAAAAAAAAAAAAAAAATCAGCATCAATAACTAACTGTCTAGATTATAGAGAATAAAAACATTTCTGTTTGTTTCTAAAGGTTGCAGAGCGATGACAGACATTGACTGACTGTATTTGTCAGTCAATCATAATTCAATGTCTGTGGTTTGTGGTGTCATAACATGTTACAGTACCACCCCCTAGTGGTGAAATATCGTAATCACTACAGTTATAACATAGCAGAGACAGGTCTTGAATCATGTCAGTTAAATGTTATGGTAATATTGTATATCTGGAATGAATTTTAGATCTTTAAGTCCATGTCAAGAAAAATGGGAGCAAAAACAACAGTGTTTGCATTTATATTTTTGTTGAGTGTAGTTAATGTTGAATCCATAGTTGAGGCACACTTATAAATATATAAAATATATAATACAAATAAAATAAAAACAAAGGTAAAATTAAGTTATGTTAGTGACCAACAAACTGCCCAATATATCCCATAGCTGGCCCGTAACATGTATAAGTAATACAATTGATATGTATTTAGATTGTATTTTACAGAGTGATAATATGAATATTATATTTAACTTAAACAGTTATGAACGAATATGAAGTTATGAATGATAATGAATGAACTCACACATTGTCACGTTTAGTTAATATAAATTCAGTTCATCTTTCTAGTTTGTTGTCATGATAAACATCAGTTTTCCTCCTTGGTGTCTGTTCCAAACCAACCAGTCAGATCCGGTCTAGAGCCCCGCCCACTACATCCGGTACTGCGCACAGCGTTTCCGTTTCCGCTCTTCAGCTCCACACGCTGTGAGAAGGTTTGTTGTTTGTTGTAGGAAAAGTTATCAGAGGAGAGAATGGAAAAACAACAGATATGGAGAAAATCTATTCCTTTAGAGAATGTTTAATGTAATGTTGAATGTATTTCTGTTGGGAATTAAACGTTGGAGGAAAGAAGTAATAAGTTCTGAACCACTGACTGAAGTTACAACTAATGGAACCAAATGGACTGATTAGGACAAGTTACAACTAATGGAACCAAATGGACTGATTAGGACAAGTTACAACTAATGGAACCAAATGGACTGATTAGGACAAGTTACACCTAATGGAACCAAATGGACTGATTAGGACAAGTTACAACTAATGGAACCAAATGGACTGATTAGGACAAGTTACAACTAATGGAACCAAATGGACTGATTAGGACAAGTTACAACTAATGGAACCAAATGGACTGATTAGGACAAGTTACAACTAATGGAACCAAATGGACTGATTAGGACAAGTTACAACTAATGGAACCAAATGGACTGATTAGGACAAGTTACACCTAATGGAACCAAATGGACTCTTCAAACCAGGTGAGGTTCAGTTGACTTTTATCTGTTGTGTCTAAAGTTTATTGATCACAAACTGATTGATTGTGTCAACCAGGTGTGTGTTTGTCTCTGTTTTTGTTGTGTTTGTGTTGAAACACTAACAAATTCACATTGGCTGTGGATTCGTCTTGTTCAAACTCTGCTAAACTACAACGTAAACGAATAGAGCTGGTATGGTTTATTTTAGTGGTGATGATGATGATTATTATTTATTAACCACTAGGTGGTGGTGTAACTCCATGTTTAGTGACAGGCATTGGATTATTGTGGTTTGATGATTGATGCATGTTTTTATTCACAGTTTGTAGATTTACAGAATATTTCAAGCGCCACTAATCAAGCTGAGTCCACATAGAAAAGGAGGTTGGTGGGGAATTCGATTTTACAGAAGCCAATCAAGGGATTTTCATGTCTTTATGACTGTTGGTTGGATGTTGTTTCCTATTTTGGTGGCATTTAGACCATTGTTTGTGTCAAATCTGGGTTGCACATGTTTAGTTAAACTCCCTCTGGTGTTGTGGAGGTGAACTACATTTACATTAACAGGTACAGTGAGGAAAATAATTATTTGATCCCCTGATGATTTTGTAAGTTTTCATGTTTAGAAAGAAATGAGCACTCTGTCATTTTTATGGTACTTTTATTTAAACAAATAGAGACAGAATATGAACAAAAATGTCCATAAGAAAATAATATTTAAAGGTTATAAATTAATTTGCGTTAGAGCTCGTGAAATAAGTATTTGATCCCTAAGCACAACCTGACTTAATACTTGGTGGAAAAACCCTTGTTGGCAAGCACGGAAGTCAGAAGTTTCTTGTAGTTGGTCACCAAGTTTGTGCACATCTCAGGAGGAATTTTGGCCCACTCCTGGTTAGATATCCTCCCCAAAACCTCAAGGTTTCGAGGCTGTTGCTTGCCAACTCAAAGCTCAATCTCCCTCCATAGATTTTCTTTAGGATTAAGGTCTGGAGACTGGCTAGGCCACTCCATGAGCTTAATGTGCTTCTTCAAGACCCATCTTTAGTGCTCTGGCTGAGGGAAGGAGGTTCTTGTCCATGATGTTGCAGTGCATGTCTCCATTCATCGGCCACACAATGCGGTGAAGTTGCCCTGTACCCTTAGCAGAGGAACAGCCCCAAAGCATAATGTTTCCACCTCCATGCCTGACGATGGGGATGGTGTTGTTAATGATTTGAAGGCAGCTGGGACCACAGTCACCAAAAAAAAAACATTGGTAACATAGTACACCATAACGGATTGAAATCCTGCAGTACCCAATCATGTCCCTCTGCTCAAGAAGGCGCATAGAGGCCCGTCTAAAGTTCACCAATGAACACCTAAATGATTCAGACCAGGCTGCGGGGAAGGTGATGTGGTCAGAAGAGACCAAAATTCAACTCTTTGGCATCCATTTGACTTGTCGTGTTTGGAGGGAGTGAAATGCTGAATACAAACCCAACAACACCATCCCCACCGTCAAGCATGGAGGTGGAGACATTATGCTTTGGGGCTGTTTCTCTGCTAAGGTTACAGGGCAACTTCACCGCACTGTGTGGCGGATGGATGTGGCCATGTACCGCAGGATCTTGGACAAGAACCTCCTTCCCTCAGCCAGAGCACTGAAGATGGGTCGTGGCTGGGTCTTCCAGCATGGCAACAACCTAAAACATACGGCCAAGGCAACAAAGGAGTGGCTCACAAAGAAGCACATTAAGCTCATGGAGTGGCCTAGCCAGTCTCCAGACCTTAATCCTATAGAAAATCTATGGAGGGAGCTTGAGCTTCGAGTTGGCAAGCAACAGCCTCGAAACCTTCAGGATTTGGAGAGAAGATCTAACCAGGAGTGGGCCAAAATCCCTCCTGAGATGTGCGCAAACTTGGTGACCAACTACAAGAAACTTCTGACTTCCGTGCTTGCCAACAAGGGTTTTTCCACCAAGTATTAAGTCAGGTTGTGCTTAGGGATCAAATACTTATTTCACGAGCTCTAACACAAATTAATTTATAACCTTTAAATATTATTTTCTTTTGGACATTTTTGTTCATATTCTGTCTCTATTTGTTTAAATAAAAGTAACATAAAAATGACAGAATGCTCATTTCTTTCTAATCATGAAAACTTACAAAATCATCAGGGGATCAAATAATTATTTTCCTCACTGTACATGGTGGTATTTTGATAGTGTAGTAAATCTTGTGGACCAGAACCATTGACTCTGTCATTAGGCCTCATGTAACAACACTTTTAATGTATGTGAGAATGAGTTGCATGTAATGAGATGTAATACTGAAGGCAATTATTTTTTCCAAGGGGCCACATGATAAACAGAAATTATGGAGGGCCGGGTTCAAGAGGCTGAACTAAATTATTTATTACTATATAAAAAGCAGTAGATGGTAATGTTTTGACTAGCAGGTAAGAGTATATGTTATTATTAGACAGTGAAAAATGTAGGATGCCTTGTTGTGAATAAACATGCTTCAAAATAAAAAGCAATGCAGTTTTAGCCAAGGCATACCGGTAAATATGGGTTTAGTTAAAGATACATTCTCTTGTGTCCGACTAACTTTTCACAGGCCAAAGTCAGCCAAAAGGCTGCATTTGGCCCCCAGGACGCATAATGCACAGGTGTGATATAAGCCTATGCATGTTTGATATACTGTATTGTATGTTTACAAACTAATATAGCAATGACCCCAGAATACCCCTCTGGGTTTGATTGATTGATTTTCTCAGAGCAGAATCACATTGCATTTCTAATCAAGGATTAGGATGGCTCAGGAGGTAGAGCAGGTCGTCCAATGACCTGTGGGTCGGCGGTTCGAATCCCGGCTCCTCCTGTCTATATGTCGAAGTGTCCTTGGGCAAGACACTGAACCCCAAATGAGTTGGTTGGTGTTCAACTTGTTGTCACCATTGGTTTGTGAATGTGTGAAGTTTAGAACACTGAGCGTTGACTGTTCACCACTTCACCTCCCAATGTATGAATGAATGGACTGTTGTAAAGAGCTTTGAGCACTTGGAAAAGCGCTATAAAAATGTAATCCATTATTGTTCTTATCAATTTACAATGTAGCTATTTAGCAGCCACTCTTCCAGAGTGACTCTTATTTACTTATTTGAAATGCATGCCACTGTACACTAGAAGAACAAATATATGTATTTAAACACAGTACTGCTTCAACACAGTTGGTGACTTTACATTATTATAAATAACTTACATGCTGAAACTGTCTGTTGAGGGACTAATGGAATCAAGAGGTTTTGTACAGTGTGTTTTTACTGCTTCAACACACAGACATAAAGATGTTCAATAGTACAGGATTATGGATTTATTTACCAGTATATACAAATGCTGTGATCAGTTGTCTAGCTGACACCTATTACCCAGTATTGAACAGCTGCTAGATGACCTGTGAATGACTGCATTATCACAAATTGTTGTGTGGAAGTAAATAATTTGTACCAGTGATGGTTTATTTGAAATAATTTGGTCTGTTGTTCACAAACAGTAGATACAGAATGTAAAGGATATTAGGCTATGACACAGTCATAAAATGTCATCAAATGGTGTTCCTCCGTGGCTCAAATGCTGAATAAACAGTGGGCCCTGGTGTCAAAAATATTGAAAACCACTGCTTTATATGTAAAACTTTGGTGTTGCCCACCCTGCCATTCGCCCACCCTAGTAGGGCTGGCTAAATCCGGCCCTGCTTTGACATAGAGTAGAGTCAGAAGGCATTACATCCTAGGAATGTTTCTCTAATAAAACATGTCTGTATGACTGTTTTTACCTGGTCTGAAAATACAGAGTCAAACACAACAGCCATGTTGATGTGTTGTGTTTGAGGGTTTAGAGAAGTTGACAACATCAAACCAGCATGCTTTAGTCACTAGTGACTTTATATATTTTGATTATTATTACAAAACACATTAACCTTTCTGCCATTTGAGAATAGCCGATCCATGAACTCTCAGTATGTAAAATCATTTTTGTTTTGTTTTTCCACTAATGTCAATTTTGAATTTGCAGTGTTAATTACAATTTGTCTAAAACACAATCCACTTTTAATGAAAAGCAGTGATGGAGTCACCATGTTTAGATGTCATAATTCCATCAGCACACACTTCCTGTATTCACAGGAGTTTCAAAGTAATTCAATGTTCAAGTAAAGGCAATATAATGTGTAGTTTTGTGTGGATGATACTGGGAATAACAATTTTTAAAAAATGTTGAGTCTTTCATAAACATTGATGAGAGAGATGCAGCAGAAACTAATGTGCAAATTTATAGTGTTTAATGGTGTATTAAAAAGGCAACAAACTATAGATACTCATTTTGCACATTTGCCATTGTATAATTGTATACATATATGTGTTAGTCGTTGAGTAACACTAAAATAACTTGTAGGCACATTATATTATATATTTGTATGTGAAGCACAAACAAACTGACATTTGATTCAGTTTGTAAATGGTTACATATAAACAAAAGTACAGGTCAATACAAACAATGAGATTGATAATAAATTAATATTGAGACTGAGTGGAGTTTGTTACTGCCCATTGGGCCATTGCTCTTTAGGTGATTGGTAACATACTCGGCTCATATGTATGAGGTATGGGTTCACCCCCTGGCCGACTACACTACTACTACTACTAAAAACATACCAATATAAATAATGTAAAAAAAAAAAAACATAACAATGTAAATGTGTTATTTGGTTGTTGCAAAACCACTTATTTCCAAGACACAGTGCAGCCTTTATATCCAGTCCTACAGTACAGTGTGCACGCACGCACGCACACACACACACGCACGCACGCACGCGCGCACACACACACACACACACACACACACACACACACACACTAGTTAAGCATTATATTTATATTACTAGGACCTTACCCGTTGTGTATATGAACACCAAATGATCTACAGTGTGGTTAATGTGATTTAGCCTAATATCAATACCAATAATGTAAGTATTTTGATGAAGTACTGCTGTAGTTGTGGATACTTGATCATGGGAAAAGGGGAAGCAGTCATAGCAAAGCAAGGTACACTTTAATGCAACATATTTTTGTAGCATTAAAGTAGGTGTTTGTGTGAACATCATGAAACCACTTTAGAAAGTGGAGGGTGGTGAGTCTTAGTAACACACACACACACACACACACTCAGTGTCGCACGCTGTTTGATGCTTGTGTTTCCAGGGACCACCAAACGGAACAGTCCATAAGGGGTCCTGGTGCTTCCTGTGTACAGTAGCCTTGAATCAGCATCTTAAGAATACTACCTTATTTTTTCTTTGTGATTCAAGTGACCAAGCAGTCCACGAAGTGGACTTGGTCACTTCATTGTTATTGACTGCTTTTCTCCTTCTCCTTCTTCTTCCGCCAAAAATAGCTGTTCTGGCTGAACCGTGCAGTCGGTTTTCGCGAAAATTGGTAATCTGGTAGAGGGTGATGCCAAACGGTGATGATGCGAAGCCTGTGACCACTGGTCAAATGGTGGCGCTATAGCACTCAACTGAAATTGCAAACTTTAAACACTCATAACTGATGAACTGCTCGACTCTCAGAAATGTAACTTATATTCACTTATGCGTCTGCTTATGCTGAACAACTTTTGTATTCTGACTTTTGACCTCTGACCTTTAGATGAACCGCCATCTTGAATTATATGTAAAACAGTTAAAATGTCTCTTCTCCTACAATCTTTGATCAAAATGCATAACAATGACCTACACATGAACTTTGAAGCCATACAAACATGGAATGGGTGTGAATCATGTTTTTAGTTAAAAAAAATGATGTTTTTACGAGCCAATGAAAATTGCTCGTTTGTGAAAATTCTTCTATTGCCCCTAATCTACACATGCAACGTAATCTGCTTCTGAGATTTTACAGTTTTGTAGAGGGGGATGCCAAATAGCAGCAAAACCAGTCTTACTCCAATTGCTCAAATGGGGGCGCTATAACAATTCTTTGAAACTGAAACATTTGACCAACCATAACTCGGGCCTCGTTTGGCCAAAAATCATGAGACTTGTTTCTACATGTTCCTTGATTCATGTGGAACACATCTGTAACTTTGACCGGTAAGCTCCACCCCCAGAGTGTCTGCCATTTTAAGCAGTTTGAAAAATGCTCATGCCTGATTTTCTGCCTGGATTTTTGATCAATTTGCATGACATGCCCGCACCTTTGCTGTACAAACCGATGCACAAACCGTTGTACAAACCGATTTGTACAAACAGTTTGTACAGGCGCACCGAGGAGAGCCATCGTCAGTGCGTTAGTCTCGCGTTAACTTTTTTTGACGCCGTTAACGCACGGCTGAGTTAACGCGAGATTAACGCGTTAACGCCGACACCATATATATATATATATATATATATATATATATATATATATATATATATATATATATATATATTAGAGCTGTCAGTCGATTAGAATATTTAATCGCATGATGGCCCATAGTTAATCTTCGATTAATCGCAAATTAATCGCATATTTTCATTTGTTCTAAATCTGACTTAAACACTCTGACTTTAACACTCTTATCAAATGTGTTTTTAGCCAAAATTAAAAGGTATGACAAACATACAGTACATAGCAGGCAAAGTTATTGACTTTTTCATTTAATATTATAGGCAGCGTTGCTTAAAAGATCTGGCCCAGATTCACACTGGCATGATTGACTGCCAGCGCACGTGTCTCTAAGCTGCATAAAAAGAACATCTATCTTCATATTGTTTGATGAAAAAACATGGCCTATACCTATACCCAATGAAAATATAAAATATATAAATTATGCACTGTATTGACAAGTTGGAATTAAAACAATCGCTTGAAAACTGAGTGAGGATGGCACATTTGTAATCTCAAGTTTTTGGATCGGAGCATGCATCGGAGCCTTTGGTGCGCCCGCACATTTGCTGTACAAACCGGTTTGTGTTTGTGTGGGTACAAACCATCACTGTGTTTGTGTGTGGACGTAAAGTACTTCTGTGGCCTGCCGCACCGAGGACAGCCATTGTCAGTGCGTTATTCTCGCGGTAATTTTTTTTGACGCCGTTAACGCACGGCTGAGTTAACGCGAGATTAACGCGTTAACGCCGACACCTTTAATATATATATATATATATCTATATATCCTATTGGCCTGAATATAAGACAATGCTTTTTCCCAATGGAAATATCCCAAAAATTGATTTGTCTTATATTCAGGGGCTATATATATCTTATATTCAAGCTGGGCTTTTACTTTGAGTCCAATGCATTTCTGCCTACTTCTCAATAGCACTGAGTTACACTCGCATATCATGAAAGTGACATTCACGGAAATGTCACTTTGTGATTGAGATGATAAAACTCAATGTAATGGTAATGGCACCAACTCAGTGGCCTTGTGGTTAGAGTGTCTGCCCTGAGACTGGGAGACCGGGGTTCGATTCCCGGCCAGGTCATACCCCGACATTCTAGATTTCCAGTAGTAACCTACCCAACGAAAGCTTTGCATTGTACAAGCCTTGATCATTTCATGTGACAGTGTAGTGGTTAAAACATTGTGCCAGATTATGTTAGATTAACTTCTTGAACAAAGTGGCCATTAAACAACTGTTGTTAACTAGTGTCCAATCACATTTATTTCACAATTTCTTCTAGTTGTACTTGAATTGTACTGTAATTCTCCAAGCTTTTATCAGTTTTGTTGTAGGAGGCCAGGTTGTAGGCTACTGTAGGAATTTTACAATTCATTTATTCATTCACTATTGTATGGACCCGGGCCAAAAGCACCCCCCTCAGATAATTTCTCAAAAATATGTTCCTTCTTCTGCATATTGTTCTGACTCCTTATTGCTGCTTGCTTGGTCACGTTTTATTGCTGCTTGCAGCTATATTTTTTTCTTTGTGATTCGAGTGAAACGGAATGCCATTCCGTTTCACTTCATTATTCAGACTGAGGCCAGGCTACAGTAGCCTACCGGTACTTTTATATCAATTATTTCCCACCGCGGTCCGCGCGTAGCGAGGGCAGAAAACTCTGTGAGCCGTAGTGAGTAGCAGGCTGTAGCTTATAGGAGCGGTGGTGGGACATTGTTTTTGTTTCCTTGTCACACGTGCGGGTAAAAAGTGACCGCGAAAGCAAACTACTATCTTCCAGTTCGAACATATGTTCAGTTCAACAGTTCCCAAGAAGACTATAGCCTGGATCACTATATAAAGTGGGTGTCTGTCGCTCCTTTCACATAGCGTAAAATCCAGTGGTCGGAACTGTGGCTCCGTCCTGCTGCTCCAACATCGCGTCGAGTAAAGTGGATCAGAAGTATATTCTGTGTCGATAAAACGGGTGAATTAACGTTCCAGCAGCCTGAGCCAACAATAATATAATCCAATAATATGGACAGTAGGCTGTGTTAGATCGAAACTATAAATACATACAGAGATGCAACGATACGTCCCAAAGTTTAGCGGCTGTTGCAGCTTGGGATAACATTGAGGAAATGAGGGGGCCCGTGTGCACTGCGCATGCCACAGTATAGCCAGCGAAATTGTATGGGTCACCATTTGTTCCGGTGCTGGTGTAGCAGTGGAAATATGGCAGTGGGGTAACACGATAACGGTGGCCGTGAATTGTGTAACATTAGGGGGCCCGTCGGACTTTCCCATATAAACTTAATGGGGAAATTTTCATGCACAAATAAATTCATTATAAATCAACGATGTGTTAATTTGGGCAAAGGGCTTCGTTAATCTCTTCCTAATGTTATGTTCAATGAGCATGTGAAAACTCAGAATGATTGCTGTAGTCAGTGACGACTTATGCCTGTTTCAGACAGACAGACAGACAGACAGACATTTTGCTTAATTATTATTGTGATTGTGATATATTGGGTTGCATATAAGGGGTATAGAGGCAGTAAGGTGACCAGATGTCTCTCTTTGTGTGGGACAGTCCCTCATTTACAAGACTTCTCAAGCGTCCCACATAGTGACTGGGACAGGCACAGGTGTTTAACATGCTCTAAAACTCTATACGCCATATAATTAAGGCCTTTCTGAGACCTATATATCCCATACTCTGAGGGGATGGCGGCCATCTTGATGGTAAGCCATAAGTTATATTCAATGGAATGTGGATGCAATGACAGGCGGAGAGAAGATACTACTACTACTAGCAGTACTACTACTACTAGCCATACCACCACTACTACTACTACTACTACTACTACTACTACTACTACTACTACTACTACTACTACTACTACTAGCAGTACTACTACTACTACTACTAGTACTACTACTACTAGTACTAATAGCAGTAACTACACATGCCAGCAATGGATGTGATGACAGGCAGAGAGGAGATACTACTACTACTACAACAACTACTACTACTACTACTACTAGCAATACTACTACCACTACTACTACTAGCAGTAATACTTCTAGTACTAATACTAGTACTAATAGCAATAACTACACACACCAGCAATGGATCTGATGACAGGTGGAGAGGAGCTACTACTAGCACCACTCCTACTACTACAATGACAACAACAACTACTACTACTAGCAGTACTAGTACCACTACTAATAGCAATACTACTACTACTACTACTACTAGCAGACCTAGTACTACTAGCAGTACTACTATACTACTAGCACTACTACTGCTACAAATGCTAATGCTAGCAACATGCTAACATGCTAAAGCTAACATTCTAACCCGAACATGCTAATGCTAACATGCTAACATGCTAATGTTAAAATACTAATGCTAACATGCTAATGCTAACATGCTAACATGCTAATGCTAACATGTCAATGCTAACATGCCAACATGCTAATGCTAACATGTCAATGCTAACATGCCAACATGCTAATGCTAACATGCTAATGCTAACATGCTAATGCTAACATTAGCATGTTGACATTAGCATGCTATCATTAGCATATTAGCATTATCATGCTATTGTTAGCATGTAGTAGTAGTAGTACTGCTAGTAGTAGTAGTAGTAGTAGTAGTAGTGCTAGTAGTAGTAGTAGTAGTAGTAGTGCTAGTAGTAGTAGTAGTGCTAGTAGTAGTAGTACTGCTAGAAGTAGTAGTAGTAGTAGTACTGCTAGTAGTATTGCCATTAGTAGTAGTAGTAGGAGTGATGCTAGTAGTAGTACTGCTAGTAGTAGTAGTAGTACTGCCAGTAGTAGTACTGCTAGTAGTGGTAGTACTGCCAGTAGTCGTACTGCTAGTAGTAGTAGTATTACTACCAGTAGTCGTACTGCTAGTAGTAGTAGTAGTAGTAGTAGTACTGCCAGTAGTAGTACTGCTAGTAGTAGTGGTAGTACTGCCAGTAGTAGTACTGCTAGTAGTAGTGGTAGTACTGCCAGTAGTAGTACTGCTAGTAGTAGTGGTAGTACTGCCAGTAGTAGTACTGCTAGTAGTGGTAGTACTGCCAGTAGTAGTACTGCTAGTAGTGGTAGTACTGCCAGTAGTAGTACTGCTAGTAGTGGTAGTACTGCCAGTAGTAGTGGGGCTTGTAGTAGTACTACTGCCACTAGTAGTACTGCCAGTAGTAGTAGTACTAGTAGTAGTAGTAGTAGTAGTAGTGGTAGTACTGTCAGCAGTAGTAGTAGGAGGAGGAGGAGGAGTGGTGCTAGTCGTAGTACTGCTAGTAGTAGTAGTTTTAGTAGAATGCATTCCATTGAACACTTCACACTTGTTTACCAACAAGATGGCCGCTCCTTTCTGAGTATGGGACTGAGAAAGGCCTTAATAGCTGACTTCATGTTATCTCTTTTCCTGCTATAGATTTTAAAATAACCTGAGAAACATTCCCCCCATGGTGCCACTCTGTGTTTCCACACTCACTCCATTGAGTCCACATTGCATGTACTGTCATATCAAAAATAGCTGATTTACAATCTCAAAAACTAAGTTTTGAGATTGTAAATCAGCTGTTTTTGCTATATTTGAAATGAAATACTGATATTCTTTTGTGAATATTGACATCAAGATGTTAATAATCTGCTAAACCCAGCGTTTCGTCCCATTTCCCCTGCACTCCACTTGTCCCACTCAGTCAACACTTCTGTCCCTCTAATGACCAGTTTGGATCTGGTCGCCCCATGAGGGAAGGGGGAGGAGTCAGGCACTGATTATTGGATCTGGTTACCCTATGAGGGAAGGGGGAGGAGTCAGGCACTGATTATTGGATCTGGTTACCCTATGAGGGAAGGGGGAGGAGTCAGGCAGTGATTATTGGATCTGGTCACCCTATGAGGGAAGGGGGAGGAGTCAGGCAGTGATTATTGGATCTGGTCACCCTATGAGGGAAGGGGGAGGAGTCAGGCAGTGATTATTGGATCTGGTTACCCTATGAGGGAAGGGGGAGGAGTCAGGCAGTGATTATTGGATCTGGTTACCCTATGAGGGAAGGGGGAGGAGTCAGGCAGTGATTATTGGATCTGGTTACCCTATGAGGGAAGGGGGAGGAGTCAGGCAGTGATTATTGGATCTGGTCACCCTATGAGGGAAGGGGGAGGAGTCAGACAGTGATTATTGGATCTGGTCACCCTATGAGGGAAGGGGGAGGAGTCAGACAGTGATTATTGGATCTGGTCACCCTATGAGGGAAGAGGGAGGAGTCAGACAGTGATTATTGGATCTGGTCACCCTATGAGGGAAGGGGGAGGAGTCAGGCACTGATTGTTTCTTCCTCATTTCCAGCAAGAAAAATATGAGGAAGGGTAACCAACATCATTTTCTCTACCTGGCAAATAGAATCTGCAGATTCATCACGCTGGGTGGCAAGCTGCAGCTTGAAATCGCGGGGAATACATTGAAGTCAATGAGAGTGGTGGAGTGGAGAGGGACAAACAAAAATGATTTCTGAACGACTGATACCAGTGTAAGTTAAACACTTCTGGAAAATAACAGAATACACATAACACATTGTTGTCTGTTGTGTTGCTTTTCGATGTGTACACTGTGTAATGTTATATAGCTATCCAAAGAGCAGAAAGTATGCTCCTGATCGTTCTGAACGTGACGTCACTGTCTGTGAGACTGCAGCTGGGTGCTAGAGTTACCGAACCTGAACTGAAATATAAAAAAATATATATATATATAAAAAGAGAATACTATAATGCTTAATTCCGTCTTTAGTTTAAATATTATGTCAATTTACAGTACTACTACTGTGTCGGGAGGAAAAAAGCTGTTTATAACAGACTGAAAGACAAGGGCAAGTAGCCTACATTTACTGAATGGAAATGTTTTGTACATTGTTCTTTTGTAGATTTTCCCTGTTCGTGATGCTTGCTTTAATTACAGACAGTACATGTGTCAACTTTTATTTTTGTGAACTGACAAAGAAACATGGATACTGTTCATTTAAACAGTGGGTGGATTATATAAAATGTTTGAAAAGGGAATCGTGATGCTGTTTAATTCACAACTACTCTGGATCTCATTATTTACATCACAAGTTATGGGATTTCTATCTAGCGCCTCTGCTGGTACATTCCACCATAGCAGTTCCTGTTTACACTGAGCATGTGCAAACCTCCGGCACCAGCCTGCGCCACGCCCCCGTGCTTTATCCTCTTTATTTATCATAGGATTTCCAGTGATGTCACGTCCATGTGATCAATCAATGCGTTGTGATTGGTCAGTGTTTATGACAACCACTCTGTCTCCTGTCAGCTCACCTCTTTATCAGCAGTAAAACCTTTTATTATGGTTTATAAAACCTTTAACATTGTGTTCAAGGTTCATCCAGACATCTTTTTACTGTGGTGTATAAACTTTTATCTGACATTGTGTTTAAGGTTGATCCAGACATCATAGCAGCAAACTGTAGGTCTGATTCCAGTTCAACTAGAACAACACATTCAACTGTTGAATTCTGATGTTTACACAGACCAGGACTGTGGAGTTATGACAGGTAAGGAGAGATGGATATACATTTGATCAATTTTTAAAAATATAAACTGTGTGATTGTCATTGTGAATTGATGATGATGATGTGATGATGATGATGATGATGATGAGGATGATAAGGATACTATTACTAATAATACACTTTATTTTATAGCACCTTCCATGACATAAAATGCAGCTCAAAGTGCTTTACATAGCAATAGAGAAAAGAAATGGAGAATATAACAGAACAAGAATAAAATAAGACAAATGAAACCAAAATAAAAACTATATACTTAAAGAGGTAGGACACATTAAAGATGCAAGACAATAAGGACATAATATATGGCTGCCTGTCGAAGGTATAGTCACTATAGTGGGAGTTTGTTCCACCATGTCGGCCCATATGATTTTTTTTTAATACTGGCTTTAATTCAGGCTGGGGATCTATTTTTGGGTTTTGTACAGTATGTACAGAACCCAAAAAAAAAAAAAAAAAAAAAAAAAAACTTAGGCCAGGCCTAAATGGGTTAACAAATGGGTTAACAAACAAAAATATAAATACATTTATATTACATATAAATGTAATAAACAAAAAAGAGAAAAAAACATTCTTTACTTAGAGAATAGAGTATACTCTGAAAGAGCTACATCAGATGTATAAGATATACATTTTTATATAGTGTTTATACAAAAAATAAAAAAGCCACTCAGCTGCTTTTTATTTCGTTTTTATTTTTCCTTTTCCAATCCTTTCCAATAGTATAGTAGGGGTCAGCGTGCAGTTATTAAAGTGATCAATGAAGGGTTGCCATTAAGTTCCAATTGATCAATGAAGGGTTTGTCATTCCAAATTCAAACATTATCTTTTCCAGTTGCAAATAGTGCACTTAACTTTTATAAGACTAGAGTGAGATGGAACATGTGCTTGTTTTCACCTCAGCAGTAACAGTCTATGGAACAGTAAAGTCACACATTTTACCATATTATATTGGGACGTATTTTTCATCCCACTTCTTGGGACTCCTAGAATAGCTGTCAGTGGATCAGGGTCAAAAGGTTTTTTAATGTCTGATAGTGATTTAAAATACTTGCCAATATGATGTTAATTTTGTACAATGCAGAACATAATGTGCTAGTGAAGCTGGTGACATCTATCACAGGCTGGATTGTTGGCCCATATGTCATTATTATTATTAAGATGATATATTAATGATCAGTATCAGAGCTACCAGGGACAGTAAAGGTGTCTATGTGACATCCACCATCTGGATATACAATGATGATGATTTGTTTTTATTATTATTACTATTCAGACTTTATTGTCTCCACCGTAAGTTTCACCCCCTGTCCATCTGAAGATTAAAACATGACTAAACATGACTAAGTAAATATAAATCTAACCGGTCTTCACTATGCTCATACATTATTGCTATTTTTAATATCAGACTCAAAAAGCAAAAATAAATATTTGGTCACTTTTTGATGTTCTCCCACATTGTGTAGTTTTCCCCCTCAGCTATTTGTCTTAGTTTGTTCTGTAATTTATATCTGATGCTTTTTAAGTTTTGGAGTTGTTTGTTCTCACTGATCAATAGTTAGCTTGTAGCCGTCCATCTAAAAATAGATTCTAATTGGTTTAAAAATATGTTTACTTTATTTTTTTTGTTTTACAGTCTAAGCTTATCTTTTTAAACATTGAGTTTTTCAAACATTGTTTCTAATCTAATTCCAGACCTTTTTTATTTTATTTTTTTTATATTATAACAAATTCGTAGATTGCTGTTTATACATATTAGCTGTCAATTGAGACAAAAAGTGGGACTGTATTTAACCTATTTAGGTCTGACCTAAGCTTTCTGAAAAAAAAAAAAAAAAAAAAAAAAAATGAAATGTTTATATAGCAGCATCAAAAAAGTTAATTCTGGAATACTGTACATACTGTACAGTAATACTATTCTTAGTAATACTAAAAATAAAAATAGTAATACTTTTTAGTCTGATGACTTCTTGATCTTAATGTGGGTTTGTAACAGCAGCTGATAGTAACTACATACAGCTGTGACTGAGTGTCTCCTGTTGCCTCTGTGCACCAATAAAGCACTGCAGCGCACATGCTTTGAATAATAATTTAAATACGCTATTTCTGGACATGCCCAACAGGCCTAGTCCCGGGCTAAACTCCACAGGCCTGGCTGAACTATATTTTAGACCTATATATTTTAGACCTATACAAGTGCTATAGCACAGTGCACACTGATTCATTAGTTCAACAAGTTAAACGTCAGTTAAATGGAGTCCCTGCTGCCCTCACATCTATATACAAATTACATCCTGTATATATTTCTATATTCATGCAAACTGTGTGAGCAATGATACTTAATCTGTATCATGTTCTCATATTGATCCACTTATTCTGACATTGTTAATCTCCTTATTCCATGTATTTCCAGTGTAACAGTGTAAGGTGATCTTTCCTGGGTGTTAATCTCCTTATTCCATGTATTTCCAGTGTAACAGTGTAAGGTGATCTTTCCTGGGTGTTAATCTCCTTATTCCATGTATTTCCAGTGTAACAGTGTAAGGTGATCTTTCCTGGGTGTTAATCTCCTTATTCCATGTATTTCCAGTGTAACAGTGTAAGGTGATCTTTCCTGGGTGTTAATCTCCTTATTCCATGTATTTCCAGTGTAACAGTGTAAGGTGATCTTTCCTGGGTGTTAATCTCCTTATTCCATGTATTTCCAGTGTAACAGTGTAAGGTGATCTTTCCTGGGTGTTAATCTCCTTATTCCATGTATTTCCAGTGTAACAGTGTAAGGTGATCTTTCCTGGGTGTTAATCTCCTTATTCCATGTATTTCCAGTGTAACAGTGTAAGGTGATCTTTCCTGGGTGTTAATCTCCTTATTCCATGTATTTCCAGTGTAACAGTGTAAGGTGATCTTTCCTGGGTGTTAATCTCCTTATTCCATGTATTTCCAGTGTAACAGTGTAAGGTGATCTTTCCTGGGTGTTAATCTCCTTATTGCATGTATTTCCAGTGTAACAGTGTAAGGTGATCTTTCCTGGGTGTGTGACCAGCAGAGAGACGTTATGGCTGAAGCAGCACATGGTGGTGAGTCCATGATAAAATACAACAATGAATGGCAGGATAGTAGTTCTACTTGGTGAAGAAATAATCAAAGTATAGTATAGTCTCTGCCCTTGGTTTTCTTTTTTACATGTGGTTTTACAAATGGTGGTAAATAATGATTCAAAGCACTTTACATACTGTACACACTGAGCCTCTGACACCTACAGTATGTACACCTACAATATACAATACCATATTAATAATGAACTAAACCAGAGCTCTGACAGGTTTATTTTCCAAAAAAGTAGCAAAAAAGTGCCACTTCACTTTTCAACATATATTTCCAACACTTCTTAGAAGTGTGTACAAGAAGCTGCATTTTTTCATTAGCATATTCACATAGGGATATTGTTTTTTAGGTTTATTTAAATGATAGTCATACTACTCCTTTTAATTTCCACAGATCATTATTATTTATTTATTTTGTTTTGTTGATTTACAGATTTTTTAAGATTGGATTAGAACATTTATACATTTGACCTTTATTTATTTTTCCCAATAATTATTCATGTTGCATTCCATACAGTTTACAGACTCACATACCACATAGAAATGAGGTCTCAAGCTTTATTGTGACTTATTAAGTTTATATAGAGTTTATATAGAGTCCTCTGTAGAACCAGTCCTGGTAGAGATGGAGAGACTGGGAGGTCACTGCTAGTGAATTAAACACACAAATGAGTGTTAACATGCATGTGTTACATTGTACACTTTACGACAGTTCCATATGGTTTCCCTTTACGGCATTACCGGGGGTGATGCGCATGCGCAGTGAGCGCGGGAGTTCAGTTGAATGTTATGGAGGGAACCTGTTTACATGTCGGCTGCTCCTGTGGAGAAATAAAAGTTACTAAAACTGTATAAACGTCGTGTTTACTAAGTGATCAGCAACAATGAGTACTGGAACATTGGGTCACAAAAACATAGCATTGATTTTAAAGCAAGAAATCATAAATAAACAGAGAACATAGACAGTGAAACAGATACTCTGTATGAATCTTGAATCTGTCCAGTGACTGCAGTGCATAAAGTTCATACAAGGCCAGAAGAGCTTTTTATTGACTGTCCATGTCAGACTGTGAATATCAGTGGTCAACAGACTTTTATTGCAGATTATTACCTCTGATCCACTGGCACGTATACTCTGTACACCTACAGTATATGACTGAATATGAATCATTAATGAATCGGGTAGCTGGCAAGTTTCTGCAAGGTATTTTTATGGTGGAACAACACTACCATCTGAAAACATTCTATTATGTATCAGTTGCTCTTAATACATGTCCCTGTTCACACAGGAATTATGGTTTTAATGTTTAGTTGAAGGATAATCTTGATAGATAGACATGGATGGATACACATAGATAAGACATTTTAAACATATATATTTTTCACAAATTATACTTTTTCCAATGTCAACTTTGGTCACATTGTGAAATACTTCCCTCTTCGTTTTACTTATTTTATGTTTTATGTTGCTATAACCTAGAACACCAAACATGGGGGATTTTCACATACTGTATATAATGTTTTTGTAATTTTCATAATGTTAGTGATGTCTGAGGTGGGCGGGTCTTTCAGTAGCTTCATGATGCTCAGTGACATCAGTAGCTTCATGATGCTCAGTGACATCATAATGATGTCTGAGGTGGGCGGGTCTTTCAGTAGCTTCATGATGCTCAGTGACATCATAATGTTGTGATGTCTGAGGTGGGCGGGTCTTTCAGTAGCTTCATGATGCTCAGTGACATCATAATGATGTGATGTCTGAGGTGGGCGGGTCTTTCAGTAGCTTCATGATGCTCAGTGACATCATAATGATGTCTGAGGTGGGCGGGTCTTTCAGTAGCTTCATGATGCTCAGTGACATCATAATGTTGTGATGTCTGAGGTGGGCGGGTCTTTCAGTAGCTTCATGATGCTCAGTGACATCATAATGTTGTGATGTCTGAGGTGGGCGGGTCTTTCAGTAGCTTCATGATGCTCAGTGACATCATAATGTAGCTGATGTCTGAGGTGGGCGGGTCTTTCAGTAGCTTCATGATGCTCAGTGACATTATAATGTTGTGATGTCTGAGGTGGGTGGGTCTTTCAGTAGCTTCATGATGCTCAGTGACATCATAATGATGTCTGAGGTGGGCGGGTCTTTCAGTAGCTTCATGATGCTCAGTGACATCATAATGTTGTGATGTCTGAGGTGGGCGGGTCTTTCAGTAGCTTCATGATGCTCAGTGACATCATAATGTTGTGATGTCTGAGGTAGTGGGTCTTTCAGTAGCTTCATGATGCTCAGTGACATCATAATGTTGTGATGTCTGAGGTGGGCAGGTCTTTCAGTAGCTTCATGATGCTCAGTGACATCATAATGTTGTGATGTCTGAGGTGGGCAGGTCTTTCAGTAGCTTCATGATGCTCAGTGACATCATAATGTGATGTCTGAGGTGGGCGGGTCTTTCAGTAGCTTCATGATGCTCAGTGACATCATAATGTTGTGATGTCTGAGGTGGGTGGGTCTTTCAGTAGCTTCATGATGCTCAGTGACATCATAATGTAGCTGATGTCTGAGGTGGGCGGGTCTTTCAGTAGCTTCATGATGCTCAGTGACATCATAATGATGTCTGAGGTGGGCGGGTCTTTCAGTAGCTTCATGATGCTCAGTGACATCATAATGATGTCTGAGGTGGGCGGGTCTTTCAGTAGCTTCATGATGCTCAGTGACATCATAATGTTGTGATGTCTGAGGTGGGCGGGTCTTTCAGTAGCTTCATGATGCTCAGTGACATCATAATGTTGTGATGTCTGAGGTGGGCGGGTCTTTCAGTAGCTTCATGATGCTCAGTGACATCATAATGTAGCTGATGTCTGAGGTGGGCGGGTCTTTCAGTAGCTTCATGATGCTCAGTGACATCATAATGTTGTGATGTCTGAGGTGGGCAGGGGCCTATTTCACGAAAGGTGGATTAGGGGAAAAGCCAGGATTTAACTGATATCCCGGTATATTATGTCCTGGATTAGCGTTCATTCGGTTTCATGAAAACTGGTTAATCTTGCCAGATTAACTTGACCAGTTAACCTGGATATGTTGAGGCTTGATTTGGTTTCATGAAAGCAATGCCACATTAGTTCCCATGGAAACTAATGCTATGCACTTAGCCTGCTCCGGACCAGGCTAACAGTCAGGTTTAACCTAATCCTCATGTCTTTGCTGTTTATTAGGCCAATCCAGTGACTTTTTACACATGTTATTTCAACACCTGTGGTTGTACTACTGAATGTCTACCAAAATGGACGGACCACCAGTGGTCCGAGAGAGAGAGAGAGAGAGAGAGAGAGAGAGAGAGAGAGAGAGAGAGAGAGAGAGAGAGAGAGAGAGAGAGAGAGAGAGACCAATTTTAATGTCAGCATTTCATGGCATAATACACTTACTTCGTTCGGGGAGCACAGTGCAATCAGTGAACTATTTCAGCTTATAGCTCGATATAGCCTCGTTTTAAACAGTAGCTCACGCTCCCCATTTCGGAGATATGATATCATGAATATGGTCTTCAACTTTTATTTATTTATTATTTACTTTTAACTTATGCATTCAGTCTATTGGCAATAGTTTGCCATCGATCGGATGATTCGGATCCGATCGCCATGCCATGTCCCTGGCCTTATTAATCGCGCTCGTATTGTCCTTTATTAATGATCGCATTCAAGATCATCATCAGCTGCGGCTGCGTTTCTGCTGTGAAAAGCACGGCCATAGATATATATATAAGAAGGCTTTCTTATATCTATGGGCACGGCTCTCTGGCTCTTGCTGGTCTCGCACATGATTGGTCACGCTCAATGAATCTACAATCCTCATCACAGCCTTTTCAAGCAGTATGTGCACGAGCCAGCAAGCGAGGCTATATGATCGTGGCTCGTTAAATCCGCACATTTTGAGCCTCGCTTGGCTTTGGTGGAACAGAATGAACCAGGCTCTAAAGACCAGGATATAAAAAGCGTGGATTTGGCTTAAATCCCCGATTTTCTAATCCACCTTTCGTGAAATACCCCCCAGGTCTTTCAGTAGCTTCATGATGCTCAGTGACATCATAATGTTGTGATGTCTGAGGTGGGCAGGTCTTTCAGTAGCTTCATGATGCTCAGTGACATCATAATGTTGTGATGTCTGAGGTGGGCAGGTCTTTCAGTAGCTTCATGATGCTCAGTGACGTCATAATGTTGTGATGTCTGAGGTGGGCGGGTCTTTCAGTAGCTTCATGATGCTCAGTGACATCATAATGTAGCTGATGTCTGAGGTGGGCGGGTCTTTCAGTAGCTTCATGATGCTCAGTGACATCATAATGATGTCTGAGGTGGGCGGGTCTTTCAGTAGCTTCATGATGCTCAGTGACATCATAATGTTGTGATGTCTGAGGTGGGTGGGTCTTTCAGTAGCTTCATGATGCTCAGTGACATCATAATGTTGTGATGTCTGAGGTGGGCGGGTCTTTCAGTAGCTTCATGATGCTCAGTGACATCATAATGATGTCTGAGGTGGGCGGGTCTTTCAGTAGCTTCATGATGCTCAGTGACATCATAATGATGTCTGAGGTGGGCGGGTCTTTCAGTAGCTTCATGATGCTCAGTGACATCATAATGTTGTGATGTCTGAGGTGGGCGGGTCTTTCAGTAGCTTCATGATGCTCAGTGACATCATAATGTTGTGATGTCTGAGGTGGGCGGGTCTTTCAGTAGCTTCATGATGCTCAGTGACATCATAATGATGTCTGAGGTGGGCAGGTCTTTCAGTAGCTTCATGATGCTCAGTGACATCATAATGTTGTGATGTCTGAGGTGGGCGGGTCTTTCAGTAGCTTCATGATGCTCAGTGACATCATAATGATGTCTGAGGTGGGTGGGTCTTTCAGTAGCTTCATGATGCTCAGTGACATCATAATGTTGTGATGTCTGAGGTGGGCGGGTCTTTCAGTAGCTTCATGATGCTCAGTGACATCATAATGATGTCTGAGGTGGGCGGGTCTTTCAGTAGCTTCATGATGCTCAGTGACATCATAATGTTGTGATGTCTGAGGTGGGTGGGTCTTTCAGTAGCTTCATGATGCTCAGTGACATCATAATGTTGTGATGTCTGAGGTGGGTGGGTCTTTCAGTAGCTTCATGATGCTCAGTGACATCATAATGATGTCTGAGGTGGGCGGGTCTTTCAGTAGCTTCATGATGCTCAGTGACATCATAATGTTGTGATGTCTGAGGTGGGCGGGTCTTTCAGTAGCTTCATGATGCTCAGTGACATCATAATGTTGTGATGTCTGAGTTGGGCAGGTCTTTCAGTAGCTTCATGATGCTCAGTGACATCATAATGTTGTGATGTCTGAGGTGGGCAGGTCTTTCAGTAGCTTCATGATGCTCAGTGACGTCATAATGTTGTGATGTCTGAGGTGGGCGGGTCTTTCAGTAGCTTCATGATGCTCAGTGACATCATAATGTAGCTGATGTCTGAGGTGGGCGGGTCTTTCAGTAGCTTCATGATGCTCAGTGACATCATAATGATGTCTGAGGTGGGCGGGTCTTTCAGTAGCTTCATGATGCTCAGTGACATCATAATGTTGTGATGTCTGAGGTGGGTGGGTCTTTCAGTAGCTTCATGATGCTCAGTGACATCATAATGTTGTGATGTCTGAGGTGGGCGGGTCTTTCAGTAGCTTCATGATGCTCAGTGACATCATAATGATGTCTGAGGTGGGCGGGTCTTTCAGTAGCTTCATGATGCTCAGTGACATCATAATGATGTCTGAGGTGGGCGGGTCTTTCAGTAGCTTCATGATGCTCAGTGACATCATAATGTTGTGATGTCTGAGGTGGGCGGGTCTTTCAGTAGCTTCATGATGCTCAGTGACATCATAATGTTGTGATGTCTGAGGTGGGCGGGTCTTTCAGTAGCTTCATGATGCTCAGTGACATCATAATGATGTCTGAGGTGGGCAGGTCTTTCAGTAGCTTCATGATGCTCAGTGACATCATAATGTTGTGATGTCTGAGGTGGGCGGGTCTTTCAGTAGCTTCATGATGCTCAGTGACATCATAATGATGTCTGAGGTGGGTGGGTCTTTCAGTAGCTTCATGATGCTCAGTGACATCATAATGTTGTGATGTCTGAGGTGGGCGGGTCTTTCAGTAGCTTCATGATGCTCAGTGACATCATAATGATGTCTGAGGTGGGCGGGTCTTTCAGTAGCTTCATGATGCTCAGTGACATCATAATGTTGTGATGTCTGAGGTGGGTGGGTCTTTCAGTAGCTTCATGATGCTCAGTGACATCATAATGTTGTGATGTCTGAGGTGGGTGGGTCTTTCAGTAGCTTCATGATGCTCAGTGACATCATAATGATGTCTGAGGTGGGCGGGTCTTTCAGTAGCTTCATGATGCTCAGTGACATCATAATGTTGTGATGTCTGAGGTGGGCGGGTCTTTCAGTAGCTTCATGATGCTCAGTGACATCATAATGATGTCTGAGGTGGGCGGGTCTTTCAGTAGCTTCATGATGCTCAGTTAGTTAGTTTAGTTAGTTTCGGTCATATATGAACATACAAAGAGACTGTACAAGTGATAGTCTTACAGATGGCTGAAGCCCAAGTGTATTAAGCCCACCCTTTACAGGTGAAAATTAATAATAATTATAAACAAATACTGTATATACAGTATATATTCATACAATACACACTGCACATACACACACTTAGACATATGCATGTATGTGCGTACATTCGTACATACATAAAGTATATACATACAACACCCACAAAGATGGCTACATTGCGAGAAGAAAATCGAGACGTATAATGAGAGAAAAAATATAAATAAAATAAAAATGAAAAATTAAATAAGTTTACTTCTATACATACACATATACAAGCACAAGCATGCAGTACATGCCTGTACCTATAAATGCATACATACACAAAAACACATACACATACATATAGAGTCCTCTGTAGAACCAGTCCTGGTAGAGATGGAGAGACTGGGAGGTCACTGCTAGTGAAATAAACACACTGGTAATGAGTGTTAACTTGTATGTGTTACATTGCACACATTGTGTGCGTGCGTGTGCGTGTGTGTACTGTAGTCTTGATCATGACCATGATCCACTGCATTAGAAGTTGTTTTAATAAGTTAGCATTAGGTCTACCATTGAGTGACTAATGCCAGCTCTTTGAAAATTACCTTATAAGCCAAAATATCCAGACCAGTAGTCCTACGTCCTCTTTAGATCTCCAGTCTGCTCTGTACTTCTCTAATACATCTTTCTCTAGTTGTTTTTTTCCGTCATGAAGTTACAATATCCTATTAAGCTACTGTGTTTATACTTTGTCTTCATTTTGTTTCTAATCATTCATGATGCAGTTCGTTGTGGCTGAGTGCTGCCCCCGAATGGTCTGTTGTATTAAGTGCGGTTATGGGCGCTGCAAAACAGCGCACCCAGGCAGTCTAAATGCCTGTGTATTGGGTGGTAAGCAGTGGAGCACCCAGGCAGTCTAATAATAATAATAATAATAATAATAGCTTGGATTTATATAGCGCTTTTCTGAGTACCCAAAGCGCTTTACATAGAGACATCGGACAAACTTTATTCAAGGGAACAAAACAGCAGTAACAATTACATAAAAAAAAAAGGCTAAAAAGGAACCAAGAGGGATCTAAGCTGGGCCGCAGTTGGGGAACGCAGTTCTGAACAGGTGAGTTTTGAGTGCTGATTTGAAGGAGGTAAGAGAGGGGGCGGTTCTGAGGTGGATTGGTAGAGCGTTCCAGAGGTTGGGGGCTGAGACGTAGAAGGCCCTGTCCCCCCAGGCACGGTACCTGGCCTTGCGGACAGCCAGGAGGTTGGCTTCACTGGACCTGAGGGGACGGTGGGGGACGTAGGGTTGGATCAGATCTGAGAGGTAGGGGGGAGCCAGGTTATTGAGAGCTTTGAAGGTGGTAATCAGGATTTTGTAATGTATTCTGTGTTTAACCGGGAGCCAGTGTAGGTCATGCCTGTGTATTGAGTGGTAAGCAGTGGAGCACCCAGGCAGTCTAAATGCCTGTGTATTGAGTGGTAGCAGTGGAGCACCCAGGCAGTCTAAATGCCTGTGTATTGACTGGTGAGCAGTGGAGCACCCAGGCAGTCTAAATGCCTGTGTATTGAGTGGTAGCAGTGGAGCACCCAGGCAGTCTAAATGCCTGTGTATTGACTGGTGAGCAGTGGAGCACCCAGGCGGTCTAAATGCCTGTGTATTGAGTGGTAGCAGTGGAGCACCCAGGCAGTCTAAATGCCTGTGTATTGACTGGTGAGCAGTGGAGCACCCAGGCAGTCTAAATGCCTGTGTATTGAGTGGTAGCAGTGGAGCACCCAGGCGGTCTAAATGCCTGTGTATTGAGTGGTAGCAGTGGAGCACCCAGGCAGTCTAAATGCCTGTGTATTGACTGGTGAGCAGTGGAGCACCCAGGCAGTCTAAATGCCTGTGTATTGAGTGGTAGCAGTGGAGCACCCAGGCAGTCTAAATGCCTGTGTATTGAGTGGTGAGCACCCAGGCAGTCTAAATGCCTGTGTATTGAGTGGTAAGCAGTGGAGCACCCAGGCAGTCTAAATGCCTGTGTATTGAGTGGTAAGCAGTGGAGCACCCAGGCAGTCTAAATGCCTGTGTATTGAGTGGTAAACAGTGGAGCACCCAGGCAGTCTAAATGCCTGTGTATTGAGTGGTAAGCAGTGGAGCACCCAGGCAGTCTAAATGCCTGTGTATTGAGTGGTAGCAGTGGAGCACCCAGGCGGTCTAAATGCCTGTGTATTGAGTGGTAGCAGTGGAGCACCCAGGCAGTCTAAATGCCTGTGTATTGAGTGGTAAGCAGTGGAGCACCCAGGCAGTCTAAATGCCTGTGTATTGAGTGGTAGCAGTGGAGCACCCAGGCAGTCTAAATGCCTGTGTATTGAGTGGTAGCAGTGGAGCACCCAGGCAGTCTAAATGCCTGTGTATTGAGTGGTAGCAGTGGAGCACCCAGGCTGTCTAAATGCCTGTGTATTGAGTGGTAAGCAGTGGAGCACGGCGCGGCAATCGACATGTATAACATGCGAGTGAATGGGCTACAGAGAGAAGCGCCCCAACATGTGACATGCACTAACCAATCAGGAACGTTACACATCGTAGAACATTTTTAATCAATATTTGACATTTCTTGGCTTTATATTAGCCTATTATAATTGTTACTCTCTAGTTAGTGATACTATTATGTCATATTTACATTGGTAGCTGCTCATTTTAGATAAATTATAGTCTGTGAGGACATTTATCATTTTTATTCAGCTTAGTGGATGGTGGTGCGGCGCACCTGCGCCCCCTATTGATGGGCCGCCACTGGAGGTCTTTCCGTAGATTTATGATGCTTGTTTCTCGTATTATTTTAACTAATTGTATACTGGTTAAATCTATGGTCTGTTTAGTGATAGCTGCTCTGATCTAGCCCTAGAAGGCCCAGGTATATTCCTTCTTAAAGAATGTTTTCAACCTTATATATATATATATATATATATATATATATATATATATATATATATATATATATATATATATATATATATATATATATATATATGGGCACGCCCAAATATGTAGGTGGCTTTTCCAAAACAATATTTTAAAAATAAATGAAAGCTGTAAATGAAATTCCACAGCCCTCTCACGTATTAGGAGGACAATATCAGTCACCAGAAAAAAAGATTGGTTGTTTTCGAATAATCTGTCATGGTTAAAATGGAGTTTTAAGTTATAATGGGTTTGTATAGGAAGGAGCTGGAGGTGCTAAAATGAACATCAAATATCTAAATACTGAAAGGAGTAACTTATAAACTCTGGTGTGTTCACATGAGACTGAGTAGACCATAAAATGACCAAAAGTTTTTTTTTGAAAGTGGAATACCCCTTTAATTACTTAATAAATACTTAATATGTCATGTGAAAAACTATATATAATACTTTCTAATTAAATAAGGGTTTAATGTTGCCAAAAAGCACCATTGGGCCTTCTAGGGCTAGACTACTCCTGGGACAGCATATACAGTACAGATTGTTATTGTTACATTTAATAAATTATTAGCCTAACTGAATGCCTTTTATTGAAGTGTAGTTACACAAAGGTCAGTCATAAGTCTGTTCATGATAATAAAAGGGTTTATATTAACTAGGGCTGGGAATCGATCCGAATTCCCTAGATCGATTCGATTTCGATTCACAAGGTCACGATCCGATTCGATCCACGATTCGATCCGATTCGATTCGATATCGATCTATTTACAGACATAATGGAAATAAATACTGTCCAATAGACAAGACGGCCCCATGTGTTGTAACTAAAGATTTCCTTTGCTTCTGTGACCACGACCATTAATCTTCTAGTTGTGTAGATTTGGACTAATTCGCATGATGGATATTTTAACTCTTGAGTGTAAAAATGAAACCAAATGGACCCGCAAGGGTCCATTTGGTTTCATTTTTACGTTCTCAATTTGGTTAAACAACTTAGCTGGGGACCACCTGGAACCCTCTCAGGGCCCTGGACCACCTGTTGAAAACCCCTGATTAATGAATACACAGTGAGACAGAATTAGTAATAGAGGGAGAGGAATGATGCTGTAACATTTTACCTGGGTCAAACACAAGCATTAATACTGCAACATACAGTATATTAGTGCAGTGGTTTTCAACCTTTTTGACACCAGGGACCACCATTTATTCAGCATTTGAGCCACGGACCACCATTTGATTTTCAGCCCCAAAGACCTAAAACTAAAGAATTCTTTTGGTTTTGTTCACAATTCCAGGCTGGATTTTGCAAACTAAACAGTGTAAACTTCTTAATTAAATAGTGCTAATTCAGATGATGATTATTTTTTTAGAATGTAAAAATGAAACCAAATGGACCCTTGCAGGTCCATCTGGTTTCATTTTCACACTCTCAAGAGTTACATCTGGTTAACAAATTTCCATCATTTAGCCTGGGGACCACCTGGAACCCTCTCAAGGACCACTGGTGGTCCCCGGACCACCTGTTGAAAACCCCTGATTTAGATGTCTACGTTGTAAAATAAATATTATACTGCAGTATTCACGCGGCATAATTCACGTAGTTTTAGAACTACAGTAGGTGCTGCAGCTCACTTATAGGCTAATGCTCTGTGAGCTTGTAGATTGTATATTTATCGCGCAGCGCACAGCTCTTAACATTGCATCATACAGTAGCCTATACGCAGCATGCCGAGTGTAGGAATACACACGTTGTTGCTGTGGCTTAGCCTTAGCTCCGTGTGAGAGAACATTAGAAACATGGCTAAAAAGGCACAAATACTCCTGTCCAGATGGGAGATGACAATGGATTTGTTCCGCAGCAAGACGGCCCCGCGTCTGTGTTATATGTTTGGAGAACGTCGTGTGTCGGATGAAAACTCATTCGGTGAGAGACCGTGTCCGTGTGCGCACGGCTGCGTGTGCGTAAATCTTGCACTGAGACTGACCGTTCTAATGTGAAAGTAATGGGAAAGTAAAAGTCTTTGGAGCGGAGCGTGCGTTCAAACTTTTTTTTTGCCCGGATCTAACATGTCACAATTGGGGGGGGGGGCTTTATGAGGCAGCGTCATTATAGCGTCAATATATTAAGGGCGTTTGGGGGGGCATTCCCCCCCTGGCCCCAGCTTTATAGCCGGCTCTGCAAACACGAGCCTCAAAAAAGAAAAGAAAGCAAGATAGAAGGCGATCACGCACTCTTTCCTCTCCCTCGACCATCGCTGCGCGTGATGGATATAATTGATAAAATACTGCAAAAGGTACACAGTAACAGTCTAATCTAACATCGATTTTCTCAGAACACATGCACAGGGCACTCGCTGCGTTACAAGTGATCTCGTCGAGCAGCGAACACAACGTGTTTGTGCTGTAACGCACGCACATAAAAGAAAATAGTGCCAGCCGCCTGGAGAAGATCGATCCACACATTTTTGAATCGATGTCGTGTTTTTGAGCGTTGTTACGGCCCCATATATGTCTAGGGGTTATTGGACCGAACATAAGTATGCTAACAAGTACAACTAGTCGTGCCGCGGGTCGGGGGAAGGACTGTCGGATGTCGTTCCCAACCTGCCACAGCTTGACAGGTCCTCTATGTAGGGGCTGGCTGCGACCGACGGCCAATGAGGGCAGAGGGGTGATCAATCCCGCTGTCCTCAAGCCAGCCCCGCTGATGACTCAGGACCTGTAGCTGGGCGAGATGACAAAAGAACACCAATCAGGACACCGGTTATCTAGGCAGGAGCTCACTACAACTAGCACTATGTATATATGTATATATATACATAAAGAGATATCTAAGATATTCTATATATATATAATACAAATATACATTCCATAATAATACCTCATATAGATATATAAATTATAGGTACCATATAAATACATATCTATATTACAATATACCATACCTCATATAAATATATATACTAATATGTTCCTTATACATAAACATATATATATTTATATTACCAATTACCAACCAATAAATAAACAAAACAAAACACGAGACTCAGTCCCGTGACACCCGGAGCATGAGCCTCCGCAGACTCTCCGCCTCCTGAGCCGTCCATAATAGCAGCTGGCTCGGTCACTTCCTCATTTGTTTTAGTCCTCTCTTCTTTGTCACTGTCAGACTCGGAATCTGAAGTCATTCTAATGACCCCACGCTTTGTCAGCTTCCTAACTATTGCCCCGAAAAGTTTAGGTCTTTTCTTTGCACCCCGCGGAAGAGGAACGTGATAGTTTTTAGCAATAGAGTACAATTGCCAGTAGTTACACTGTTCCAATTGTTCAAGCGTCAGGCTATTTTCAACACCATCAGTATTAGATGCCATAAATTAGATGCCATAAATTAAATGCCATAAACGGTCTGCAAAGTCTAGCACTCAAACAAACAATAGCGAGCAATGCACCTACTCTCACAGCAGCGCAAAACCACCACCCGACCCACCAAGGCCAAACTAGCAACAGAAAAAAACCAACGAATGAATTTAGCACTCCCAGAACTAAATCAAAATCGAAATCAAATCAGCATACCAGATAAACTGAAAACCTTTTTAAATGTTATTTGTTTGCGACCGGACGAGCCCCCAATTATGTTACGGCCCCATATATGTCTAGGGGTTATTGGACCGAACATAAGGGTAGACGGACACCAAAAGTATAAATCCAAATATTTATTTTATATTCTCTATATAATAATAAATATTGTGAGGCATTTATATTTTATAATGCAAAGGCTCGGAATATATTTACAATAATGACTGAGTTTTAGGTAACAGAAAACAAAAGACAATAAACAGAGACTAACAAACAAAAGAACAAAAGGCTAACACTGAACACTGGTATGCTAACAAGTACAACTAGTCGTGCCGCGGGTCGGGGGAAGGACTGACGGTTGTCGTTCCCCCACCTGCCACAGCTTGACAGGTCCTCTATGTAGGGGCTGGCTGCGACCGACGGCCAATGAGGGCAGAGGGGTGATCAATCCCGCTGTCCTCAAGCCAGCCCCGCTGATGACTCAGGACCTGTAGCTGGGCGAGATGACAGAAAGAACACCAATCAGGACACCGGTTATCTAGACAGGAGCTCACTACAACTAGCACTATGTATATGTGTATATATATACATAAAGAGATATCTAAGATATTCTATATATATATAATACAAATATACATTCCATAATAATACCTCATATAGATATATAAATTATAGGTACCATATAAATACATATCTATATTACAATATACCATACCTCATATAAATATATATACTAATATGTTCCTTATACATAAACATATATATATTTATATTACCAATTACCAACCAATAAATAAACAAAACAAAACACGAGACTCAGTCCCGTGACAGCGTGGATCGGTATCGGATCGCTGGACCGATTTTTTGAACCCAGCCCTAATATTAACCTAGTTAGATAAAGTTTTTATCTTCAACACCTCTGCAGTGTTGCATGTTCCATCTGAACTTAACCCAGGATTCTGAAGCTTCTAATATCTAAGTCTAGTTACAGGGCCAAATATTACGACTCATGATAGACCCATTAGATGAAATGTGGATGTACATTTAATTTTATTTTGTATTCTCCATTTAACCTTACACAGGCTAGGTGGTCCCGTGGTCAGAGTCAAAGGACTGTAGGTGGTCCCCAGACCGTGCAAAAACAACAACTCTTGTACTAGATCTGTCTGCTTCCACCTCCACCAGCAGTTTAGTGTACTGCAGTGCAGCTTCTCAAAGTGAGGTCCGGGGATCCCCTGGGACCAACTCTGAGATAGTGCACATGTATAATAAGAGTGTGTGGTCCATTTGATTCCGTTGTACACTACATTACTTAACATTGTATGTACCATATAGGCCTAAATTGGGGGTCCCATAGAAATTACTAGTCTGTGGACTAGTATGCATGTCAAACTGGGGGTCTTTGAAATGAAACGTTCTATCTGCAAATAGTTATCAACATAAAAAACAAAATAGAGTATATAAAAACATGAACATGATATAAATACCAATATTGTGATATGGCTGAAAGGATATCACCCACCCTTGTACTAGACCCTTACTAAAATAATTTGTGTACTACTAGATTTTTCAACTACTAAATAGTACGGGTTAGGCCTGTCCCCGACTAAGGAATTCTATAGTTGAAATTAATATGAATAAATGTGCCGTTAGTTGACTGCCAGTCGAACGGCTTTCTGACTTTTTAATGGATTAACACGGGCAGAAAATTGACTATAACAATTATGTTTATTAATCATACCTGTGCTTTATGAAGAACATTGCACGGAGGAGGGCCTGTTGAATACTGCTCATGGGTGAGAAAAGAAAGCTTTATAACAGGCGGCAAACTGAATGTAAATGCTGCTCGGGATGAGTGGATCTTTTAGATCCCACCGTCTGTCAATCTCCCGGACCAGTGTTGTAATGACAGTGTTTTGTCCGCGCCGGACAGCGATGCATTCATATCTTGCGATAAGCGCTCCATCTGGGTTATCATTGGCTTGTCCTCTGCTGTTCTCCACTGGGCTTTTGTGAGTGCAGGGTCGGACTTTTTACTGACAGTTAAATCTGACAGAACTTCAACAATAGGCTCTCTCTGTTCATTTGTTTATTAACCACCCCAACCCCGCAAGTGGAATGATAAAAAAACGAGTGCGAGGGAAAAAAAAAAAAAAAAAAAAAAAAAAAAACGACATTCGACTGGGAGGTTGTCAGTCGACAGCGCCCCCTACCGACTGACTAGTCGACTAGTCGAGGTCAGGCCTAGTACGGGTGCTATCTGGAGCGTCGAGCCCTGGGAGTGAGAGGGACAGTTTTTGACTTTGTTTTCTGTCTTTCAGAGGCTTGTCCTAACTGTGGGACCTATTTCCAGAAGAAGCAGCTGAAATCCCACCGGCTTCAATGCAAGGCCAAGACATCGACCCACACTGAACCCCCAGAACCTCCACCAAGTAAGAACACCAACTCCCAACTAGGACCTGTGTGTTGGATGTAACAAGTAATGAGTAACGAGTAATATTACTACTTTTTCAGGTAACGAGTAGTGTAACGACACTACCTCCTAGAAAACAGTAATAAAATTACAGTTACTTCTACTAATATTACTTCGTTACTTTTGTCATGCTGCTGCGTTCAACAGTATTGCATTGGGGAAGGGAGATGAGCTAATGCCACTTTAGTTTGATCTAAAAAAAAAGAGCAGCATATTACACTCAACAAAAATGTAAACGCAACACTTGTTTTTGCTCCCATTTTTCAGGGGGTGGACTTAAAGACCTAAAATTCATTCCAGATATACAATATAACCATTTCTCTCAAACACTGTTCACAAATCTGCCTAAATGTGTGATATTGAGCACTTCTGCTTTGTTAAGATAATCCATCACACCTCACAGGTGTGCCACATCAAGATGCAGATGTGACATCATGGTTAGTGCACAGGTGTGCCTTAGACTGTCCACAATAAAAGGACACCTTGAAATGTGCAAAAAAAAGCCTTATTGGGGGTATGGGACTCCGAAGCAGTCAGTATCTTCTGTGACCATCATTTGCTAATAAACAGAAGACAAAACAAGAGCGCTCGCACACACACACCACTAGACAAATAGCAGAACCACAGTAGCCTACTCTCCTATACACGTTCGTAACACCATTGATGCAAGTAATGTGATTAAGTATTTTCTTTAACACAGTGACGTGCGGTGAGAGGTGGTGTTGGTGAGGCACTGACTCGAAGTCCGATTTATAAACTTACTGTCGTACAGTATGAGGCTAAGACAGTCGTCTTCAATCAGTTTCAGGGGACCACCAGCGCTCCCTAAGAGGATTCCAGGTGGTCCCCAGGATAAATAATGGAAAGTTGCTTAACCAGATGTAACTCTTTGAGAGCGTAAAAATGAAACCAAATGGACCATTGCGGGTCCATTTGGTTTTATGTTTACACTCTCAAGAGCTAAAATATTTATCATCTGAATTATCCCAAGTCTACACTACTACGAGAATGTAGAAGATTAATGGTCATTTTGATCTATAAAATGTCATCAAATGGTGGTCCTCAGTGGCTCAAATTCTGAATAAATAGTGGGCCCTGGTATGAAATGAAATGTGTGTTATCCCATTCTTTATTAAATTGAAAAACATTTTAAACACACCACTGTACATTTTAAACACACCACTGCAGTATTCTTACCTTTACTTAGGAAGGGAAAGCAATAAAGATTTTTTACAGCACACTACAAGCCAGTCTTTTTAGAATATCAATCCTTTTGAAATGAACACGTTATAGTCCGCCCTGGGAGGCCTGTGGTTTGAAGTAAGCCTCGCAGATCTGGCAGTAGTCTCCCCCTATTTATGACTTCTTGCTTTGATATCTTATCTAAAATATCTTATCTTAGATATCAAATCCTCCATTGTCCGGTCAAAAAAGCAGTGCAGTTTGCACAAGAAGCTGTTGTTATTCTTAATTTACTATGGCATTTACACGTGTTGTTAACTAGGCTCACTATCGCCCCCATCTTTGAGGCAGAGGTACTGGCTGCCTCAAGGGCTGCATTTTCCTGCTGGCTGCAGGCACGCGCCGTTTGCACGCGCTCAATACAGTGTGTGAGTGGTGCACACTCTCACACGCACGCCCTGAGAGGCACTACCTGTCACTGCCTCAACCTCCGTGATTCTCGCATCTCTGTTGTTATTTGAACAAGAAATGTGACTATTTTGACTATAAAAAGGATCAAAGCATATAGTAAACACAGCAACATTGCACTAAAAGCGTAGACCACAGGACAAATATTAATACTTATTTTATTATATTAATTTTTAATATCTTATGGTGACATCTGAGGAAACCATTTTGAGCCCTTTTCCGCCCCTGGTGGCAAGGTGAGGCACTGCCTCACCAGCCTATCCCCACCGCACGTCACTGCTTTGACATAGTTGTGAGGATACTTGATCAAATGGAAAAATGGGAACCAGTTGTAGCAATGCAAGGTGCACAGGAAAGTGGTGATACTTTATTTTGTTGCATTAAAGTAAGTGTTTCAGTGGACATCATGAAGTCACTGCATGGAAAAGAGTTTAGAAAGTCGAGGGCGGTGAGACCGTGTGTGTGTGGGGGGGGGGGGGGGGGGGGCTGCTCATTCATGCAAAAAACAACAACAAATGATTAATGTAAATATGTCTAGAACATATTATCACTTTGTCCTCCCATAGTTGGTGGGGAATTGGAGGTATTAGTAAAGGGAGACACCATGTTTGAACAGTCACATTAAGAGAATGAAACTGAGAAGTTAACATGCTCTGTTTGTAACAGGAATCCGCATGGAGCCCTCTGAAATGTTGGAAATTCTGAACGGGCTGAATAAAGTGGAGTTTGAAGAATTCCAGATGCATCTAAAGAATTCAACTAAACTTCTTAAAGGCTTCCGTCCGCTCAAAGCAGCCTGTCTAGAGGATGCTACCAGGCCTACAACGGTCACACTGATGCGGCAGAACTACCCTGATAATCATTCTGAGTTCCTTATTCATTTCATGAATAAGCTCAAAAGGCCTGATTTAGCAGCAAAGATAAAAGGTAGGTGAATGGAGGATGTGAGTTCTATATCTACTATTAAACTATTTTTATCGTAAGAAACTGATTGGCACACTAAATGTACCAGCAGTTTTTATTAGGTATTTTACAGTTCATTCATTTGATTTCCAAAATATCGGGTTCTAGAACCATGAATAACTTGGTTTTGTGTTTGCTGTATAATAGACATCACTGCATGTAAAGTCAATTGACTTTACATGGTACATTGTGCACACTACTGTTATCCTCACTATTTATCATTTAGTCTAATTATTATTTACAAATAACTAGTTCTTTGTAAATTTATTTTAACTAGAAACTTGTTTTGCCTATACTTAGGAGATGTTGAATTTTTCAATGTTTCATTTTTGTTATCCTTAGTGGAACTGTTCTCAATGTTAATGTTTTCACTTTAAGTCACTCAAAGAATAACAAAATTAATTTTGCAGTTTGAATATAATAATTTTGGCCATCTTTAATTGTTGACTATTATGTAAAATATATTTTAGATAGATTAAACATTACATGTTTTATACGTCAATGAATGTACATTGATCTTGCAGTGGTTACTTAATTAATTAATTATTGATGTACTTACTTTGCGTCATAACAATGAGGCGTTCCTCAGACCTTTTGGCTGTATTTCATCCTCCCAGGTTACTATTAACAATAGTAGCATAATAAAAAAAAATAGATGAGACCATTTTTTTCATTGTCATTGTTGCTGTTTTTTTCTTATGCCATGCATGCATACATGCATTTCAAATTCAAATCAACTTTATTACAACACAGTACATAGTAGCCTAGTCTAATACTCAACAAAAATATAAACGCAACACTTTTGTTTTTGCTCCCATTTTTCAGAGGATGGACTTAAAGACCTAAAATTCATTCCAGATATACAATATTACCATCTCTCTCAAACACTGTTCAAAAAATCTGCCTAAATGTGTGATATTGAGCACTTCTGCTTTGTTAAGATAATCCATCCCACCTCACAGGTGTGCCACATCAAGATGCAGATGTAACATCATGGTTAGTGCACAGGTGTACCTTAGACTGTCCACAATAAAAGGCCACCTTGAAATGTGCCATTTTCTTTTACCTTATTGGGGTGAAGTGAAACACATCTTCTTCGCATAGAGTTTATCAGATTGTCAATTGTGGCCTGTGGAATGTTAGCTCACTTCTCTTCAATGGCTATGTGAAGTTGCTGGATATTAGTGGGAACTGGTACACGCTGTCAAAATGGTAATAACACATTATTACCACATTATTACCATTTCGACAGCGCATACCAGTTCCCACTAATATCCAGCAACTTCACATCGCCATTGAAGAGGAGTGGACCAACATTCCACAGGTCACAATTGACAATCTGATAAACTATGCGAAGATGTGTTGCACGGCATGAGGCAAATGGTGGTCACACCAGATACTGACTGGTTCGGAGTCCCATACCCCCAATAAGACAAAAGAAAATTCCACATTTCAAGATGGCCTTTTATTGTGGAGAGTCTGAGGTACACCTGTGCACTAATCATGATGTCACATCTGCATCTTGATGTGGCACACCTGTGAGGTGGGATGGAGTGTATATCTGGAATGAATTTTAGGTCTTTAAGTCCATCCCCTGAAAAATGGGAGCAAAAACAAAAGTGTTGCGTTAATATTTTTGTTGAGTATATTAACGGGAGTATATACTGTACTAGAACAATTAACAAACAAACAGCAAACAGTGCATACACAACAAACAGTGCAAAAACAAACAAACAAGTTTAAAACAGAGAACAAAGTAAAAATTAAAGTGCATGGTCATTAGGGGGACTGACAAGCTTGAGAATAAAAGAAAGTCTCAAGAGAGATGGCAGTTCTGAAAGCAAGGGGCCGCAACTGCCCTCAATTTCAGTTGTTACAATTCCAAATAAATAATAATTACTAGCTTAACTAGTTAGAATTAGAATGTTTTTTTTTTTTTTTTTTTTTACAATGGTCCTTTTTGTCCAATACATTTGTTTTTAAGTTCATAAACATAACACATAGGCCTATAATTAATGCATTCGAACACAACACTGTTACAACAGTTCAGCAATTCTCTAATGTAAAGTAAATGTGGATGTTATTGATTTCGACAGAAAATGTTATTTCCTACGTTCATTTCAGTCCAAATCCACAATCTGGCTATGGTTACAGTGTCAGTAATTACAGTACATAACTAAATAAATAAATACAAGACTTCTCACTTTTGTCAGGAGAAACACTGTCTCACACTCATAACATTTTAAAATTAGCCCCACGTATGAAACAATAATGATACAGGGTATACAGAGAACATGACAACGGAGTCAGTGTTTCTTACACCCGACATTATATCCCTGGCCTATGGGATTAATTCATGTTTGTTGTTTTGTCTATTTAGGTTCTGGTTCTCCATCACAACCCCTGGATGCTACTGCTACTGCTGCTGCTGCTGCTAATGCTGCTGCTGCTGCTGCTGGTGAGAAAATAAAACCCATGCTGGTTAATATCACTCACCAAAAATCTATGCAAACTCATAAGCTTCAGTAATTAACCATTAAACACAGGTAATACTGGATCCTACACTATATGATGTGTTCAACATACAGTAGGTTCAGGAGTATAAAGAACCCTCCGTTTATACCATGAGCAAAGGGTGAGCATACACCTCATCAATCCCATCCTATCTACAGTAGAGTAGCAACACACTTTGATCTCGTGTCTCACTCTGGCTGGAGCTCTGCAAGTTCTAAACATAGTCCTACATAGTTAACCACTGTATCACAGCACAGCCTGTTTTATCATAATATACATGAACTAAAGCCAGTTATATAACAAATCATTATTCACTAGAGTGACCAGAGGTTAAAATGTCCTAAAATGCTGTAATTCCCCTAATTTATCTGAACGTGTGATCTGCTGTCAATGGAGCTGGATGGACAGAGTGCTTTGTTTGGAACTAGAATCCATCCTTACTAGGCTTCATGTGTGCTTTTCAGCCAATAGGGGTCTCTTTTCAGCTGTAGCATTGGAGTCAACTGGGAGTGTTGCTACTTTCCAGATACTCTAATACCCCTTCTACACCAAAGCGTCAAGACGGTCTTGACACATGTCGGTGCATGTCCCATTGGTGTGATATGTCCTGAGGCATGTCGGCGCATGTTAACACTTGTTGTTGCAAGGCTTTAAGTACAGCTAAACCCCACAGTGTAACATGCAGTGCTATAACGCAGGGGTCGGCGACCTTGGGCACGCGTGCCAACGATGGCACGCAGGGTGGTACCGTCGGGCAGGTGGCAGATGGGAGAGTTTTTTTTCTAGTAAAATAAATGCATTATTCTTGAATGTGCACCTTAAAATAAATTATTATTTTTTATACTGCCGTATTCACACTGAGTTTTATAACTTTACGTCATATTCACAGGACGCCGGTTGTGTGTGAGTCAAAGAACACTGCAAACATGGCTAAAAAAGCATGAACATTCCTACCCACATGGAGACATGACTATGGATTTGTACCGCAGCAAGACCGGGCCGTCTGTGTTTTATGTTTGGAGAATGTTGTGTCGAACATCCAGTGTTAAGCGTCACTTTGAAACGAAACACGAAAAAGCATTCAAAGATGCAGCAGAAGCAATAAAGCAATAAAAAGGGCTCTCTCTGCTTACAACAAGCAAACGCACACGCTGAAAACGTTTACCTCTGCTAAGCACCACGCCACTGAAGCAAGTTATCAAATTGCCCACTGCATTGCAAAACGTGGTAAGCCATTCACCGACGAAGAATACATCAAAGAGGCGTTCCAGTTAATTGCAGATGCTTTGTTTGATGGCTTGCCAAATAAAGAGACAATCAAGTCGAGAATAAAAGACATCCCAATGTCAGCCAGAACTGTCCAGCGACGCATAGAAGAAATGGCAGAAGATGTCAATTCACAGCAAACCGCTGGCTTGAAACATGCCCCTGTATTTAGTGTTGCACTTGATGAGAGCGTGGATGTATATGACATGCCACGTCTGGCAGTAATGGCAAAATACTGTGATTCCACTGTAAGAGAAGAATTCTGCTGCTTAAAACCCATGCCAACACAACAAAAGGTGCTGATGTAGCAAAGGTGTTTCTTGACCATTTTGAGCAACGAGGATTTGATATCAAGAAGATATTCGCAGTGACAACAGACGGTGCTGCTGCAATGACAAACATGGATGCTTTTCAAATTAATTGAGGATAAACTTGGCCATCCCCTCATGAAACTGCACTGCATAATACACCAAGAAAACTTTTGTGCAAAAATGTCAAATTCAGAACTTAACGAGGTTATGGATACAATCACCAAGATTGACAACTTCATAGTTAAGCAATCTGCTCTCATACACAGGCAGTTCCAGTCCCTGCTCGAGGAAATGGACGCCACATACAAAGATATCCCTCTCCATTCAGCTGTTAGGTGGCTCAGCTGTGGGAAAGTGTTGGAGAGATTTGTAGGCTGTTTTGACGCTATAAAAGCCTTCCTTGTGGAAAAGGGTGTTGAAACTCATGTTTCTTGCTCATATCACCGGCCACCTGAACGAGCTTAATCTCCAGTTACAAGGTGCGGTGCAAATGGTCTTGGACATGTATGAAACGTGGGCTGCTTTTGTCCACAAGCTTCCAGTCTTTAAAAAGACATTGAGAAATCCACTTAACGCTATTTCAAGCACTTTGGGGAGCACGTAGGCCTACTCAAGCTGTCAACAGAGGCCGAGGCAGAGCCCCGCATTGACGCCACTGAAATCAGCAAATACATCGGTGAGCTGGAATCAGAGTTCTTGAAACGATATGTGGTCTTTAGGAAATATGACGACATGTGCTCTTTCTTGATCAAACCCGAGAGCTTTGATGGACACGAGTTTGATTCATCTCTGATAGACTGGCTGGGCACACAGGATTTGGAAATGCAGCTGATCGAGCTGAAAAGTTCTGCACTTTGGATGACTAATTTTGCAGAGCTATGGAAAGAGTTGGAGACTGCAGCAGTGAAACAACACGGGGCCTGCATCTACACGTGTTGGGCATCTGTTCCACAAAAGTTCTGCTGCCTCAAGAACGTGGCCATGGCTCTGCTGTCGGTCTTCGGATCGACCTACCTGTGTGAACAAATATTCTCTCACATGAAGGATGTGCTCAGCCCCTCCCGCAGCCGTTTAACTGTTGACCGCTCGGAAGCATGTGTACAACTCAAAGTGACCAATTATAACTGAAGGTTATACAATAACCGTAGTTATATAAGGGAAAGTAGTGAAGCAATTCACTTATGGGATATGTCCATTCTTGGACGTAGACAGAAGAAAGACTAATACACTCACATTTGAATAGCATGAGAATGGGCTTTTGCGTCATGACGCAGTGCAGGCTCCTCCCCTTAACCTCCCCTATAAATGCCTGCACTGGTCCATGAGCGCTCAATTCGTGACACTTTCGCCTTCTGCCGTTGCCAAGCTAGAAGGGACATTTGGTGAATTGCTTCACTACTTTCCTTTATATAACTACGGTTATTGTATAACCTTCAGTTATATTAAGGTTCAATCCGTGAAGCAATTCACTTATGGGAGACCTCATGAACTCCCTTCAAATCACTGAAAAACACACCCATCCTCATGTGTTCCACCAGGCCAAGACATCACAATTTGATGGTCATGCCTGACATAGCCAGGGCCAGGGGACAATAGGCGCCCAGCCTAATGACCCTCAGCTGTATGGACCATCGAACCATAGGTCCCATTGCCAAAGGTCCGCCTTATACATGTAACATGCTTAATGAGAAGCGACCTGTAGGACTGCATGTGCTACAGACGGCACTGTTACATCTAGGTTATAGAACCTGGCAAAAGTTGACAGCGAAGACCAGCTCGCCGCCGTACAGACATCCTGCACTGAGACTCCTTTGTAAAGTGCCCAGGATGCCGAAATACTTCTAGTAGAATGAGCCCTCAGGCCTACTGGGGGCAACACACCAGTTGTGGAATACGCTAATTGTATAGCCTCCACAAGCCACTGGGACAACCGCACATTAGTAACCGGTTTCCCTATCACTCGTGCACCCCAGGCCACAAAAAGCTGACCACCCTTTCTGAAGGGGGCAGTTCGATCCATGTATATTCGTAGTGCTCGCACCGGGCACAAACGATGCAACTTCTCATCTTCTCCAGACGCAAAGGGTGGAGGATGAAACGACCTTAGGTCTACAGGGACACTTGCCACATTAGAGTTCTTCGGAACAAAAGCTGGGTTCGGTCTCACCGTGACCCGCATCCTGTCCCCACTAAAAATAGTACAGTCAGGGCTCACTGAGAGTGCTTGTAAGTCGCTGACTCTTTTGGTTGTGGTGAGAGCCAACAAAAGAGCAGTTTTGAGTGTTAAAAATTTATGATCCACGCTCTCCAGCGGTTCAAACGGTGCAGCCGTCAGAGCATCCAGCACCAAAGTCAAGTCCCAAGGAGGAACCAAGGACCGAGTAACTGGACGGGCTTTCCTAACTCCCCTCATAAACTGTCTGTCGAGAATAGGACGTAAGCCCCCCCCTTTCTTTTTGACCAGAAAATAACGGCTGTAAAATCCGTTCTGCTGCTGGTCTAAGGGCACCTCTCTGATTGCTTTCTTGGTCAGTAATTCTAGGATCTCGTCCCGAAGTACTTTCGCTGCCTGACCGTCCGCCTGAGAGGAGATTATTTTGTCGAATCTGGGCGGGGGTTGTGCAAACTGTAGTTTGTAACCTGTTGCTATTGTGCGTAATATCCAATGGGACGCGCCACACTGTCTCCACTGTTGAATGCACTGCGTTAGAGGACTCTCTAACACTGGGCTCGCTGACGATGGAGCGGCAGCACCCTCCAGGGGCCTGGGGACGTAACTGCCGCAAAACTCCTGCTTGGGCGGACTGATGTTACAGCTGCTGCTGGTCGAGGAGGGGGAGCGGCGCGTCTGGCTGGCTGGAGGTGGCGCAGTCCCTCCGCGTTCCTCCTGCTCTGCTCTCCGGATGTAATGAGCTCTGCCAGCGCGCCATCAAAGAGATCAGCTGGAGCGGTGCCAGGAGTAGGAGCGATGTAGCCTGATTGTCAGACTCTGAGCCATGGCTCAAGAGTCTGACATTGGCCCCATTGTAACCGATTTATGAGGAGGCGGGCCCTTGATTTTCCCTCAACCAATCACTGGAGATCAGCGAATCTGTCTTCCTGTGACGTTGTTTGCAGTTGACAACAACAGTTAACTAGCAGTTAACTAGCAGTTAACTGACTAGCAGTGCAGTTGGCGTCGGACATTTTCACTATTTATAACTAAATGCAGTATTAAAGAATGAAACTCTAGTTACAATGAAACTCTAGTTACAATGAAACTCTATAGTTACAATGAAACTCTATAGTTACAATGAAACTGAATGGATGTGTGCTGTTTTTATGGGAAACTGTTCCTGTTGTGGCAGTTAGATGTTCCTGTTGTGGCAGTTAGAAACTGTTCCTGTTGTGTTCCTGTTGTGGCAGTTAGATGATCCTCGGTGTTGATTGGCTATTTTTTAGACCCGCCTCCAACTCCTTCGCTCATTGGCCGAGCCGTTTTTCCGGACGAGATAAATCGAAACTCTTCATCACAACACCAGACCACAGAACCCAGCAGAGTGGGCGGGGCCCAACGGAGTAGATGGGGTCTGTGGGCTGAACCCAGGCTAGGATCGATGGGCCGGTCCAGAATGATGGAGCGAATGATGCCTGTCATCGGATAGACGTCTGCCCACCTGATGCGTTCTTGCATGATACACAGCGTCATCGCTCGGCCCAGGGACTCGGCCGCCGCTCTGATCAGCAGCTTGGCCTCGTCGTTGAGGCGCCGCACTTCTGCAAGTTGTGCCGCCGAGGGAGCATCACCCGCCGTCTCCAGAAGGACAGTAAGAGAGCCCTGCAGTAGGGCTTCTGCATTCAGCGCCTTCGCTACGGCCGTGAGGTGATTATGGATCCGCCGAATCGACGTCGAGGCCGCCCTGTCTCTCGCATCTGGGAAGGTGGGGACTCTACCTATCGGCCCGTACTGCGGTCGAGTCGGATTCACTAGATATCCGGCCAGCAGTCGATCGACGTTGGGAATGCCAGCCAACCCCGCCGCTTCGGGCAGCTCCGTGTCGATGCTGAAAACGCCTCTGCGCTGCGGTGGGTCAGGAGCGTTAGGATGGGACCACGCCATCGTTAACACCTCCATAACATTCTCCGCCAGTGGTAGGATGTGTCTGTCTGGGACTGTAGCGGCTGGCTGAACTACACCCTGCCAACCGATAGTAAGACCCGGGTTGGTGGGCGCTGCTTGCGGCCAAGCGCGTTCACACCTGAGCGCCGTCGTCCTGTAGATGGCTAGCAGCTCTGACTCATCGCGGGGATGCAAAGCGGGAGGAGCGACTGGCGGTGGCACAGTATCGGGCGCCCCGGCGGCTGGAGGGGCCTGGGCAGCTGCTGCCGCTTGTGGGGCGGCGGCGGCAAGTGGAATGCCCCGGGCCAACTCCATGAGTCCGTCCGCTGCATCGTCGACCGGCGGGGGGGCGTTCAGGGCCTGCTCCTCGGTGTCGTCGTTGAAATCGTCGGCACCACCACCGTCGTCTGCCTCATCATAATCAGAATCGCGCAGACTATAACCATCGTCAATATACTCAAACTCGAGTGGCGGGAGTACACTATCCTCGAAGGGCTCCAGATCATCCAACAGCCCGCCCCAGCTACGTCCATCCGCGGATGGCGCGGGGGACCAGGGAAGCTCTTCTAAGTCCACTGGGACATCTTCAGCGCGGGCTGCCGGGGCCTTCGAGGCTGCAGGGACCGGAACATTCTCCGAGGAGACAGTAGCGCTCGCCGAGGCGCCAGGATTAACCCGGGGTCTCGCCCCCAGCCGGAGAAAAACGTCGCCTCGGCTGGTGGAAGCCGCTGGCTCTTTCGCTGGGCGAGCCGCGGACCCCTCTAGCACGTGGCTCGGCCACGGGTCCCTGGGGAGGGGTAGGCCTTCCCGAGGGTCATCCCGGACCTCGTAGCCTTCTTCGTCCTCGAAGTCGTCGTCGAGTAGACCCGCCGGCAGAGCCTGGCTAGCCCGCTTCAGACGCTTGAGCTTGAAGTGCCTGGACATGGTAGCGCATTTGCTGCACTTGCCCGGAGCCTCCAAGGCCTCTCGGGCGTGTTTCACATCCAGGCAGTAGACGCACAAATTATGTGGGTCCATTCCAGACATGTCGCTATCGCATGCACGGCACTTCTTTTGGTGTACCGGCACGGCGCCTCTGCGGCGGCGGCGAGCCGCCGACCTGGACTCTGTCTCAGACATGTTACTGGAGGGTGGAAATACAATTTCTCGACCCGGAGGGTGGAAAGACAATTCCTCGACCCGGAGGGTGGAAAGACAATTTCTCTAACCGTAAGTTGAAATACAATTTCAAAAGTTAGTGGAAAAGACAATTTTCACAACTAATGTTTGGTGGGCGTTTAACACCACAACACAGTTTGATTTAGCTGCTTCAAGCTAGCTTAAATCGCGTGAGTGTAGCATACACTGCCAGCCAAATTAGCTTCACCTCGTGGTACCGAGCAACCGGTGCAACCTGGTCACTCGTCCTGTTGAGATTTTAGCGATAGCTAATGTGGGAGCAGTGATTTCGCTTGGTCTCTCTGTCAACGCAGAAGAAGAAACGAATTGAGCGCTCATGGACCAGTGCAGGCATTTATAGGGGAGAATGGGAGAATGGACATATCCCATAAGTGAATTGCTTCACGGATTGAACCTTAATATAACCCCCACATAACAGAGCTTTCTAAGGAGAAACAGGGCCAGGGCTCACACTGACTGACTGGTAGGCTTTATTTTCTGTATGCTGCAACAGCTGTACTGTTTTGTTTGTTTTTAGTTAAAAAGAAAGAGAAAGACAAATCTAAAGAGATTGTTCTCTTTAGTCTATGACTCCGGTTTATTTTGTTCAAAAGAGAGAAAGACTGTTATGAGCACATTGTACTATGACTCCTTATTTATTTTGTTTATTGTTTATTTTATTTTTATTTTTGTTGAAAAGAGAAAAATACTGTTCTGAGAATATTAATAATAATAATCAGTAATTGCCTGGTATTACCTGGCAATTACATGGTAACAACCAAGTAGTTACTAGGTAATTGACAACTACCATGTAACTACTGGGTCATTTCCAGCTAGTTCTAAGTATTTACCTATTAATTACCTGGTAGTTACAAGGTAACTTGCAGATGCATTACAAAAAAAATTCAAATTTCAAAGTTCAGAGTTCAAAACATGGGCTGATGGGTAATCGCGAAGGATCAAAATCTACAATTATCAGGTAGGTATATGGAAACATCATGGAAACAGAGCACACTTTACTTTACAGTACAGTTCCACCTTCCTTACTGGGTATCTATCAGGTAAATACTATGTAATAACTAACAACTACTATGTAATTACTTGATAGGTACTACTCTTGTCTTTACAGGTGGATCACCCTACCAACAGTCATTACGACATGCAAATCCCTTGACTCCTTCAAAACCGCTGTCAAAGGGCACAGTTTGCTGCAATTTGAAACTGTCCCCTGTAAAATCTGAATGTTCCACCCACCCTTTCTTTCCCCCTTACTGTATATGTTTCCTTTCTCTTTTTACTGACTATATGATTTGGTACAAGGTTACTTTGACTATGCCTGCACCTCTTGGTACCACAGCACCTCAAAAACCTTAAAAACAAGGCTACAGACCTCCCAAAACAAACTTGTCAGACTGTTACTTGGCCTCACACCCCGAACCCACCTCACCCCTGCCCACTTCGACAGTTTGGGTTGGCTTAGGGTTGACGACAGAGTACAACATCTCGCAATGGGTTTGGTCCACAAGATACGATACTCTACCAAAATACCCTTGTACCTCTCCAAATACTTCCTTAATGTCAATGAAGTACACTCCCACAACACCAGAGGGAGTGCTACTAACCATGTCCAACCCAGATTTGGCACAAACAAGGGTCTTAATTCCTTCCACTCATATGCCACCAAAATGTGGAATGCCCTACCAACAGTCATAAAGGCATGTGAATCCCTTGACTCCTTCAAAACCGCTCTCAAAGGGCACCTACAGATGGCTGCAATTCGAAACTGGCCTCTGTAAAACAAAAATGTATATAAAATCCCCCCACCCACCCCACCTCTCCTCATTGTACATTTCTCTTTTCCCTTTTTTACCTCCACTATGATTTTGCCTCCATGATTTGCTGCTTCTGACTTCACTGAAGTAGTTGTTTTGTATGTATTTGAATGCCTCAATGAAATGAACAAGTTGGCCACTATTGTAAACAAGTGTATGCTTAACTAGTGTGTCCAATCAGCTGTGTCAGATTTGATGTAGTTGTACTTGAATTGTACTGTAATTCTCCAAGCTGTTATCAGTTTTGTAGCAGTGTGTACTTGACTTGTACTGTAACTCTCATCTCTGTTAATAAAAAAAACATTCATTCATTCATTCATTCATTCATTTATTTCCTGTCCTTTGGCAATCAATCAATCCCTCAATAATACCTCTGCAAAATCAGAGAATACAGTTGCCAGGTAATACCTGGTAGTTGTCAGGAAAACTACTTGGTAATTATATGGCAATTACTGAGTAATGTATCTGCAAGTTACCTTGTAACTACCAGGTAATTAATGGCACTAGCTGGAAATAGAACTAGCTGGAAATTAGCCAGTAGTTACATGGTAGTTGTCAGGGAAATTACCTAGTAATTACTATATAACTACCTGGTTGTTACCATGTAATTGCCAGGTAATACCAGGCAATTACTGGTTATTACCAGGTAATTTACCTGGTGGTTACCTGGTAATTACTGTACCGTAAATGGAAGGGTTACCGTTTTATTTCATTTATTCATTTTGGTTAAAAGGGACTTCTAAAAACAAGAATGTTGCTATACTGCCGAGTCTGACTGTTCTAATGTGGAAATACTGCACTGAGACTGACCATCCTAATGTGAAAGTAGAGTGCTGAGTTGTTCTGATAGTGAAATTGCATTGAATCTATTACTATTCTGATGAATAATTATAGCCTAAGCATGACTTATAACTACCCAAAATGGCTAATAAAAATATGCGGAGACCATGAAAATGCCCTGTTTATAGAATATAATGGAATTTATTGTAAATTTATCACTGTGGCACTCAGAGTGTCATGGAAAAAAATCATGGCACTTCAAAAAGGGTGTCTACCCCTGCCTACCCCTGCTATAGTGAATGCCTTTGCACAGTGCAAGGTATCGCCAGCTAAAAAGATTCCTGATTGAGGGCGCACAGTGGTTAGTGCTGTCGCCTCACAGCTAGAAGGTCCTGGGTTCGGTCCCGCTAGGGAGCTGTGGGTGCTGGCGGCGTGTCTGCTCCTCCGCGTCATCAGTGCCCATACCCGAGGCGGGGTTGACAAAGGGCCTTTCTGTGTGGAGTTTGCATGTTCTCCCCGTGTCCCCTAGGGTATATACCCTGCAGACCCTGCATGCAGTCCTGCTTGGTGAGAGTCAAAGGAGGATCTGCGTGTGAGGCTGGCTCTTTTATACTAAGGCTTGTGTAGAGGCAAGCTGGCAGCACATCAGCTTGATTGCACAGGTGGACTGGAAAGTACCGCCCATCTTGAATGAAGCCCAGCCTCCCACGCTGCACTCTGCCTCTGTCACTCTCACCAAGGAGGTGCCTACCTGGTGCTGGGTCCCGCAGCGTGACGCCACAATACACTGTATGCAGTATATTCAAATTAATTCCTGCAGAGAACAGGAGACGTCTGCATCCCGCCATGGTTCAGCATGGCCAGGGCCGGTGCCAGAAAGAGAGTCATGTCCAGTGCAAAGCAAGGTTACGGGCACGCGTGAGAAGCACAGAGAGAGAGAGAGAGAGAGAGATTTAATGAGGGAATTATTTAATACTCACTATACAGATGTATCATGTAAGCAAACCAACTTGGGTGTGCGTGTGCGCAACGGAACGGCTGCCCACGTCCCGCATGCTTTAATTGATTGATTGAATGATTTGTAAAAATACAGTACATTTACGAAGAAATCCTAAATCACTGCAGTGCTCACCGCCAATTAAATGTAGTGCACTATATTTCACCCCTGGTGAGAAAGTGTCTAACAGGGAACCTCATGCACAACGTCCAAAACACACTCCAACTATTAAACTTTTATTGCACGAAAATTATACAGGCACCCAGAATGTGCTGGACAATACATGTATGTATTTATATTTGTTTTAGTTAATAACAAAAAAAAAAAAAAAGAAAAAAAAAAAAAAAAATATATATATATATATATATATATATATATATATATATATATATATATATATATATATTGTGGGATGTCACACGGCCGCGAGCCGTCAGTGCGCCACCCCAACGGGAGTCAGTGGAGCGTCGGAGGCGGAGCCCGGCCCAAGAGACCCCGACCCGCCCTGGGCCGTGTCATCGAAGGCCGTTACCAACCCCGTGAGCTCCTCAACCAGCTAGACTACGCCCCCGGCGCGTTGGACAGCTGAGAGAAAATGGCAGAGTGAGCCGGGCTCTCGCTCTCATTCTCCACTGACTCTCGAAGGGAGCACATGTGCTTGGCGCAGCAATCTGGCGGTAAGGTCTCCCCACACACAACCCCCTCTATTATGCCAAATGCTTTGGATGTGCACTAAAAGCATTCTCTCTCCATTTCACAGGCAACCCCCCCGGGACTGTGAGTCTGAAGCAAACCGTTACGGGGCAACCCCCCCCCCCCCCCCCTAGAAGGAACTAGGGGGAGTTATATGTGAAGGATAGCGAAGCCTAATACTTCAGTTAATATTTACCCCTATAAGTGAACTTTGAATTACCCTGACCAGGAGGAACTTTCAGTTTGAACGTGACACATTGCAAACGACTGGCCCTCGCTCCTTTTCTGTTGAACCAAAACCTTTAATAAATGTTTGAGTTGGCAAAACCTCTCCTTTGTCTTGCTTAATGTGGCTCTCTGGCGCCCACAAGTGGTGGAGAATGCGGGCAGCAGAGTGAACCACGCTAAGCAACTCAATATGGAACATACACAAGCCATCACCGCGCTGTTAAAAAGCCATGCAGAACTACAGAGGAGCCAGGTCGAATTGCAAAAAAGCAACTCAGAGTTGCAAAACGCCGTGCAGGAATTAGTCCGCCGGGCCAATATAGACCCACCCCGCACCCCCCGTGCCCCTGGGGACGTACTAACAAAACTTAACCCCGACGATGATGTTGAAGCCTACTTGGACGTGTTCGAGCGTACCGCTGTGCGTGAGAGGTGGGCCCCGGAGGATTGGGCGTCTCTCCTGGCCCCATTTCTGACAGGAGAGGCGCAACAAGTGTGTCGCGGCCTCCCCATAGCCGAGGCGAGAGACTTCCGTAGGCTGAAAGCCGCTATCCTCTCCAGCCGGGGATACAGCCTGCCCGCCCGGGCTCAGCGATACCACGGCTGGACCTTTTCCCCCTCCCAGCCCCCACGCGCGCAGATAGCCGCACTGGCCCGTGCAACCCACAGCTGGCTAACGTCAGAGGGGGATCCCCCATCAATTGACAGACTGATTATTGACAGAGTAATTCGAGCAGTGCCGCCAGATTGGCGCCGTTACGCCTCCCAAGTCAGCCCCGGCTCGGTAGATGAGCTGGTGGCATTATTGGAGAATTATCAAGTTATGTTAGAAATGATGAAATCCACCGGCGCGCCCCGGGGAGAGACGCCGAAAACCGCCGGCAACAGTGAGAAAGCCAGCAGCACTTCACGCCGCGGACCCCCCGCCGGCCGTGCCGGTGGGAACCAGGGAGCTGCCGCGGACCAGCCCTTCCGGCCCCAGACCCCGCGCCGCTGCTATGTGTGTGGCCAGGCGGACCACCTCTCCTGGACCTGCCCTGAGAAGGGGGGGGACGTCAGCATGCAATCGGCTGCCAGCGCAGATGGAGCGCGGCCCTGTCTCCACACCAACAGCGGGTCACATCGGCGCGCACGATTGCCAGTTAAAGTAGATGGCACCGACACCCACGCACTGCTCGACAGCGGCAGTGTTGTCACGCTAGTCCGTCCTGAGTTGGCCGGTCCGGTGGGAGACGACACCATTCCTGTCACGTGCGTCCATGGAGATCTGCGCCTGTACCCCACCAGCCAGGTGCGCGTCCAGACCACTCGGGGAAGCGCGCTCGTCCAGGCCGGAGTGGTCCCCAACTTGCCGGTCCCGCTGCTCATCGGAGCAGACTGTGAGTTGTTTGATCGACACTGGAACCCCGGCCTGTCCCCGGCCCCGTCCACCCGCCGCCGCCGAGGTGGGCGCCGCCGCCGCCACGATCCGACACCGCGGCCCGCTTGTCCCGCCTTCGGACCCCTCACCGACGAGCCTGCGAGTGACAGCTCGGAACGACCCGACGAGCCCAGCCCGGCCGAGGAGGAGGAGGAGGAGGAGGAACGAGCCCGCCAGACGCAGGCCGAGGACGCGGCGCACGAGAGCGCGGACACGTTTGCAGAGCTCCTACACGATGAAGTGGAGACGGCGCGGAGAGGAGAGTTTGCCAACGCGCAGTGGAACGACCCCACATTGGACAGGGCGCGCCGAGATGTGGCACGGATTGACGGGGAGAAACGCGACGGGGTGAGTGAGCCAACGTCCCCTTATTTCCTCATTAAAAATAATCTGCTATATCGTGCGGTGAAAGGACAGGACGGGGAATGGTTAGAACAGTTGTTAATTCCGAAGTCTCATGTCACACGAGTACTATATTTGGCGCATACGCACCAGCTGGGAGCACATTTAGGGGTGGATAAAACGTATGCTCGCATATTAATGCGCTTTTATTGGCCGGGGGTTAAACGTGCAGTGGAGGATTTCTGCCGGAGCTGCCCGGAATGTCAGAAGACCGCCCCGCGGCCCTCGTATCGTAATCCGCTGGTCCCACTGCCGATTATTGGCACGCCGTTTGCGCGCCTGGGAATGGATATAGTGGGGCCGCTACCAAAGTCCTCGCGGGGGCACCGCTACATTCTTGTTATCGTGGATTATGCGACACGATACCCCGAGGCCATTCCTCTGCGCACGGCCTCAGCCAAAGCCGTTGCGCAGGAATTATTGATGTTGTTCTCGCGCGTCGGCATAGCGGAACAAATACTAACGGACCAGGCCACCAATTTCATGTCCCGCCTATTGAGCCAATTGTATAAATGGCTCAAAGTGAAGCGAATTCGAACCTCAGTCTACCACCCGCAATGCGATGGATTATCGGAACGTTTTATTTCCACATTAAAAAGGATGCTACGGAAACTAATAGACCTAGATGGAAAAGACTGGGACCAATTAATTCCATATGTCCTTTTCGCAATACGCGAGGTGCCGCAAGCCTCTACCGGGTTCTCACCTTTTGAACTAGTGTATGGAAGGCGACCCCGCGGGCTGCTCGACATAGCCAAGGAAGCCTGGGAGAGCCAGCCTTCCCCCCATAGAACGGTGGTGGAACATGTCGAGCGCCTGCAAGAGCGCGCTAAACGAATTTGGCCAATGGTGCGGTCTCACATGGAGGAAGCGCAGCGAGCCCAAGCGCGCACATATAACAAAACCGCCACACCCCGAGAATTTCAGGTTGGAGAGCAAGTGTTGGTGCTGGTCCCCACCAGCGAGTGTAAATTCCTGGCTAAATGGCAGGGCCCATATGAAGTGGCGGAGAAGATCGGACCGGTTAACTACCGGGTGAGCCAACCCGGCCGACGTAAGACGCATCAAATCTATCACATTAACCTTCTGAAAAAGTGGCACCCCCCCGGGCCCATCCCCTCCAATGTGTTGTTAACAGATGTCTCCTTTCAGCGCCCAGTCCCCGTGCCCGTGGGAGAGGATCTCACGCCCTCACAGAAGCAGGAGCTGAAGGAGCTGGTGGGCCGGTCCACTGATGTTTTCTCGGAGTCGCCAGGACGCACACACGTTGTGCAGCACGACATAAGCACCACCCCCGGGAAGGTCGTGCGGCTAAGGCCCTACCGTATACCAGAGGCGCGGAGAAAGGCCATCAAAGAGGAGGTACAGAAAATGTTGAAACTAGGAGTTATTGAAGAATCATATAGTCCATGGGCCAGCCCCATAGTCATAGTCCCTAAGCCAGATGGTTCCATCAGATTTTGCAACGATTTTCGAAAACTAAATGAGGTGTCACGATTTGATGCATATCCTATGCCGAGGGTCGACGAGTTGACAGAGCGGCTGGGCCCCGCCCGCTTTGTCAGCACCCTGGACTTAACGAAGGGGTACTGGCAGGTCCCCCTCACGGAACGTGCCAAACCAAAGACGGCCTTCGCCACGCCAGATGGATTGTTTCAATACAATGTGCTGCCGTTTGGGGTCCATGGAGCCCCGGCTACCTTCCAGCGCCTTATGGACCGGGTGCTCCGCCCCCACCGTGAGTATTCAGCAGCATACATCGATGACATTGTCATTCACAGCGCCACCTGGGGGCTCCACCTACAGCACCTCGAAGCGGTTATAGGGGCCCTTCGACAGGCCGGCCTGACAGCGAACCCCAAGAAGTGCCGGCTCGGCCTCGCAGAGACAGACTACCTGGGCTATACAATTGGAAGAGGGTGTATCAGACCCCAAGAAAAGAAGGTGGAACGCATCAGGAACTGGCCCCGCCCCTCAACGAAAAAGCAGGTGAAAGCCTTTATGGGCCTCATATCATACTATCAGAAGTTTATTAAGAACTTTGCTACTATTGCAGCACCCATGTACGACCTCACGAAGAAGAATATACCGCACCACGTGGCCTGGACGGCCGAGGCAGAGGCGGCCTTCCGGGCGCTGAAAGCCGCCCTGTGCGAGGAGCCGGTCCTGGTGACACCGGACTTCCAAAAGCCCTTCGTTCTCCACACCGACGCCTCTGGCACGGGCATCGGGGCGGTCCTGTCCCAGGCCGTGGAGGGCGAGGAGCACCCGGTGGCCTACATCAGCCGCAAGCTGCTGGATCATGAGAGGAGATATAGCACTGTGGAGAAGGAGTGCTTGGCCGTCAGGTGGGCCATTCATCACCTGAAGTATTACCTGTGGGGGCGACGGTTCACGCTGGTCACTGACCATGCGCCCCTGAAGTGGATGTCGAGGAACAAGGACCGCAACGACCGGGTCACCAGGTGGTTCATTGAACTTCAGGACTACAAGTTCGACGTCGAGCACCGACCCGGCAAGGAGATCGCCCATGCGGACGCCCTGTCCAGGCGTCATGAGGACCGAGACAGTGAGCCCCCCACCACGGGCGGTGGGCTGAGGGGGGGGATGTGTGGGATGTCACACGGCCGCGAGCCGTCAGTGCGCCACCCCAACGGGAGTCAGTGGAGCGTCGGAGGCGGAGCCCGGCCCGAGAGACCCCGACCCGCCCTGGGAAGTGTCATCGAAGGCCGTTACCAACCCCGTGAGCTCCTCAACCAGCTAGACTACGCCCCCGGCGCGCTGGACAGCTGAGAGAAAATGGCAGAGTGAGCCGGGCTCTCGCTCTCATTCTCCACTGACTCTCGAAGGGAGCACATGTGCTTGGCGCAGCAATCTGGCGGTAAGGTCTCCCCACACACAACCCCCTCTATTATGCCAAATGCTTTGGATGTGCACTAAAAGCATTCTCTCTCCATTTCACAGGCAACCCCCCCGGGACTGTGAGTCTGAAGCAAACCGTTACGGGGCAACCCCCCCCCCCCCCTAGAAGGAACTAGGGGGAGTTATATGTGAAGGATAGCGAAGCCTAATACTTCAGTTAATATTTACCCCTATAAGTGAACTTTGAATTACCCTGACCAGGAGGAACTTTCAGTTTGAACGTGACACATTGCAAACGACTGGCCCTCGCTCCTTTTCTGTTGAACCAAAACCTTTAATAAATGTTTGAGTTGGCAAAACCTCTCCTTTGTCTTGCTTAATGTGGCTCTCTGGCGCCCACAATACCTTATATATATATATATATATATATATATATATATTGTGGCGTCACGGTGCGGGGCCGCGCGCCACTGGGGAACCTCCCCGGGGAGAGAGAGGACGAGCGAGCCAGAGCGATGACGCGACCCCTTGGAACCGTCATCGAGGGGCGTTACTACACGCACTACGCTCTAACGTCAGTGTTGGACTGACAGATGACAGCCGCGCGCACGCAAGCCGCGCGCACACAAGCCACACAATATGAAGGAACGCTCTGTGCCGCTCAGTCTCTCTGAGACTCTCCTCGAGGCAGGTCGGCGCACGGCTTCGGTAAGGCACCCACACACAGACCCACACTTAAACTGAACTATGCCTGTTGAACACACAGTAATCTCTCTCTCTCTCTCACCCCTAGGGAGCCGAGACGGTGGATACGTTGGGCTCGGGCTCACTGGAGTGAGCCTCGGGCTATATGTCCTAATTCCCCCTTTTTTCACAAACTAATGAACTTTATGTTGAACCAGTGGGTCGCTTAAACCCCCCGGAAAAGTATATGTTGAGTGGGAGGACCCCCTCCCCCCAGATTCCCCGCTTTGAGAAGCGAACGTCGGCCTGGACATCTTATTCCCCACCGCCCCCCCTACTGTGGCCGGCATTTATTCACACAAAGACCCGTTATAATGAACTTATAATGAAGAGTCCCGTTATGATGAACTTTATTTGATAGCCAGCAGTGCCACCTAGTGACCAGGCCGCGGAGCGACACCCCTGTTTCCCTTAGGAAGAAACGAGACAACCTCTGTTACTTACCTTATTGTTTAATAAAATATCTGTCAAACCTGCAAGCTCTCTCTGATGTTTGTTTTGAAAAGGACCAGTCATTACAATATATATATATATATATATATATATATATATATATATATATATATATATATATATATATATATATATATATATATATATATATATATATATATATATATATATATATACACTCACAGTATATATATAAAAACTTATTGTTGCTAGGATCCTGCAGTATTCCTATTCATTGTTGTGTGCTACTTCTGTATGCATAACCCTCACCCTATAACAGTTACTTTTTAACACGACAAACTACTATAGTAGATCAAGATATAATCCTTGCCTAAAAGCACCTTCTGAATTCTTTTTTTCACCTTTTTTCTCAGAAATGGAAAAGAAACAAGTAGAATTGGAGAAAAAACTTGAGGCCTTGGAGAGAGGATCAGAAGAAATGAGAAAACAAAAAGAGGCCTGGGAGAAGGAAAGAGAAAGATGGAATAAAAAAGAACAGGAAGACAAAGAGAGAAGAGAAGAAGAAGAGAAGAAAATAAAAAAGCTTCAGGAAGAATTTGAACATGGAATAAACAATAATGAAAGAAAAAGAAAAGAAGAGGACAAACACAGACAAGAAGAGGCAGCAGAAAAACAGAGAATTGTGGATGAATTCAGAAAGAAAATGGAAATGGACAACAGCAAAATGAAAGAGGAAAGGGAAAAGGAACGAGTGGAGTGGGAGAAAAAAATTCAGGCCTCTGAGAGAGAATCAGAAGAAATGAGAAAACAAAAAGAGGCCTGGGAGAAGGAAAGAGAAAGATGGAATAAAAAAGAACAGGAATACAAAGAAAGAATAGAAGAAGAAAAAGAAAAACATAGGGGTAAGTTTTTAGTATTCTGGATTTTACTTGACACTGATTAAATCTCTATAGTGATGATTATTATTATTTTCCAATAGCCTGTCTATTTATTATTACCCTTATTATTATTATTACCCTTATTAGTGTTTTTTTTTTTTTTTTTTTTTTTTTTTTTCTTTTTTTAGCTTTTCTTCAGTGAGATTTTCAGCACTTTCCCTCTTCCTCTTGACAAACTTTGCTACTTTGTTCCATAGCCATTTTGTTTTTGTTGTTTTAACCTTTTAAGAAGTGCATTCTCTTCCCTTGACAAACATTGACAACACTGAGGCTTTTTTGTTATTTTTTTTGCTCTGTCAGTTAACAGAATTGTGGTTTGAACCTCGGTGGATTCGTTGTAGTAGTAGAAAGCCCGCCTACTATATCCAGTTTGCACACATGCCTTATTATAGGCAGACAAACGTGTGTTTCTGTATCCGCTGTAATACGGACATCTGTGCAGGTGGAGACGTTTAACATGAGATCAGATTAAGTTGAAATGCGTCTCTGTTGTCGTAGTAACTACAGATGTTCCTACCGTGGGTCCGACTTGGACCCCAACGGCGTAGCTGTCCCCATCAATGCCAGACAATAATAATTATTATTATTATCATTATTATATATTTAAAAAGAAGCATCGATCTGATTCTAGTTTGTATTAAGAAGCGTCAGGGAGAGACACACTCACATTACATTGTGGTTGCGGACGTAAGCCTGTGTTTATGTGCTGATTGTTGTTGTTGGGAATGTTAAACAAGAAGACACGTCTATGGACATGAATCGGCCATTTAGAGCGTTAAAATACATGCAACTAACTGAAATAAATAAATATCAGCACCTTGCACGATTCAAACTCCTCCCAAAGTCAGCAGGTGCACACTGTAGTCCAAGGTATACCCCTGTGTGCCATCACTCCATCTCAGAGTCAACACCAAAGTACAAATCCATGCAGCTGTCACAACTCAAAACTGTCATTCACCACACTGATTTCTAATGCTAATATCTCTTGCCATCATCATCATGATCATCTATTAGAAATAGATAATATCAGTATAGGTTCAAGAGTTCAAGAAGTTTATTGTCATATTCAAGCAGGGTGAAATCAAACAGGTTGAAATTCAAACAGTTGAAATGAAATTTGTGACGTGACCTATATTGACTTTCTGATTCAGCAAGTGTTAAAATAAAGCATCAACTAATTTGCGATTAGATAAATAAATAAATAAATAAATAAATAAATAAATAAATAAATAAAAGGTTCTCATGACAATGGAGTTTTTGGAATGAGTGTACTGTTCATTGATGTCCTCTCTATAGCATTGACTGCAATTCAAATTCATTCCTTTTTCCTGTTTGTTTTCATGGAGTTAGGGTTAGTTTTAGGTATTGTTTCACTGAGGTTAGGGTATAGGTTCAAGCATAGGTTGTCAATCAAACAGGACAGGTCCATGGTGAATAGGGACAGGCATCTGGGCTGCATTGAAGATGTTTATGTAAACAAGAAACTGTCCTCCTTAAATCATTTGCACACCAAATTTCAAGTTCCTCAAGCACATTTCTTAAGGAATTTTGTGAGTGGGTGCATCCCAGAATTTACAGCTCTATGTACCCTCAAGGCTTAGGCATAGTTTTACTGAGGTTATGTTTGTGGTAAAGGACTTCAATGTTTTGTATCTTACAATATGTATGAGTACAATACAGAGAATGTTTGCATTCGCCATCTTTGTTGAAGGAGTCTGTCTAGGTCTGAGATAAATAATCTTAATTATCTTTCATAGTGGTTTAAACCCTGTGGAAATGTATTAAGTTTTAAAATCCATTGTTTTTCTGCAAACCTCCTCTCTCCCTCTGTCCATGTTTGATTTGATTCTAAACCGCACACTTCCATTGCCTCAATTCCATGTCCCATAAAATGTTCTACTATTAGCGACATCTCTTTGGCATTTTTTATGTTATATCTATGTTGGTTAAGTCTATCCGCTATTGTGTTTCTGGTTTCCCCTACATATTGTAACTTGCATTTGTTGCATGTGATTAGATAGACACAGTTTTTTGTGGACGCTGTAATGTTTTGTTTTATCCCTATCATGATTTTCGTTAATCTATTTTTCACTAGTGGTTTGGGTTTAAAGTAATCTGGGCTTTTAGGGAGGGTTCTGTTTGTTCCTTTAAGTTTGCTGTGGACTAGGTAATCTTTTAAGTTTTTATTTTTTCTGTAGGCGGGTATTATTTTGTATCCCTCTAGTGGATCTTCTGCCCTTCTTGCAAAGTTTCTTTTGATCCTCATGCTTCCCTCTCTTCCCTCTCTTTCACCTCTCGATAGGTGTCAAAGGTTTTTCTTAGAAAGGTCCTTGTGTACCCCCGTTGTTTCATTAAATAGATATTTACATGCTAATTTAAAATCACTTTGTTGTGTACAGATGCGACTGAACCTTAGAAGTTGTGATTTCACTATACCTCTGTATGTGTGTGGTGGGTGGAAGGATGTTTTATGTAAAAGTGCATGTGTGTCTGTTTCTTTAAAGTAAACTTTAAGATCCAGTTTCCCGCTTGTGCTAAAGTTTGGTCCTTTGAATACTGTAACATCTAGGAAATCGATTTTTCTGTGCTTGTCGCATATTTGATTGTAATTGATCTATGGTGTGTTTTTATATATTAATGAATTCTTGGAACTCTTGTTCTGAATGAGTCCATGTTCCAAAAATGTCGTCGAGGAACCTGAAATATTGTGTGGGTCTAAGTCTACACTTTTTAGAGCTGTTTCTTCCCATAGAGCCATGTAAATGTTTGCATAGGAAGGAGCAAACCGTTTTCCCATAGCTGTACCCTTTGTTTGAAGGTAAAATTTATTGTTAAATTGAAATTCATTTTTGGTAAGATTTAGATGTAGAAATTCTAGTAATTCTGCATCTGGGCGCTTACTGTCTGGATATTTCTTGAACATTTCCTTTACCGCCTGTAGTCCGGCGTCTGTCTCTATGTTTGTGTACAGACTGTCTATGTCAATGGAAAATAAAATTGCATTTTGCGGTACAGTTATGGCTTTGATTTTTTCAACAAAGTCATAAGTGTCCTTGATGTAGGATGGGTGTTTTATAGATAGTGGGTTTAGGAAATGCTCAATATATTCAGCAGATTGATAAGTCTCACTACCACAATCCGAGACAATGGGTCTTCCTGGTGGGATCTCGTACGGTATAGTCCATGTGCTAGGATCTTTATGAATCTTTGGTAATAGATAAAAGATCTGTGCACGTGGGGTGTCCCGCCCTATTAGGTATTTAGCTTGCTTATAGTTAATGTACTTTTTTCTCTTAATCTATCTATAATCTCTTTGGTTTCTATGGCTGTCTGGTTGTGCTAATGGCCTGTAATGGTCAGGATTGTTGAGTTGATAATTGAGCTCCCTTTGTCTGCTGGTTTAATGACTGTCTTTGTTTCTAGCTAGTGTTCTTAAGGCTCTTACCTGTTCTATGTTGAGGTTGTCCTTTTCTTTGATGTGTCCTGGTATCCTCTCCATTGTCTGTGTGTCTTCTTGGATTAATTGTTTCAGGTTCTGGGGGAGTGACTCTGCTGGTGGTTCCCAATTGGATATAGGCTGAAATGGCGGCATTTCTCTTTCGTCTCCTGGTCCAAAATGGGAGGCTAATTTAAGTCTTTGGTGATAATCTGAGATATCTCTTCTTAGTTTGTTCTTCTGCTGTTTGTATATATCCAGGGTTGGGACAAACGATAGTCCTTTTTCCAGTAGATCTATCTGGTGTTGGTCTGGTCGAAAGTAGTTGGATAAATTAATTATGCTCTTGTTTGAATGCCGCGGCCTGTCTTGGTCTCTGGGGCTATTTAGTTTAAACTCAACATCCAGTTGTCTAGCATTGCTTGTGCGGTTTCCTTTGTCCAGTGTATGTTGTCCCGGCCTGTCCTGAAGTCCCGTTTATCCAATTTTGGTAGATGATTCTGTGTTTCTATTGCCTGGTTCAGGCTGTCCAGGTTTTGCTTTTCTTCTGCTTTGAGGTTTTCTGAGTAGTTGATCATTGGCACGTGCACCCGTGCGGTAGGAAATGTTTCTTGTGCTGCTAGGACCGCCGCTCTCATGGTCTTGCGTCCTGTTTCCACTGTCTGCTGTCCGCGGTTGTTACCGTAATTCCCACCGATAGAATACAGTGTGCCACTTTGTTGGTGTTTCCCGTCCTCTGTAGAAGCCTGTTCAGGTGGTCAAACTTCATGCCTGGGTAGCACTCAATCTGTAGGTCTTTTCTTGAAAATGGGGAATGGCTCCCACATTGCTGTCCCCTATGATTAAGATCCTCTTCTTTGGTCGCAGTTTCCATACTACGTTCTTCCTGTTGGTGTTCTCATTTCTGTGTGGTATCTCCCAGGTGTCTGGTCTCTCTTCTCTTCTTTCCGTTCGTCCTCGTCTTGGTGTTAATTCGTCTGATGTGTGGTTTGGTGTGTCCTGGTCTTCTTCCGGAGTTGGGTCCTGTGTGGGTTGACTTCCTTGGCCCCTCATTGTCCTGGTCCGGCGTGTCCTCTGTGGGAGTGGCGTGGTTGACTGTGTGCTCTGGGTGGGGGCTGGGGTGATCTGGTCCGGGTCCTCCTCCAGGGTGAGTGTTAGGTTTAGGCATAGTTTTACTGAGGTTATGGTTAGGGTGAGTGTTAGTTTTAGGCATAGTTTTACTGAGGTTAAGTTTAGGTTTGTGGTAAAGGACTTCAATGTTTTTGTATCTTACAGCATTATGTAGGAGTACAATACAGAGAATGTTTGCATTCGCCATCTTTGTTGAAGAAGAGTCTATTTTTGTCTTAATTATCTTTCATAGTGGTTTAAGCCCTGTGGAAATGTTGTGTTAAGTTTTAAAATCCATTGCTTTTCTGCAAACTTTCTCTCCCCTTCTGTCCACGTTTGATTGCATTCCAGTCCGCATACTTCCATTGCTCCAATTCCATGTCCAATAAAATGTTGTACTATTAGTGACATCTCTTTGGCATTTTTTGTTATATCTATGCTGGTTAAGTCTGTCTGCTATTGTGTTCCTGGTTTCCCCTACATATTGTAGATTACATTTGTTACATGTGATTAGATAGATACAGTTTTTTGTGGTCGCTGTTATGTTTTGTTTTATCCCTATCATGATGTTTGTTGATCTATTTTTCACTACTAATTTGGGTTTAAAGTAGTCTGGTCTTTTAGGGGGGTTTCTGTCTGTTCTTTTAAGTTTGCTCTGGATTAGGTAATCTTTTAGGTTTTTATTTTTTCTGTAGGCAGAAAATGCTAGCTATTTTGCTTAATGTTGAATATGTGGTTACTAGAGCAATTTGGGGTCTTTCATCTCTCTCCTTCACCTCTCGAAAGGTGTCAAAGGTTTTTCTTAGAAAGGTCCTTGTGTACCCCCGTTGTTTCAGGGCATTAAATAGAGTTTTACATGCTAATTTGAAATCGCTTTGTTGTGTACAGATGCGACTGAATCTTAGAAGTTGCGATTTCACTATAGGCTACCTCTGTAGGTTTGTGGCGGGTGGAAGGATGTTTTATGTAAAAGTGCATGTGTGTCTGTTTCGTTAAAGTAAACCTTTAGATCCAGTTTCCCGCTTGTGCTAAAGTTTGGTCCTTTGAATAATATGACGACGACTGACGCCATTTCAATTTAATCTGATTTCATCCAGATTGTATGCTTGCGTACAGGGCGTGTGTGACGCGTCAGTGCAGTAGATCTGTGTAGAAGTGCTTGTAGTTAGTGCATGCTGCATGCTGCTCCTGCTTGCTACTCTCTGCTTTCAGCTACTGCCACCGGCTAGCCCTCCTTGCGGAGGGTGAAAAGAGGAGCTGAGTGCGTAAGTCTCCTCCTGCCGGTACACAGCCTCTCCTCCACCAAGACTCCTACAGTGCCTCCTCGTGGCCACACACGGATACATGTCCCTGCGGACACTAAACTAAAATGTAGGGGAAATGGTGGGGCTCATAGCCGTGGAAGGCAACCTACCTAGGAGAAGGACAGTTGCGCCCCACAGTTCGTAATCAGCATAGTAAAGCCAACCATGGAGTATACAGTCATCCCAAATCCTATCAGGGCTTCAGCCCTTCCCTTTTCGGTCGTATGCTTCTATGGAGATCTTTATTTTGTACTGTTAAATGTGTTGAACAATGACCGAGATAACTAAACTAACTAACTAACTAACTAACTAACTAACTATATTTCCAGTGGCGGGAGTCCACAGGAACACCGCGGCGGATGGTGGTGCTGGTCCTCCTCCCGGAGGACACTATGACGACAGGACTTTAAACCCGCGAGGGAGGGTCCTCTCACGAACACAGCACCCCATCCAATGCTCATGCGTTGTCGGAGACCATTTATTATGGGAACCTTCAACGCATGTACAGTGAGAGAAGAAGCTAGGCTGGAGGAGCTAGCACACTGTGCCGAGGCTAGCGGAGTGGAGATCCTGGGGATCCAGGAACACAGGAGGGTACACTCTGACGACCAGATCGTGTACCGCAGAGTGGAGAGATGCACGCTCATCACTGCATCTGCGTGGCGAAACGAGGCCCAGGCAGCAACGGGGGGCGTAGGGCTACTGCTGGGTTCTCTGGCACGTAAGGCTCTCCATCGGGTTCACCACCATACCGACAGGATCCTCATTGCAGAGTTCTCGGGCAACCCAGTAACATCTGTCATCGTAGTGTACTCACCCACCAACGTGGCACCATCTGAGGAGGTTGAGAGGTTCTACGAGGATCTCACAACTGCGATCCGGGCCATCCCAGCGCACAACAACAGATGATGCTCCCAACAGATGATGCTCCCTTCCCTTACCACGACTCTACCAACCGCAATGGCGAATACCTCACTGCCCTTCTCACGGAACACCAACTCCTGGCAGCAAACACCATGTTCCGGAAAAGAACAGGCAAAAGGTGGACCTTCCGAGACAGAGCCTCAGGTACATTACGTCAGTTGGACTACATACTGGTGAGGCGAAAGTGGAGGAACTCCATCTTGAACGCAGAGCCATACAGCACCTTCAGCTCTGTTGGCTCTGACCATCGTGTGGTCTCCATGAGGGTGCGACTGAGCCTCAGGGTCCCCAAACCAACACCTAGGATCCGGTATGACTGGAAGGCACTCTCGACCGACCCTGGTCTTCGAACGAGGTATGCTGAGCAGGTCACAAACCGCTTTCAGCAGCTAGACCCAGGAGCAGAGCCTAGCAATGAGTATAGGCGATTCGTTGCTGCCAACGAAGAGGCAACCAAGATCTGTGTGCCCCTGCTGGAGAAAACCAGAGTCTCCCTCCGGTCCAAACACCCAGACGTCGTAGCAGCTCGTGGCAAGGTGGAAGAGGCGCGGCTGGACTTTGCACGTGAGCCCACTGTGGACAAGCGTGGGGCACTGAAAGAGGCCAAACAGCTTCTCTTCAGTGCCTACGACAGGATCAAGGGGGAGGAACTGATGGAGAGGGTGCAGAGAGTCCAGGCTGCACATGGTGAGAGGCAGTATGGCGAAGCTTGGAAGGTCATCAATGAAATGACTGGTCGGAAGAGGACCAAGGAAGGACAGGTTGAGGGTCACAGCCCGGAGGAAAGGGTTGTGACCTGGTACAACCACTTCCAAAATCTGCTGGGAACATCGTCAGAAGGAGGGGAGGAGGAGATAACACCATTCCTCCATGACCTCAACATCACTGATGGTCCCTTCACGGCCACTGAGTTCGCCAAAGCAAAGAGCACGCTTAGAGAGGGCAAGAGTGCTGGGCCGGACGGCATACCACCAGAGGTGGTAAAGAATTGCGGTCTCGATAACATCATCCTTGAGTTCTGCAACCTAGCCCTGCTGGGCAACAAGCTGCCTGACATGTGGTCTCTCTCCAGCATCATCCCGGTCCCAAAGTCTGGAGACCTCTCGAAGCCAGACAACTACCGTGGCATCAGCCTGACCTGTATCGCGGCGAAAGTTTACAACCGCATGATACTGAACCGGATTCGGCCTGCCATCGACCCCCAGATCCTGGCCCTGAGGAGGCTAATCGAGGAGGTGAAGAAAAACAACCTGACGGCTGTGCTGTGCTTCATCGATTTCAAAAAGGCTTTTGACTCAATACACAGAGGCACAATGATGAAGATCCTGAAGGCCTACGGTGTCCCTCCCAACCTGCTCCAGGCAATAGAAACCATGTACGCAGGAACACGGGCCAAGGTGGTGACCCCGGATGGTGACACTGAGGAGTTTGGTATCCTGGCTGGGGTAATGCAAGGAGACACTCTAGCCCCCTTCCTCTTTGTCGTAGTTCTTGACTACGCACTCAGAAAGGCCATTAATGGACGAGAGCAGGATCTTGGCTTCACTCTCACACCAAGGAGGTCAAGAAGACACCCTGCAGTAGTCCTGACAGACCTTGACTATGCGGATGACATCAGCCTGCTCTCCAACAACATGGAGCAAGCACAGGAGCTCTTGAGCAGAGTGGAGTCAGAGTGTGCCATGGTTGGCCTACGGCTGAATGCCAAGAAAACCGAGGTGATCACCTATAACATGCAAATGGATCATCCACCTCTGACAACAGCAGAAGGCGAAGCTCTGAAGGAGGTTAATGACTTCAAGTACCTTGGCTCATGGGTCAACTCAACAGAGCAAGATCTAAAAGTCAGGAAGGCACTTGCATGGAGGGCCCTGAGCGGCATGTCCAGTGTATGGAACTCCAACCTCCCCAGACCAATCAAACTCAGCTTCTTCTACGCAACGGTAGAATCTGTACTCCTCTATGGCAGTGAATGCTGGACCCTGAAGCCAACCCTGCAGAAGTCTCTAGACGGCTGCTACACCAGAATGCTGCGTGTAGTGCTCAACATCAGCAAGAGTGCACATGTCACAAATGAGAATCTGTATGCTGGGATATTCAGGGTGAGCGAAAAGATAGCAGCCAGGAGAATGCGGCTTGCAGGACACTGCCAGAGACATCAAGAGCTGCCAGCCAGCAAACTGGTGTTGTGGGAACCAACACACAGGCACCGGTCGCGAGGACGTCCCACACTAACATATGTGGATGTACTCAAGAAAGACGCAGGAGCGCGGAGCACCAGTGAGCTGGCTGGATGTATGGCGAACCGGGACGACTGGAAGCGACGATGGAAGGCTCGTCTGAGGACGACCTAAGAAGACACACAGGCAGTGACAGTGTGTGGATAACAACATCATCATTATGCATCGCTAAACTGACGCAGTTACAATTTAGAAGCACTTTAGTCAGCCAGCCTCTCCTTGCTGCTCTGCCCATCTTAGATCCAGGGGCGACCGCGCTTTTGCCGTGGCTGCCCCCAAGCTCTGGAACAGCCTTCCTCTCCACATTAGATCGGCCCAGTCAATTGACATTTTTAAGTCTTTGCTTAAAACCCACCTTTTTGACCTGGCTTTTAGCAACGTTTGATTTTTTATAGTGTGTTGATCTGATTGTTTTTTTTTTGTTCATGTACAGCACTTTGGTCGGCAACCTGCCATTTTTAAATGTGCTCTATAAATAAAGTTTTGATTGATTGATTGATTGATTGATTGATTGATTGATTGATTAGTCTGGTGGAAGTTTGGAACACCAAAATAATGACTTAATAGCGTCTGCTTCTTGGAAATTTTAACGAGAGTTTGGCTGTTTAACACAGCAGAATGTCACAGGCTTTTCCGCCATGTTTGGAGTTTTTGAATGGATGTGGATGGGAAATAAAAATGGACGCTGCCTACAAATGCACGTCACCCGGCAGTGATAGACACCAGCCAATGGAACAGAAGCAGCTAGCAGCTTCTCCACCGTACGTCCACAGCCATCTAGTGGAAGAGTTGCGACATTGATGGGTTGGAAACTGAGCGCACAAGCTGCTGTTCATGCAGCCTGAGCCTGAATAGGGACAACGTGGAGTTGGAAATACAATTTGTTTTCAACAAGGGCGGCGCAAATAAGAGCTATTTTAGGCATGTGTGAAACATGGCAACTGTTTTAAAGTACTGCACAGTAACAACTAAATAGGGTGTACTATAGCTACAACGATCTAAAATCAAGGGATTTAAGATCATTAAGGCTGGGCTGTTGCCTGAGTTGAATGCATTCTGCCTAGTTGTCATAGTTCAATAGAGGTGGAGCAGTAGCTCAATACACTTTTGGACGGGAGTGTCGTAACTCTGTCCCACTTTGGCTCTGCTGTGCGTCTCCTCTCGGAACCGCCCAAAGCCTCGGAAGTATTTCAAAGAGCTGCTCTTTAGAGCGTCAGAAGTCCGGTGTCCATCCTCTAGTCTGTCCATACTGTCAGTCATCGTCATGTCAGCCAGCCAGCGGCCTTACCCCGTAGGCTCGGAGGTGTTGCGAATCTTGCGACATTACAAGGTAGGAAACAGAGCGCTGGAGCGTTGTTCATTCAGCCTGAATAGGAACAACCTGGAGTTGGAAGTACATTGTTTATATTGTAATTTGTACTATTAGTAAAAACAATCTAAAATAAAGGCGTTAGAGGAAGAATAAGATCAATAGCCGGGCTGTTGCCCGAGTCCACTGCATTTCTTTCTACTTCAGTTCCAGGACTTGTCCCTATTTATTGTCCGTATTCTAAATAGAAGTCCTCCAGCTCTCTCTGGTTCTGTGGGGACCGGCTGTAAAGACTGTACAATGTATCCCTAAATGACTGAAAGTGATTAATGCCACCTACTTCTTTTACCGAGTCAGATATAGCCAATTCTAACCTATGATTAAGACAATGCCAAATAATAATATTGGGGTAGCTCTCTGATAAACGCTTGGCAACACCTGATTTTTGGCCCAACATTAGACTTGCTCCGAACCAAATGTTTTTTTTAAGATAAAGATCGTCAAAGCTGTGCCGATTCAAACAGGCTAACAGGCTGCGTTCTATTGTTTCAGCTTTTTGGTCTGGGAGCTCGATCAGGTCTAAAAACACAAGTATACTGTTCAAAAAACACACACATTTAAACATTATACACTTTTTTTTTGACGTGGGGAGAAGTGGGGGGACGCCGTGTCCCCGCGTCCCCCCCCCCCCCCCCACTACACCCCTGGACTTGAAATGAAAATAATCACGCTGTCACGTCAGTGTTTGGATCAAGCTGTGAGGGACATTTTGACAGTCTGATACGTGACCTTAGTCACTTCATGTAGTCGTGACTTGTGACATTCAGACTGCGGTCACATCGGCTCTCTGTAGATCTGTATATCCATTCTGAAACTACCTCTGAATGTGACCCAGGACACATTTCAACAAATCGGATTTCATGTGACCTGTCTGCATTTAGACTTATTTAAGCAAATCAGATTTCTTTCTTGAAGAGACACAGAACTGATTCAGGACACATTCAGACTATCTATAGATTTGGTGCCAGTGTAAAACCAGCCATCTCCTTATATGAAGATCACAGACATGGATGGACAACTGATGACAAAGGTATGCTAATATAATTAGAATAAATAAATCTTTGTCGAATGATCATATATGTATGTATAAGTATACAAATATGTAATGTATGTAATTCATGGTCATTTGGGCCCTAAATGATGTCGATGATATATCTTATTCTTATAGGTATGCTGATGTTCGACTAGATGCGGGGACTAGATGCCACCAGCACCAATGGTCCTGCAACTTATGGCCTGCAAGTGTGTGGACCTGCAAGCTTATAGACTGTTCCTGCCTTGCAAACAAATTTAAGTGCACAGAAATGTGCAAGAAAAAAAAACTACATCATTCATAAGGAAGAGGAGAAAGATGAAGTAAAACTGAATGATTATGATGATGGTGAATGATGATATGACAGTGATGATTATGATGTTCATGAATAAAGTGAGTGAAATACACATCTGTACTAGGGCATGTTTTATTTAAAAACTGATTTTTCATTCTGTGAATCTATGGTTGGTGTCTTTGAAGGCTGCAGCAATTAAGCTGCCACTTGGGGATTGCTATCATGGTGAAATATTATCTAGGGATATAGACAGATAATATTTAAATAAGACCCTCGCTAGTAATTTACTTTCTTTTTTTTTTCTGTCTGGGCCCCTGGACTACAAAGACTGGTCCAAGAAAATTGAAGCATTATCTTGATTTTGATTTCTTTTGGGGGATGGAAAATTAGGAAAGTGAACCAAAATTGAATATTTGTTCTGGAACAAACAGAAGAAAAATGTCAATTCTGATTTTTGTTTGTTGTTTTTATCAGATTATCGGCCTACTAAGATACCAGATTTCTGTTGAACAGATATTCAATTCAATTCAATTCAATTTTATTTGAGTGTCAAATCACAACAGGTTGTCTCAAGACACTTTACAAAAGAGAAAAGAAGAGAGGGGAACCGACAAAGATCCTCCCAGAGCAAGCAAAGGTTGCAACAGTGGTAACGAAAAACTCCCCTAAGGGAAGAAACGTCAGGCAGAACCTGACTCTGGGGTGGGCGGCCATCTGCCTTGACCGTGTCGGGGGAGAGAAGAAGAGGGGTGGGGAGAAGGGGTGGGGGGAGGAGAGGGGAGGAAGGGACAGAGAGAGAGATGAACACGAAAACAAGTAGTGACAGTAGACAGTGCAGTAATGTAGTATGGCGGTATGGTAGAACATTTTCGTTATATAATTCAGGATGGGTTGGTGGTATGTAGTTTAAAGTTCATAGGGGGCAGTTCATGGTCGTTATTGACGATGAGGCTTGGTCCACGGTGGTCCACAGTGGTCCACAGTGAGGATGTTGGTGGGCGTCGTGGAGGGTCCTGGTCTTGTCAGGGCACCTGGTAGTCTGATGGCGGTCCACAGTAGGGTTCTATGGATCTGCGTGGTAGAGGACAAGAGAGACTCCGGGGAATGGCTCCCCGGATGCAGTGTTAGTGACAGGACATACTGGGGCCAGGATGTGTAAATAACGGACCACTCCATCAGTAGCATGACAGACCACCCAGCCATCAGCCGGTGCGTTTGTAACAGGCACACACTAGCCATAGGCTTTTTCAAAAAGAAAGGTTTTTAGTCTGGTTTTGAAGGTACAGAGCGAGTCGGCCCCACGGACCGAAACCGGCAGAAGGTTCCACAGACGGGGTGCCTGTGACCTAAACGCTCTACCTCCTACTGTAGATTTTTGTATTTTTGGAACAGCGAGCATATCTGCATACTGTGAACGCAAGGGCGTTCTATTCGGTTTGTATGGGTCTATGAGTTCTTTCAGATATTGCGGTGCCTGACCATTTAGGGCTTTGTAGGTAAGAAGGAGGATTTTGAACTCTATTCTAAATTTAACCGGGAGCCAATGCAGAGAGGCCAGTGAAGGAGTGATATGTTCTCTTTTCTTGGTTCCTGTCAGCACGCGTGCCGCTGCATTTTGGACTAGCTGGAGGCTTTTTAGGGATTTATTTGAACAACCCGACAGTAGCGAGTTGCAATAGTCCAGCCTTGAGGTAACAAATGCATGGACAAGTTTTTCTGCATCATTTTGGGACAGGATGTGTCTGACTTTTGCAATATTACGCAAGTGGAAGAAAGCGTTTTTTGATACTTGTTTGATATGGGAATTAAATGTCAAATCTTGGTCGAAGATGACTCCCAGATTCCTCACAGTGGCCTTGGGGGCCAAAGTGAAGCCATCCAGGTTGAAGTCATCCCCGGCCAGTTTGTCTCTGAGGAGCTTAGGCCCGGTTACAATTACTTCAGTTTTGTCAGAGTTGAGAAGCAGGTAATTACGGGTCATCCAACTCTTTATGTCTTTCAGGCATGATTGTAGTTTGGCCAGTTGGTCCGTTTCATTTGGTTTCATGGAGAGATATAGTTGAGTATCATCTGCGTAGCAATGGAAATTTATAGAGTGTTCCCTGATGATGTTACCAAGAGGGAGCATATACAGGGAAAACAATGTTGGTCCTAGCACGGAGCCTTGGGGAACGCCATATTTGACCTTTTCACGCATTGAGGAGTTGTCATTGACACATACAAACTGAACTCGGTCTGACAGATAGGACTCAAACCATTTCAGCGCGACACCTTTTATGCCGACCAAATGCTCCAGTCTCTGTAACAGGATGCCATGGTCGATAGTGTCGAACGCAGCACTAAGGTCCAGTAGCACCAGTACAGAGAGGAGGTTGTTATCTGCTGCAGTCAGGAGGTCATTTGTGACTCTCAGCAATGCTGTCTCAGTGCTATGATTTGCTCTGAAACCTGACTGAAAGCCTTCAAATATATTGTTATCCTGTAGGAAGTCACATAATTGTTTGGCAACTGCTTTTTCAAGAATTTTAGAGAGAAATGGAAGGTTTGAGATGGGTCTATAGTTAGCGAGAATGCCTGGGTCAAGATTGGGTTTTTTCAGTAGTGGTTTTATTACCGCTACCTTAAACGTTTGTGGGACATAGCCTGTTACGAGGGACAAATTGATCATATTAAGCATGGAAGTGCCAACCGAAGGTAGGACTTCTTTTAGTAACCTGGTTGGGACTGGGTCCAGGAGGCAGGTTGTTGATTTAGAGGAGGAAACCGTTGAAATGAGATCGGAGAGCTCGATTGGGGTAAAACTATCGAGCAATATACTTGAGCGTGTAGTAATCTCTGAGACTACCGCACTTGAGAAGGGTAATTGGTTGTCGATTTGATCTCTGATGGTTTCAATTTTGCCATTAAAGAAGCTCATGAAATCGTTACTATTAAGGGTTGGTGGAATGCGTGGTTCAGTAGATTCAGGACTTTTTGTTAGCCGGGCAAGCGTATCAAAGAGGAACTTAGGATTGTTTTTATGTTCCTCTATTAAAGATGAGTAGTATTTGGTTCTTGCACTGTTGAGTGCCTTTTTGTATATTTTTTGACTATTTTGCCAGGCAATACGCGTTTCCTCAGATTTAGTTGAGCGCCATGTATTCTCCAGTCGACGCGATGCTTGCTTGAGAACTTTGGTTTCAGAGCTGTCAAGTGTTTGTATTATTATTTACTAATTTATAGTTTATTTATGAATTGAAGTACAACTTAGCATCAAGTCTGAAGTTCACATAGAGGCAAGACACTTGTCCTCTAAGAACAGAATAGAATATATAGTATAGAATACCAGCAACCTGCAGTATGTCTACTAATGTACTGAACATTATCAATGGCTATGTTCTAGATGAGACCCGGTCGAATTCCGATCTAGACGTGCTGAGGCAGTTCAAATGGCGGGGCCCACAAGCTCTGGGGGTAAATATATATGTTACAATATTTATGAGAGTATTAGGCTATACTGTAAAATTATCTCTTTGATATGAACTCTTATATTGTGAAATTTAGAGCTTTTTAAACAGATTGTAGATTAATGACAGTGTTTTTGTTAATGTGTTTCCTTGCAGGCAGTTGAGATAGTGGTGGGTGCGATGCTGCTGCTGTTTGGTGTGGTGTCGTCTGTAGCTCAAGACTTCAATTTATCAGTGCGCTCTGGAGTGTTCATGTGGGCACCTTTATTTGTAAGAGCACGTTTTCATCCTCCACCATCCATACTATAGTACATGCAATTGCGTTATATTATTAATTTGTCATTGTACAGCACTTTGTGACAACTGTCTTGAAAGGTGCTTTATAAATAAAATTCACCTTACCTTACTTACTTGTAAGTGATTGTTAATATGTAGTTAATGCTGTATTAAGGGCTTTCCAGACGGCAACGATAAGCGCCTGCATAAACGCGCCGATTCTCGATTCTCTCTGCAGTGTTGACATAAAGAAAATCACCTGTTGATTAACGCCAGGCGTTTTAAAAAGCTCACTGGATTGAGCTTTCAAAAACATTGTGTGTGTGTGCACGAAACGAGCAACACAGCACGCAACACACATCACTGGACGCTACACGATAAATGACCAGCGTTACACGCTCTCTTTATCGCAGGTCATTTTCTGAGCACAAAACACCGGTCCCATTGGAAATGAATTAAAATGCGCAATTTATTACACGCCGTCCGTAAGCCCCTTTACTGTAACCAGGAATTGGTTGACTGTAAGAATCCATACTCACACACATAACCATACAGACATGATGCATTTTGAAATGTAATGCTATAGGTCTATGTTTTGTTATTATTTGATCAGTGTTTCTCTTCTCCTCAGTACATCTTTACAGGGTCATTGACGGTGACTGCTGATAGGTTAATGTCTTCCTGCATGGTCAGTAAGCCACGCCCCCAACCACACTCATACTGCTCTACAAGTCATTCCATTTGTTACTTGTTGTTTATTCTATTGCTGTTCTATGTTTCAGATTAAAGCTTCGATGGGGATGAGCATTGTGTCTGCTGTGGTGTCACTTACTGCTGCATTTACTACTGCTGCTTACGCCATGGATGCTGGACAACCGCCACTTTACGTGATAGTGAGTGCCTGTGTGTCCGTCTGTAATCAGCTAATCTCTGCTCTGAACAAGATGTGTGTTTACATGATGTGTATTTTTTTTTTGTTTACAGAACGTGTCGAAGGGTGTGTTGGGTGTGCAGTGTGTTTTCAATGTGCTGGTGTTCATCATTTCCATCATTGTGTCTGTTTTTGCCTGCAAAGCCACAGGCCAATGCCAATGCCCATAGATCACCATGGTGAGACCTGAACACACACACACAATGTACATGGCATGAGCCTGTGTATAATCTGCACCCTCTACCTGTTACTGTGACACGCAGGCAGGGCAGGCAGGCAGGCAGGCAGGGCAGGCAGGCAGGCAGGCAGGCAGGCAGGCAGGCAGGCAGGCAGACAGACAGACAGACAGACAGACAGACAGACAGACAGACAGACAGACAGACAGACAGACAGACAGACAGACACCAAGCAGCACTTCTTACACTTTTGGAATCACAACGAGATGAACATACAAATGTTCTGAATATAATTTAAAGCTACGGGAAGTGATTTGAAATTCATGGTGTAGTACCAGCCTGGTGCACTAGGGGCCCCCAAGAGTAGCTACACTATGTGAACCTGCTGCTCGATCCTGATTGGAGGAGAATTCACCCTCCACCTGGGGAACTTTTATTAGCTCCTCTGCTAACGTGGGGGAGGGGGAAACTCCACATATGATCTGCACACCTTATAATAAAGCATTTTAACAGAAAAAAAATTGGGTGATATCTGACAGAAGTGAAATCACATGCTTGTGCATAGGCTTTAGTCTACATGCATGTGTACACATGTACCTTGAAATTCTGATGGAATGTTACTCATCTAATCCTTTAATAAATGTGATGAATACATGACTAAATCATTATAGTAGTATGCATATTTATAATGGTGTTTCACTGAAAAGTACTTAAAGAAGAGCTCACCTGGACATCTAAATTGATCAGGCCTACTGAGTAGAATCTGTAGATCAGGTTCAGAAACTGATTCACTAATGAGCACAGAACACAAGGACAGCATGTGTCATTTAGGAGTAATGCTGTAACTTCAGCTTTCTGTAAAAATGATCATTTTGTTTTGTGCTTCTACAGAATTTGTCTCTGTTGAACAGCAAAAAAAGTGGTTAATTAAAAATGATTTACTCATTTGTTGATTGTTTATTCATGAATCGATCAGAGAAGAAATGAGCAACATGCAGGTAACATTTAGAATTTTAGTGTGCGTGTTTGCGCATGCATATGCATGTGCATGATCAGTGTAGTGGTACTTTTAGAAGTGGGGGGACGCCTCTGAAAGGGGAATTCCCCCCATTTTATTTTTTTTTCCTGAGATTGTACAAATGGAACCAAATGGACCCTAGCGGGTCCATTTGGTTCCATTTGTACACTCTCAGAAAAAAGGAAACTCATTAACATGGTGAAACACATACATCTTGATGATGTCATCAAGATGTATTTTCAGACCTCCATTTTTAGGAAATACTGAATTGAGTGACCTTTTTTATCATGTCCACATACACAACATTTATAAGGTAGGCCTATATTAATGACATTACAATGTTGAAATGGGTGGATTTCCCCTTTAATGCATGTGTAAGTTATAAACAATATGAATAAGTATGAGTTCCATTTGTACACTCTCAGAAAAAAGGAAACTCATTAACATGGTGAAACACATCTTGATGATGTCATCAAGATGTATTTCACCAAGCTAATGATTTTTTTCTGACCCAAAAATATTTTAGATGTGAGAAGTGGGGGGACGCCGTCCCCCCGCGTCCCCCTGACACTACACCCCTGGTGATGATTCCACAAATATAAGGAGTTTCATCTCTGATCTCCTTCCCTTCCAGATGGAGGCTCATCCCAAGGATCTGGGACTATAGGAGTGATGGAGCACCCCCTGGTGGATGGAATAAGACCTGCATGTCTGCAACAAAATACAACAACATCAAATAATACATTGAATTTAAATAATAGAAGGTTTGTTCAATGGTCTACAGTAGGCTAACATAGACTGGGCAGGATATTAGTGTTATTTGATGGAACACTAATAATATAATTAAATCATCCGTATGCACTTTCATGGTTGTAACTTAATACATTTTAATGCTTTGATTGAATATTGTTATTCTGATCTCTACGAAACTGGCTGCTTTGCATTTCTCAAACTTGCATATTTGGGAACATATATATATGTTCCCAAATATGCAAAGCATATATATATATATATATATATATATATATATATATATATATATATATATATATATATATATATATATATATATATATATATATATATATATATATATATATATATATATATATATATATGGGTTCCCAAATATGCAAGTTTGAGAGATGCAAAGCATCCAGTTCACATACACGCATTTTCATGTTTTTCCTGAGAGGATACAAACGTGAACCGTGAATTTGTACCCTCTCAGGTAAAAGGGGTCTGAAAGAAAAATCATTAACATGGTGAAATACATCTTGATGATGTCATCAGATGTATTTCACCATGTTAATGATTTTTTTTCAGACCTCCATTTTTAGGAAATACTGAATTGAGTGAACTTTTTTTTTATCATGTCCACATGCACAACATATATAAGGTATATTAATGACATTAAAATGTTGAAATGGGTGGAGTTCCCCTTTAATACATGTGTAAGTTATAAACAATATGAACGAGTATGAATTAATGAGTGAACTCGCATTGTCACGTTTAGTTAATATCAATTCAGTTCATCTTTCTAGTTTGTTGTCAAACTAGAGCCTCTCCTCTTTGTACATTTCTCTTTTCCCTTTTTTACCTCCATGATTTGCTGCTTCTGACTTCACTGAAGTAGTTGTTTTGTATGTATTTGAATGCCTTAATGAAATGAACAAGTTGGACACTATTGTAAACAAGTGTATGCTTAACTAGTGTGTCCAATCAGCTCTGTCAGATTTGATGTAGTTGTACTTGAATTGTACTGTAATTCTCATCTCTGTTAATAAAAAATTCATTCATTCATTCATTCATTCATTCATTCATTCATTCATTCATTCATTCATTCATTCATTCATTCATTCATGATAAACATCAGTTTTCCTCCTTGGTGTCTGTTCCAAACCAACCAGTCAGATCCGGTCTAGAGCCCCGCCCACTACATCCGGTACTGCGCACAGCGTTTCCGTTTCCGCTCTTCAGCTCCACACGCTGTGAGAAGGTTTGTTGTTTGTTGTAGGAAAAGTTATCAGAGGAGAGAATGGAAAAACAACAGATATGGAGAAAATATATTCCTTTAGAGAATGTTTAATGTAATGTTGAATGTATTTCTGTTGGAGGAAAGAAGTAATACGTTCTGAACCACTGACTGAAGAAGAGACTTTAATGTCAACTGTATGTCAGGATTTAGTCCAAGACTTGGACTCTAGTTGAGAGGTCTCGACTCTTGGGTTAGTCAGGATTCAGGAGACACGAATGACACGAAACCACATCAACTAATGGAACCAAATGGACTCTTCAAACCAGGTGAGGTTCAGTTGACTTTTATCTGTTCTGTGTCTAAAGTTTATTGATCTCAAACTGATTGATTGTGTCACCAGGTGTGTGTTTGTCTCTGTTTTTGTTGTGTTTGTGTTGAAAGAGTTGTTTTTGTTTGGTGTTGTAGCATGTTTTAACAGGGCTAAATAAATGCTTTTTATTAAACAACTCCGACACGCTGCGATCCTAATTCCTGCTGCTGTAAGTCAGGGGTTTTCAACAGGTGGTCCAGGGACCACCAGTGGTCCCTGAGAGGGTTCCAGGTGGTCCCCAGCTAAGTTGGTTAACCAGATGTAACTCTTGAGAGTGTAAAAATGAAACCAAATGGACCCTTGCGGGTCCATTTGGTTTCATTTTTACGTTCTCAAGAGTTAAGATATCCATCATGTGAATTAGTCCAAATCTACACTAGAACTAGAAGATTAATGGTCATGGATGGACAGAAGCAAAATAAATCTTTAGTTTTGGGGTCTGTGGGTCTAAAAAATATCCTCAATTGGTGGTCCTCCGTGGCTCAAATGCTGAATAAATGGTGGTCCCTGGAGTCAAAAAGGTTGAAAACCACTGCTGTAAGTGTCTAATACCTGTAGAAACATGTGTGAGTAGTTTATATCTGAAAACGGAATGTTTATGTACATGTTTGAATGAAAAAGTAGCGATCCGCAAAAAAAACCCTCCATTAGTGTGTTGTTGTTGCTGTGCCCGTCAGACACAGTTCATTATTGTCGTATATTTGTCTTTATTAAAAGATATTACGCAGGACAGAACAGAGCCTTGGAAATACAGAGTTACGCCAACTCCGTTCACTCCATGGCGCCAGTCCAATGGAGGCTCTGACACATAGACTTCTATTGCAGGGGTTTTCAACCTTTTTCATCCCAGGGACCACCATTTTTTTCAGAATTTGAGCCACAGACCAACACTTTAGGACATTTTAGCCCCACAGACCCCAAAACCAAAGATTTCTTTTGCTTTTGTCCATCTTCTAGTTGTGTAGACCTGGGCTAATTCAGATGATGAATATTTTAACTCTTGAGAGTGTAAAAATGAAACCAAATGGACCCGCAAGGGTCCATTTGGTTTCATTTTTACGTTCTCAAGAGTTACATCTGGTTAAACATCTTAGCTGGGGACCACCTGGAACCCTCTCAGGGACCACTGGTGGTCCCCGGACCACCTGTTGAAAAGCCCTGGTCTATTGGGATAGTGACAACAAATAGTGACAGCCGGAAGTTACTGAATGCATTGGAGTCTATGGGCTCACGCGAGTACATGAACCACGTGACCAGACTATTTTCTGCCCCCTCAATGTCGCAACTCTGTCTATTTCAAAGGCTGCATGTCTTTATTTTGTAGTGGTGATGATGATGGTTAACCACATGGTGGTGCTATTGTAACACCATGATTAGTGACAGGCGTTGTGTGTGTGTGTGTGTGTGTGTGTGTGTGTGTGTGTGTGTGTGTGTGTGTGTGTGTGTGTGTGTGTGTGTGTGTGTGTGTGTGTGTGTGTGTGTGTGTGTGTGTGTTGGACATTTATAAAGGTAGGCCTATACTATACAGCCAGTTGTGAGCTTGTAGTTTGCCTCTTTTCATGATGTTATCTGTGGAATTGAGCCAAACTAAATGTAATGACTACAATGTGTGTGCAGGGACTCTACTTCAAATGGGATTGTTTTGCTCATTCCCCACTACAAAATTCAACTGTGATTAAAGGAATAGTTGATGTAAGCTTTATATAAAAATGTTGACATTTTTCAACATGGAAACGATGGACACTGCTGAAATGTGAATATCTCTAACATGATGTCATTGTGACAGCCTGGCCTAATTGGGATTCAAACCCACGGCAAGCTGTCAGGCTGCATTTGCAGCCTAGAGGTGAGCGGACCGCTAGGCCAGCGGACTCCGGTAGCCTGTTGACATGAAGAGTTTAATTTATTGTTTTCATACTGTAGTCAGTGTGATATTTATATAGATTTATACAGTACTAACATTCTATCATGTATTTATTGTCTTCATACTGTAGTCAGTGTGATATTTATATAGAGTACTAACATTCTATCACAGTGTGACATTTATATAGATTTATACAGAGTCTAACAGATTTATACTGTCCTAACCTTCTATCATTTATTTATTGTCTTCATACGGTCAGTGTAACATTTACACAGATTTATATAGATTGCGGGTCCATTTGGCTTCATGTTTACACTCTCAAGAGTTAAAATATTCATCATGTGAATTAGCCCAGGTCTAAATTGAATGCATTGAAAACTGATGATTTCATTATTAAAGCTCAGTTTCCTGTTCTATGATCCTCACCAAGCTCTGCTTTCATTGGAAAACAAGTAAAGTAAATTAATTGAGTTGAGAAAGTAAAACAATGAGTTGCAATGAATTAATTTATTGTCATGGTGTACTGTGTAGTGACCAGTTCTAATAGTAACTAAATATCATCTTGTGGGTCTAAGATACTTCATTCACAAGCCTGTTTTGGCTCCTGGGCCTTGAGTTGACATATACAGTATGCAGTAGACTATGTACTGGACATATGTGCATGACATTAGTTTAATAAACTAGAAATACAAGGAAACGGCAGAGGTAGAAATCAACTTTTAACTACAGTAGTTTTCATGTAATGCAGTCAGACTACAGTTATTGCAGACTACAGTTATTCCAATACTACAGTATTGGTATTAATGATCACCTGTGTGGGTCAGTCATGTACTCTTTCTGACATTATGGTGTGTGTGTGTGTGTGTGTGTGTGTGTGTGTGTGTGTGTGTGTGCGTGTGCGTGTGCGTGTGCGTGTGCGTGTGCGTGTGCGTGTGCGTGTGCGTGTGCGTGTGCGTGTGCGTGTGCGTGTGCGTGTGCGTGCGTGCGTGTGCGTGTGTTCAACAACACAGACATGCAAAATAACACTGACAACTATGAGGCCAGAGCAGCATATTACTGCAGGGGCGACTGTGGCTCAGGAGGTAGAAAAGGTCGTCCAATGATCCATGGGTCGGCGGTTCGAATCCCAGCTCCTCTTGTCTGCATGTTAAAGTGTCCTTGGGCAAGACACTGAACCCCAAACTGCCTCCAATGAGTTGGTCAGTGTTCAGCTTGTTGCCTCCATTGCTGTGTTAATATGTAAAGTTTAGGACGCTGAGCGTTGACTGTTCACCACTTCACCTCCCAATGTATGAATGAATGGACTGTTGTAAAGCACTTTGAGCACTTCAGGGGTTGACACTAAGGTCTCCGAGGCACTTGCCCATCGGGCAAGTGCAAGTCAGGTTCTACTTGCCCTCAGGTCATCTTCACTTGCCCCCCAGGTTCCAGGTGGTCCCCAGTTAAGTTGGTTAACCAGATGTAACTCTTGAGAACGTAAAAATGAAACCAAATGGACCCTTGCGCGTCCATTTGGTTTCATTTTTACACTCTCAAGAGTTAAATCTTAATTAGCCCAAGTCTACACTGTAGAAGATTAATGGTCATTTTGATGTTTATGTTAATTTGCCTGTTTTGTTTCCCAAATCCAGCCTGGAATTGTGAATAGCTAGAAAGCAGGGAAAGACACAGAGGCAGAGTGCAATGACTGCCTTCAAGACAAATTTATCTTGTGTTGTGTTATAGTGCACTATGTTGCACCCTTGCCCGATCGGGCAACCAGGTAGCAGTCTTCACTTGCCCCACTATTTTTTTTACTTGCCCCGGGCAAGCGGGCAAGTGTTAGTGTCAAGTCCTGCACTTGGAAAAGAGCTATAAAATGCAATCCATTTAAAAAAATGCAATCCAGAGCCAAATCTTTTAGTTTTGTGTTGGCTAAGTCAGTGTTCAAAAATATGCCCCCCCAAAAATATATTGTAAATTTTGCAGATATAATTCTTGAGAACGTAAAAATGAAACCAAATGGACCCTTACAGGTCCATTTGGTTTCATTTTTACACTCTCAAGAGTTAAAATTCATCATCTTAATTAGCCCAGGTCTACACAACTAGAGAATGTAGAAGATTAATGGTCATTTTGATGTGTATCTTAATTTGCCTGTTTTGTTTCCCAAATCCAGCCTGGAATTGTGCATAGTGTGCAATGACTGGCTTCAAGACAAATTTATCTTGTGTTATAAGTGCACTAAGTTGCACACTTGCCCGATCGGGCAACCAGGTAGCAGTCTTCACTTACCCGACCATTTTTTTTTTACTTGCCCCGGGCAAGCGGGCAAGTGTTGCCCTGTAACTTCCTCTAGCCTAGATATGCTGTCTCTCAGCCAGGCCCAGAGAGGTATGCCTGATTAGGTATCAATTGGGTTAAATGGCTTCTACACTGTATTTGGATTGGCATTAGATAATCACTTTTTGGGATTTAATTGTGCAGCAAAAAGACAATATTCAGCACTGATGTAGTGGAGGAGTGTTAGTGCAACGCTTTGGAGAACAATGAGCATAGAGTCCAGGTGTGAGATATGAGTAAATACATTCTGTTGATTTCCACAACACTGCTTATATGTTTGTACGGTTATGTGTACTGACAGTATGCCTAAAGTGTGTGTGTGTGTGTGTGTGTGTGTGTGTGTGTGTGTGTGTGTGTGTGTGTGTGTGTGTGTGTGTGTGTGTGTGTGTGTGTGTGTGTGTGTGTGTGTGTGTGTGAAGGTCATTCTCTCTCCCAGGCTCTTCACAGTGTAAATACTGTACATACATTAGAGAGTCACCTCTGACCTGATTTATTTACATAACTATAAGTCACTGTACTGTAGTGTCTGTTTTATTTACATAAAGCATGATGACATTCTGCAGGTTTGACCTTCTATAGGTTGTGAAAAGTATCCTGACTTTGACCTGTTTTTATGAGTTTTCCCACATGAGTTGAATTTCAACATTTTAGTACATATTATGTAGTAAAACTATTATTAGACTGCATTAGAAACACTTTGAAGCCATTTATTGGTAACCATTTAGTTCCCTGATTGGTCAAATATCTGCTAAAAGTTCCCAACTACAACATATAAGGTTGTGAAATTAAACTAAACGTACTGACATGGGACCTTTTGGTTTCACTTAACACTCTGTTTCTGTTATTTGAATTGGATGAAGTGAAGTAATGCAAACATAATAAGCGATTAGCAGAATATTTATAGAATAAATCACTTAAATATAATGTATTGTTCCTCGTACAATATTTTGTAATACCGTACCTAATAACATTTTAGCAGAAAGGACCATAGAGAATGAGATTACAGAACTAATCTGTTTGGTACAATAGCATCACATGCTGTAATCCCTGTGTGAAATGCTCACACATTCTCAGATTATTCAAGCTTGTCTTTGACTATGAATCTCATTATGTTTGGGTAGGAGAGAGGAAACCTTTTATGTCCCAAAATAAAACAAGTAATGACTCCAGTTGTTTTTATATCTCTTACATAATGTGTATCTTAGCACAGTCACTGTCTAGTCATGGTCTGGTGGTGGTGGGTTGAAAATGGCTGGAATCCCCCTTTACAGCCCTGTAAAGGGGGATTCCACCCATTTTCAACATTTTACCATGTCAGTAATATACTGTAGAGATGCATAAAAAGTAGAGCCCGACCGATATGGAATTTTAGGAACAATACGATATAGAGGTATCCAACCACCCATAACAGATTTGCAACCGATATACGTCGTGTTTTTAGTAGGGGTGGGATGGTTCACTTATGCCGCGGTTCGGTTCGTACCTCGGTATGGGGGCCACGGTTTCGGTTCGGTTTCGGTACGTTTTGCTTATTAAAAATAAATAAAATTAAAAATATTCTATTTCGTTTATAAGCAAATTGAACGTGAATATAAAAAATAAATCAAGATTTTCAAAACAACCTTGTATTGTAAACTCAAATGTTAAGGTATTAGACTAAAAATATTCCCTATTCAGACATATTCCAGTAGGCCTGTCTTCTTCCTTTTCATTATTTACAGAAGAAAAAATGTATATTGCTATTTGTGCCTCATTATTAGGCTATTTTCAAGGGAAATATAAAATACCTAGGCTAATAAAATGAAAGTACGTTTCAGTTAAGTATCAGGCAGGTAGCATGCAGACATGCAGCTTTGTAGACAGTCAACAAAGTTAAATTAGTTTAGTTTACAAGACAATATCTGCTTTATTAATAAGGATATTATTATCCATACTATAATTAAGGAAATGTGTCTGTCTGAACAGAAATATTGCGGTTCATTAGCTCGTATTGAACCTTGGACCCCCGTATTGAACGGTTCGTTTTTTTCGGTGAATTGTCCCACCCCTAGTTTTTAGCTAGAATGATTTCTTTGTGAATTGTGCAAAGATTGTGTGCCAATATGACCATGCAGTGACACAGTCACACTGACAGTATAGTACAGGCAAACTGCTTTCTTAAACCATTGTCTTTATTCAAGACCTTTCTGTCTTTCTTTTTAAACTTGCTCAGTCAAGTTATCAAGTAACAAATGCAGTAGAGTGAATAATAGTGACACAGACAAACACATATACAGTCCAACCACTTTGACGCACAAACATAAAAAACACAGTAGCAGCTAGTAATGTGCACTGTTACACTTTTAAAATTTGTGACAAGTTCACTGATATGATAGGACCACCGATAGAAGGGGAGCCCCCGATATGATATACCGATTTTATGGGCCGGGCTCTAATAAAAAGTATAGAATGATTGTATGAATTAATTAAAAATGTATTAACAGAGATGAGAGTTCCAGTACAAGTCAAGTCGACACTGCTACAGAACTGATAACAGCTTGGAGAATTACAGTACAATTACAGTACAACTACATCAAATCTGACAGAGCTGATTGGACACACTAGTTAAGCATACACTTGTTTACAATAGTGTCCAACTTGTTCATTTCATTAAGGCATTCAAATACATACAAAACAACTACTTCAGTGAAGTCAGAAGCAGCAAATCATGGAGTTAAAATCATAGTGGAGGTAAAAAGGGAAAAGAGAAATGTACAAAGAGGAGAGGGTGGGGGGGGATTATATACCATATACATTTTTTTGTTTTACAGAGTTCAGTTTCAATTTGCAGTCATCTGTAGGTGCCCTTTGAGAGCGGTTTTGCAGGAGTCAAGGAATCATGTCTTAATGACTGTTTGTAGGGTGTTCCACATTTTGGTGGAGTGTAAAGGAAGTCCCTTGTTTGTGCCAAATCTGGGCTGAACATGGTTAGTAGCACTCCCTCTGGTGTTGTCCTCTGTATTCTGTGTTCCCGAAACAGACCAGGAACAAACCCAAAAAGGACATTTTAGGGCCGGGTAGGGCCTAGGCCTAAGACTTTTCACTTTTACTCTGTGGAGAATTGTCAAATTCTGCCCAAACCTGACAGTTTAGGGCCGGGTCGGGTCTAAAATCTATTCCATTTAGTCGGTCCGGGTCTTCGGCCTGAACTGTTAGGGCTGGGCCTTAATGTTCAGCCCTGTTGAGACGCCATTTTATTTGATAACCACCTTGTCCACTAAGCGCTCATAGGTAGTTATTTGCAAACTAGTCAGCCTCATTTACAGTATTTTATTAGTATCGACTACAGAATGCTTAGATTACAGATCTCTTTTCTGCTCACCGCCAATCACCATGGAGTGACTGAACCACCTCACAACAGCACCAAACTGTCCACCAAAATAAATCTAGTTTGATTTGTGTCATATTATACTCAGCCTAATATGCACAATTTAAAGTAGTAAACTGGTATATTCTGTGACATGTTTATACTCGTCATGTGTATACAGCAGGCTGCAAGTGTGCGATCTACAAGCTACAAGCTCATTTTTTGTTGTTGTTGCACAGTTGTTCAACAAGCATGACAGCAGTGGAAGACCTGGGGGTGCGATCTGGGACATACTTAGGCAGGCAGTCATGTACTGTAGGAAGGGAGGTGTGAGGCCACTATAGACAAGTAAAAACAATCCTAAAGACAGTTGGAAGCCAACGCAGTGAAGCTAGTACTGGAGTAATATGATCTATTGTCTTAGATCTGGTCCAGAGCTCCACTGCTTCTATGATTCTGCCTTGCATTGGAGCTCTGTAACATACAATGCAATCTGCCATTACTGCACCCAACCAGCCTCTCTTCTGAACGTTTTACCTACTTACCACTCAGAAAGAATACTTATCTTAGTGGAAACACTGTGAGCCCCCACCATAGAGACGCATTTTTTTTTTTTTTTTGACAGATTGTGACTGTTTTTCACCAGAAAAACAACCAGGATTTGCTCCCTCTACCGATATTACCAAGAGAAAACTTTCATAGGAAATATTTTTTCCTTTGGTGAAAAACAACCGCTTTCTGGCCAAAAACTCCATTTAATCGGTGTGGTGGGGGGCTCAGAGTGTTTCCACTAGTGGTGTCAAAGTCATTTGGGGTGGGGGCCGCATTGGACTTAATGTGACTTCATGGGGGCCGGAGCGCCGCGGTGCAACCAGTCGCAGACCGCAAGCATGCACGGCACACGCATGTTTATGTACACAGCCGTTACTTCTACACTACAGTATATCACACAAGTCATATTTATTATTAAGAATAGCTATTAATATATATTAATGACTTTTCATTATTGGTTTTATACTTGTAGCCTAGATTAAGACATTTGCTATGAAAGATGCTATTTTTATTTACAGAGCATCAATAAACTATATGAAAATAGCATTTAAATTTCAAATACTAAATTTAAGTAGTATGTATAGTTAACTAAGTATAGTTCTCGGTTATACACCCTTGTACTGCTGAAGTATAGTTCTCTCGGTTACACACCCTTGTACTGCTGAAGTATAGTTCTCTCGGTTACACACCCTAGTACTGCTGAAGTATAGTTCTCTCGGTTACACACCCTTGTACTGCTGAAGTATAGTTCTCTCGGTTACACACCCTAGTACTGCTGAAGTATAGTTCTCTCGGTTACACACCCGTGTACTGCTGAAGTACACAAGTATAGGGGCCGGATTAAATCATCTCGCGGGCCGGATCCGGCCCGCGGGCCTTGACTTTGACACATGTGCACTAAGGTAAGTATTCTTTCTAATCACACAAGCCGTGTTTATTTTGGTGAGTAGGTAAAACATTCTTTATATTTCCACTCCAGAAGAGAGGCTGGTCTGGTGCAGTAATGACAGATTGTATTGTATGTTACAGAGCTCTCATGCAAGGCAGACTCATAGCAGCATTGGAGCTCTGGACCAGAGCTACTCTCGTCTTAGTTTTAGTTAAAACTCTTTTAGAGAAATCTGGTGCTACTTCCACCAACACTGCAACTTCCACAGATAGACTCAGCACACAGAGAGTAGAGTGTAGTTTCCCATTGGCCGTGGGGCTTAGTGTCCATCCAATTGGCTGTATAGGGCTAGTCTCCCATTGGCTAGAAGTCCAGCCAAACATAAACAATCTCACTTTACTAGACCATGTGACTAGACCAGGAAGTCTGCATTGAGCTCTGCAAGACCAGAAAAAAACCCTTTACTTTTCATTATGAATGTAAAAACATCCCCACATTCTAACAGGTGTAGTTATTATTAATCACAGGATATTTTTCTGTTGGTTCAATATTAATAAAAGCCTGCAGGCACTTTTAACCTCTTTCAACTCCCTTTCAAAAATAAATAAATAAAAAAGTGGAAATAGCCCAGAGCTTGCATAACAGCATCTACTTTCACTTAATTTGCCACTGCATTAATTAACGTAATAAAAGGTAGTATTTTTAGCGCGGATGATGTGAGGTTTCACCGTGACGGCGTGTTTTCATACCTAAGAGCAGATCACCGCCGTCACCGCCATACAGGCTGAAACACTGAGACACTTAGCGTATCCGGCTGAGACGCGCATAAATTATAATACATTTACAGGGAGAGGAAAAGCTTTAACCCAATTTGTCCTGATTAGATTCTAGTTTTTCACGTTAGGTTCTAGTTTCTGACGCTACATTCTAGTTTCTGACACTAGATTCTAGTTTCTGACACTAGATTCTAGTTTCTGACACTAGATTCTAGTTTCTGACACTAGATTCTAGTTTCTGACACTAGATTCTAGTTTCTGACACTACATTCTAGTTTCTGACGCTACACTCTAGTTTCTGACACTAGATTCTAGTTTCTGACGCTACACTCTAGTTTCTGACACTAGATTCTAGTTTCTGACGCTACACTCTAGTTTCTGACACTAGATTCTAGTTTCTGACGCTACACTCTAGTTTCTGACACTAGATTCTAGTTTCTGACGCTACACTCTAGTTTCTGACACTAGATTCTAGTTTCTGACGCTACATTCTAGTTTCTGACACTAGATTCTAGTTTCTGACACTAGATTCTAGTTTCTGACACTAGATTCTAGTTTCTGACACTAGATTCTAGTTTCTGACGCTACACTCTAGTTTCTGACACTAGATTCTAGTTTCTGACACTAGATTCTAGTTTCTGACGCTATATTCTAGTTTCTGACGCTAGATTCTAGTTTCTGACGCTAGATTCTAGTTTATGACATGTCAGAAACTAGAATCTAGCGTTGGGTACTAGAATCTAGCGTCAGAAACTAGAATCTAGTGCACTAGATTCTAGTTTCTGAATTAGATTCTGTTTTTTTTTTTTTTCTGAGAAAAAAAATCTGTTCCTGTGTCAGTGATGCTCAACATATTTCATGCCAAGAACCACCAGAATTATCTATATTTGGCTGCAGACCCCCATCTGAAAACATGTTCTAGCGATCCCCCAGAAGCAAAGATTTGATTTGAAAATGTTTACTTTTGAAATAATATTTGCAGCAAATTTTCACCGTTTTTTTTTCAAAAATATCAGATCTACAAGCTCACAGCGCGCCACTCGGTGGCGCGCTGTGAGCTTGTAGATGTGATATTTTTCAATAGCTATAGAATAATAGAACACAAAAACATGATACAGTACCAAAAGCTTTAATGATGTCTCTTTGGTTGTTCATGAATCATTCAGCAACCTCGTTTAACTAGTTTAATTACCTGTAGAGTGTGTGTGTGTGTGTGTGTGTGTGTGTGTGTGTGTGTGTGTGTGTGTGTGTGTGTGTGTGTGTGTGTGTGTGTGTGTGTGTGTGTGTGTGTGTGTGTGTGTGTGTGTGTGTGTGTGTGTGTGTGTGTGTGTGTGTGTGTGTGTGTGTGTGTGTGTGTGTGTGTTGACAGACACACAGCTCTTCATTTATTCCTCATATTAAACTGTGAATCTACTTCATCTACTTCAGTGGTTTTGAACCTTTTTGATCCCAGGGCCCACTGTTTATGTTTATTCAGCATTTGAGCCAAATCCAATTAGCAAGAAGTAGGAAATGGCAGGACACAACACTTTCTGTTTCGTTTTTCATCTTAGACATTATTTGATTGTCCCAAAAGGTTGTGTGTGTCGTCATGATTCGTCACGATTCGAGTTGGCTTTGTCCGCGTTGTAATCACCTTCATATAAATTATTTTTAGTCTATGAGGAAAATGAATGGGGAAAACACTTCTGGAACCGGGGCGGTGACGTCACTGCGCAGGTCTATAGGAAACAGTTGGCAAACCCCTAGCAGTCCTAGCCGGGGTTCCAGGGGGTCCCCAGCTAAATTCATGAACATCATAAATATTATATATTTAACCACTTTAATCTTACAAATTGGCTATTTGAAAATCTACAAGCTCAGACACGCTTTTTCCCTTTTTCATATGGGGGTCCACAGTTAAATATATAATAGGTTTAGGGGTCCCCGAGAAAGCAGAGCTAGACTTTGGTTTTTAAGGCAACAAAACCAACATCAATACCCCTGCCTTACAGACAAAAAAGGCGCAAGAACTACCTCATGTTGTGTTCAGTGTTGCCAACTTGGCGCATTTGTCACTATATTTAGTTTTTTTTTCCAGACCCCCCTAGCGCCAAAATTAGTGAAAAACTCCTGGCGGAAAATCTAGTGATTTTTTTTGCTTAGTGAGTTGGGGTGAAATTGGTTGACAGGCACCAAAGATTAACCCCTCCTTTTTCACCATTTCTCCTCCTATGATAGAGTCCTCCTTCCCTTCCTAGAAAGGACCATTGGTAACCAAATGGACCCTTATAGATCTGTAACTCTTGAGATCGTAAAATGAAACCAAACGGACCCTTTCGGGTCTGTTTGGTTTCATTTTACGCTCTCAAGAGTTAAATCATATCATCTGAATTACCTAATTTTCAAGAATCTACACATTTATAAAAATGTAGAAGAATTGCCATTTTGACCAACATTTTCCCAGTTATTTCTCCTAAATTAGTCAGAGACTAAACTCAACATCAGATGGTGGTCCTCCTCCGTGGCTAAAATGCAGAATAAACAGTGGGTCCTGGTATGAAAATGGTTGAAAACCACTGCTCTACTGTATTGTAGTGCATTTTGGAAGTATTTTGGATTTTGGCAGTTGGCAACACTGGAAGTAGCCATTGATGTTGTGGTTTTGTCCTCTGTTCTACAGACAGAGACCTGCTTTATATTAGGATACTGGAGCTGTGACTGTATTGAGGAGTTTTCTGGTCTGGATCATAATGTTTTTCAACAACTTCCAAACTCTGGAGTTTACATGGAGTTTATAATGACAATGGAGTTTATACACAGTGGTTGGAACAGATTCTGAAGGTAGGCTAGCAGGCTAGTAGGCTTGTGTGTGTGTGTGTGTGTGTGTGTGTGTGTGTGTGTGTTTGTGTCTTATTGATCTAACACAGTGGTTTTTCAACCTTTTTTCATACCAGGGCCCACTATTCTTGCTGCATTTGAGCCACGGAGGACCATTCGCCTGGAATTGTGGACAAAAGCAAAATAAATCTTTAGGTTTGGGGTCTGTGGGGCTAAAATGTCATCAAATGGTGGTCCTCTGTGGCTCAAATGATGAATAAATAGTGGGCCCTGATATGAAAAAGGTTGAAAACTACAGGGGCATGTCCAGTCTGCCAAAACACGATGGCATGCAAAACAACTCAAGATATTTCAGTGCTTATATTTTAAAATGATTTGAACCACTACTACTGCTACTAACTAACTACAGTTGTGTCACCACTAAACCAACAGCATTTCATCATTGAAAACAGAAAACTCTCTGAGTCAGACCTTTAGCTTTATGCATGCTGCGTGTCTGTTGCAACTTCAACAACAACTGATGTTATTATTGATGCTTTACTTGACTAATAAAAGTCCTGTGACCAACAGGAGAAAATGGTATGGGTGCGGCTTCATCGCCCGTGTCGCTTGGCCACGGGCGATGAAGCCGCACCCATACATTTTCTCCTGCCCCCCTCCTCCCCCTCCCAATTGGTAAATGCTACATCCGGCCCTGGCAGTGACTACACAGTGGGCTACAGGCCACCAGCATTTTGAAGCTGGCCTGTGTGTCTTCCAAAGTCCTGCTGTTTCCTCATGCTCTCATGGAAACACAACTCACACTGGAGACTGGGAGGAGTTAGAAGATATTTATTGAACAGTGTTGTTTTTTGGCAGCCATTTTTTAGATTTAGTCAGTCTTAGTCTTTTGGACGAAATGGTTAATTAGTCTTAGTCACATGTTGTCATTTCTATCCTTGATATTTTTAGTCTAGTTTTAGTCAACGTGAGTTCAAAGAGGTTTTAGTCTGTGGAAAAACCAAATCTTTAGTCCCATGTCAGTAAAAGAAATGAAATGAAAACATGTATTGAAACTACTTTAATGAAGTCAGTAGAGTATAATAATTGAGATGCGCAGTGACGTCACCGCCCCGGTTCCGGAAGTCTTTTCCCCATTCATTTTTCTCATAGACTTTTCTAAAATAATTTATATCAAGACGATTACGCCGCGGCCAAAACCAACTCAGGTCGTGACAAATCATGACAACAAACACAACATCGTCATATAATATATAATTAGGAAGAAGTAGAAAACGGCATGATACAAGACTTTTTGTTTCGTTTTTCATCTTAGAAATTATTTTATTGTCCCAAAAGTTTGTGTGTGTCATCATGATTCGTCACGACTCGAGTTGGCTGTGTACGCGGCGTAATCGTCTTGATATAAATTATTTTCGAAAAGTCTATGAGAAAAATTAATTGGGAAAAGACTTCCGGAACCGGGCGGTGACGTCACTGTGCAGCTCTATAATAATTTAGATTTAGGGATCCATTTTCGTCACCGCTAAACCCCTAATCCCTTAACTTCTTTGCCTTTTTAAACAATAATAATAAAAAAAATCAGTAGTTCAAATGGCCAGTCTACAAGCTCACAATGTGTTAATAGATTGTCATGTTGAAATATTCCAAAAAGTGTTTCAAAATAGTAAAAACAAAATAAGGGATTTGGGATAAGGATTTGTAAGCATGTAACAAAAATTGAGCCCTTAGTCAGTCTTAGTGTTTTGGACGAAAGGCTTGTTCATTTTACTCACATTTTAGACTCACTCATAGTCCTGAAAAGTTCAGAGCCAGGAGTGACAAAAACAATTTTTGAATCAGGTTCTCGGGTCTAAATGTTACAAACAAATACATGTCTGTGTTTTGCAGAGAAAACGGAATCGATGTCCAAACCTACAACCTCAGGTGTCGTTGAACTTGCTGCCCAGGGGATCCCAGGGTCCCTGGGATTCTGGGCGGTCCCTGGGGGATCTGTGCAGTCTTGAGGGCCAGGGTCCACCACCAGGTCTACACCAGGTCTCTACCAGACAAACCAGGTAGGTTATTGCGGTCAGCAATGTCTGGAATTCACCAAAATCTGGATATAAGATGAATAGTGTGCTAATGTGTTGCAGTTTGGTTTTGGACTAAATCTTTAGTTACAATCGCTCTCCCACTACTACAGTGGTTTTCAACAGTTTTGACACCAGGGAGGGACCACTATTTATTCAGAATTTGAGCCACAGAGGACCACCATTTGATGACATTTTAGCTCCACAGACCCCAAAACTAAAGATTTATTTTGCTTTTGTCCACAATTCCAGGCTGGATTTGGGGAAACCAAACAGTCCAACATACAGATCAAAATGACCATTAATCTTCTACATTCTCTAGTTGTGTAGACTTGGGATAATTCACATGATGAATATTTTAACTCTTGAGAGTGTAAACATGAAACCAAATGGACCCGCAAGGGTCCATTTGGTTTCATGTTTACGCTCTCAAAGAGTTACATCTGGTTAACCAACTTTCCATCAGAAACCACTGGTGGTCCCCAGACCACCTGTTGAAAACCCTTGCTTCAATGTACGTACGAACATGACACCAATGGTTGGTAAATATTCTGCCATTTAGTGTCATTTTGGCCAATATTTTCCCTTTGGGTGAGTTCCTAGTGCTGTAGTGAATGTAATTAAGTTCCACAACACAAGATGACATCTTAATGTGGTTCATCCACCATGAGAGACCAAGCACTGGGCTGGGTCAGCTGGGAGTTTAATTGAGGTCTCTCTCTCTCACACACACACACACACACACACACACACACACACACACACACACACACACACACACACACACACACACACACACACACACACACACACACACACACTCAACAAACACGTGTAGGCTGTATGTATGTGACCTCTGTGTCACATGATGAATGACCAAATCACAGGCATAATGGAATGCGTGTGCGTGTGTGTGTGTGTGCTGTGTATGTTTGCGTGTACACAATTCCATTGTGGCCTCAAGTACAACAGAAGAATAGATGTTTTGAGGACAAATTTCATGGTCATCACAAGAGAAAAAGAACACATGTTATATCATGCCTGGGCATTATGTGGTCCTTTGGCTGACTCTGAGCGGCCCGGGGACCACCAGTGGTCCTTGAGAGAGTTCCAAGTTAAATATGGAAAGTTGGTTGCGGATCCATTTGGTTTTATGTTTACGCTCTCAAGAGTTAAAATATTCATATTATGGGGTGCGACTCAGTAGTGTTTCAAATCATTTTAAAATATAATTTAAACACTTTAATTTGAAATATCTTGCCCATGCCTAGATCCGCCCCTGATAAGCATTGATAGAAGGTGATACAAAGAGTGTGGTCCAGTAACCTGACTGAGAGAGGGAAGATAAATAATCCTATAAATACACCTATTCTACGGAGGGACCAGTTACTAATTTCAGTCAATGGTAGGTGACCTTTAAGAGAGGACTTGAAGGAGTCATGGGAATGACATGTCTTCATGCCTGTTGGCAGGGTGGTCTACATTTTGGTGACATAGCGGTCATGGCTAAATGAATTTAGAGCTGTGTTTGTGTTGTATCTGGGTCACATGGTGTGTTGAACTCCCTCTGGTGTTGTGTTAGTGAACTGCATTGACACTAAGGTAGTAATTAGACAACATGTGGGTATTCTGGAGGTGTTTTCAACCCTGTAAACATCATGACACATCGCTGGTTACTACTCTCTGTCGACAGCCCTGAGCCAGGGGCGGATGGAACATTTCCCAATTGGGGGGGTGGGGGGTGGGCAGGAGAAAATGGTATAGGTGCAACAACATGGGTTGCACCCATACCATTTTCTGTTCCAGGACTTTTATTAGTCAAGTAAAGCATCAATAATAACATCAGTTGTTGTTGAAGTTGCAACAGACACGCAGCATGCATAAAGCTAAAGGTCTGACTCAGAGAGTTTTCTGTTTTCAATGATGAAATGCTGTTGGTTTAGTGGTGACACAGCTGTTGTTAGTTAGTAGCAGTAGTAGTGTTTCACATCATTTTAAATAGAAGCACTTTAATTTGAAATATCTTGGGTTGTTTGGTGGGACAGACTGGGCATTTAGGAGGGGGGGGGGTTGTGAGTCTACAGTATCGTGGGGTTTGTGAGTCTAAAGTGTTATGTAGTTCCACAGCCCACAGGCGCCTACCGTATGCTAATGAGCACATCCACCACACAACATCTCTGTGTCTCCTGAGGACCCTCAGTAATACCCCATGGACCCCCCCCCCCACACACACACACACACTCAGTAATACCCCCCTGTGGACCCCCCACTCAGTAATACCCCCCTGGACCACCCGTAGACCCCCCCAACTCAGTAATACCCCATGGACCCCCCAAAATGTCAGAGAGCAGCCCGGAGACACTGAGCTGATTTATGATACAGAGAGAGAGAGAGACTAGAGATATAGACCTGCGCAGTGACGTCACCGCCCCGGTTCCACTAGTGTTTTCCCCATTAATTTTTCTCATAGACTTTTCGAAAATAATTCATATAAAGACGATTTCGCCGCGGACAAAGCCAACTCGGGTCGGGACGAATCATGACGACACATACAATATCATCATATAATATCTAATTAACAAGAAGTAGAAAACGGCATGATACAAGACTTTTTGTTTCCTTTTTCATCTTAGAAATGATTTGATTGTCCCAAAAATGATGACACACAAGTTTGTGTGTGTCGTCACGACTCGAGTTGGCTTTGTCCGCGGCGTAATCGTCTTCATATAAATTATTTTCGAAAAGTATACAGATATATCTTGTCTGTCTGTCTGTCTGACGTATATATCGGCCAATATGTATCTAGTCTGTCTGCCTGACGCATAGGTGGATTATGAAATGAAGGGCCCCTGGGCCACCACCAGCCAAAGGGCCCCCCTACACCGGAGGATTTTTCTGCTCGGCGCGGCGGCATGATGGTTTAGGACTATTGGGGCTTTTAGTGACAGAATTAGTAAACCCATTGTTAATAAGGACCGTATGCACCATTATTATTCACTTTTACCCCTTTTTTGGGTGGGCCCAGAGCTTGAGCCTCTTAGCGATCACCCGAGACTCAAGCTCATGGGCCCCCCTAGCTCAGGGGCCCCTGGGCCTGGGCCCAACGTGTCATGGATAATCCTTCCCTGGCCTGACGGTATGTATTGGCCAATATATCTCGTCTGGCGATATCCATGCCGATATATTGGCCGATATACCGACATCTATACTGGTATCTGATCCAGTCAGACTCCATCTCATAGCACTAACAGTATTCTAGCTGGTCCTTGCTGTCAATCACTTTGATCACCACCAACGTAGAAACGGACAGTGTGTTGTTTTTGTTTTGGTTTTGTCCTACAGAAAACATTGTAGAAAAAAGCCTTGTGCACACCTACAGAGATGTGTGCGTCGGAGCCAGCAAATAAATGCACGTATTCAGAAGAAGAGGGGGTCCTGTACACTGTCTTCACTTTGAAATAGTTTTATTTAGGATGACAACGTTTCGGTCTAAACGACCTTCATCAAACCACAGGGATTTAAGAACAAAGACTGAAAAGGTTTTACCTTCATCAGGTATGTGAGATACCTGATGAAGGTCGTTTAGACCGAAACGTTGTCATCCTAAATAAAAATATGTATATGTGAAGACAGTGTGCGGGACCCCCTCTTCTTCTGTCCTACAGAAAACAAACATGATTTGCAGTCTATTATCAGACAGTGGTAGAATGCAGACCAGCCACTAAGTCTAAATAAAACCTTATAGATGGAGTGCCATGATTTTTTTCCAAATTAAATCATGATCATCGAGTATTATTGTTATGTGAAGAGAAAGAATTTTCTCAAAAAGGTGTACAGTATTTGTTAAAATGTTGTTTTTATGTGGACTCCCCCACCAGTTCATTAAGTATGCCTGGTTTGCCTGGTGGGTGGTGATGGGTGGAGATCCACCTGAACTGAAGCCACACCCACAGCTTTAGTTGTATGGTAAAGGGGGAGGAGTTAGGGGAGGGGCTGAGCATGTGATGTCACTACATTACAGCCTTTGCCATTGGCACATTTGACTGGAAAGGTTTTAGCCTCCAGGAAGAAACCCTAAATACAAAGGGAAGGCATCATTACACATAAAAAACAGACCAAGGGTTCTAATGAAGTACCATCACTTCGTACAAAATTGGAAAAAATACAACAATCACGGCACCCCCTCTTTAAATTATCAGACAGTGGTAGAATGCAGACCAGCCACTAAGTCTAAATAATAAAACCTTATATTATCAGACAGTGGTAGAATGCAGACCAGCCACTAAGTCTAAATAATAAAACCTTATATTATCAGACAGTGGTAGAATGCAGACCAGCCACTAAGTCTAAATAATAAAACCTTATATTATCAGACAGTGGTAGAATGCAGACCAGCCACTAAGTCTAAATAAAACCTTATATTATCAGACAGTGGTAGAATGCAGACCAGCCACTAAGTCTAAATAAAGCCTTTTTTCATTCTTTGTTCTTAAATCCCTGTGGTTTGATCCTGGAATAACTCAGTTTGTTCTACATATGGAATGGAAGGATCTCCACACAGGATTCAACGCCTTGGCAGCTGTTTGCACAGTGTCATCCCAGGGGCGGATGTAACATTTACCAATTGGGGGGAGGCAGGAGAAAATGGCATGGGGGCGACTTCATCGCGCCACAGGCGATGATGTCGCCCCCATGCCATTTTCACAGTGCAAACAGCTGAAGCCGCACTCATACCATTTTCAGTTCCAGGACTTTTATTAGTCAAGTAAAGCATCAATAATAACATCAGTTGTTGTTGAAGTTAGAGCAGACACGCAGCATGCATAAAGCTAAAGGTCTGACTCAGAGAGTTTTCTGTTTTCAATGATGAAATGCTGTTGGTTTAGTGGTGACACAGCTGTAGTTAGTTAGTAGCAGTAGTAGTGTTTCACATCATCTTAAATAGAAGCACTTTAATTTGAAATATCTTGGGTTGTTTTGCATGCCATCATGTTTGGTGGGGCAGACTGGGCATTTAGGGGGGCATTGCCCCCCTATGTCCTGCGCGCGCACACACACACACACACACACACACACACACACACACACACACACACACACACACACACACACACACACACACACACACACACACACACACACACACACACACACACACACACACACACACTGCTATCTGAGGTAGTGTGTCAGTCAGTCAACATATGGTGTGTGCATATGCGCGTGTGTGTGTGTGTGTGTGTGTGTGTGTGTGTGTGTGTGTGTGTGTGTGTGTGTGTGTGTGTGTGTGTGTGTGTGTGTGTGTGTGTGTGTGTGTGTGTGTGTGTGTGCGTGCGCGCGTGTGTGTGTTTGGATAGAATTCCTCACATCGTATCCATATTTGTTTTGGTTGTTTGTTGTTTTTTCTCACAGGCAGATTGAGATCCACTAACGACTGTTGGTGACAACAACGAGATCGCAGCCATGACGCTTTACTAGTGACATGATGTGACATGTCATATCATACACACACACACACACACACACACACACACACACACACACACACACACACACACACACACACACACACACACACACACACACACGCACACACACACAGCCCTATCTTCCCAGCACATTATGTCCTACTCCTAAAGTTCTACAACTTTGACTCTTATTATTATTATTATTATTATTATTATTATTATTATTATTATTATTACCCCTATCGCTTTTTGTGTTCACCGGGTCAATGCGATATAGGCCGGTGTACACCAGAAATTTCCACTCCACACTGTGCGGACTGTGGGGGCGTGTGAAAAATCAGCGGATGGTCTCTAAATTTTCCGGGCCCCCTCCTCTTCGTGTGAACACCACATGTTTACCGATCAGTCCTTCAGATGACCCACACTGCTATTTTTTCCTCTGTGTCCATTTTAGGGCCTTATATTGCAGTTCAAGCATAATTCCACAGGGTGGCAGGCTATTAACCAAAACTCTACATGTGTACATGGTGTACATGTCCCATACTTTTACATGAACATGTCTAGGTCATATTACAGGACATATTACAGGCTTACTATAGCCGCACGGCTGGTTCCCAAAATGTGGTTCGGGGACGTCTGGGAGTCCAACCATGTACACGGGCCATAGTTTGTATGCATGACCAGTAGTTTTACATAAAAGTTTCTAGATTACATTACACGACAGCCTAGTACAGCCACGGCTGGTTCCCAAAGTGCGGTTTGGGGACCTCTGGGAGTCCAACTATGTACATAGGCCATAGTTTGTGTGCACGACCAATACTTTTCCACAAACATTTCAAGGCTATAGTACAATCCAGCCATGTCTGGTTCCCAAAGTGTGGTTCGGGGACCACTGGGAGTCCAACTATGTACACATGCAGTATGTGTGCACAACCAAAAGTTTTATTACAGTACAGCTATGGCTAGTTCCAAAATTGTGGTTTGCTGACCTCTGTGGGTCCGACTATGTACAATGGCCATAGTTTGTGTGCACAACCAATACTTTTACACAAACATTTATAGGCTATAGTACAATCCCAATTCCCAAAGTGTGGTTCGGGGACCTGTGGGAGTACAACTATGTACATAGGCCAGAGTTTGTGTGCACGACCAATAGTTTTACATGAACACTATGTTATATTACAGGACAGCCTACTACAGCCACAGCTGGTTCCCATGTACAACCCCAATTCTGTTGGAGTTGGGAAGATGTTCATTCAGCCATCTTCTTCCGCTTATCTGAATGCTTAACCTGAATGTTCAACTTTATTGTTTGTATGCAAATATTTGCTCATTTTGATTTTGATGGCTGCAACACCTTTAAAATACATTGAAATATAATCTAATATTCAGACAATCCGAAGAACCTATACGTGATTGGCTGAAAACCTATTGAATGTTTTTGACCTTTGATCCCTCAGATGTCTTCTGCATTGAAACCAACATCACCGTGTGAGGGATATAACTGCAATTGACTCAGGAACATCATATTGGCTGGCTGGCTGGCTGGCTGGCTGGCTGACTGACTGACTGACTGACTGACTGACTGACTGACTGACTGACTGACTGACTGACTGACTGACTGACTGACTGACTGACTGACTATTGTAACATACTCCTCCCTGACATTGTCACTGGGACAATTTACTTATTTTTGTACCACAATTCTTCTATTAGACCACTTAGCCTAAACGTGTGCAAGGAGACTGGCACATATGGACCCAGAGGATGAGAGAGTGGCATCACATACGTGCAAGTGTTATAAAGGGGCCTCTACTACTCTCTTCTCCCATCAGGCTGCACTAGGCTTCATTAGGCTGTAGAAGGCAATACTGTACCATGGTCAACACATGCCATGTAAAACTATTGAATGTGCACACAAATAACTGCCTGTGTACACCATGGTTAGTCCCAATGGTATGACATAATATAGACTAGTACTCCCCTCTACTACTCTATTCTCCCATTGGACAGGACTAGGTTAGACTTTGGCATACTAGGCTGTACTGCACTAGTGGTGGACAGGACTAGGTTAGACTTTGGCATACTAGGCTGTACTGCACTAGTGGTTATTCACAATGGTGTGACATCACATAATATAGACTAGTACTTCCCTCTACTACTCAATTCTCCAATTGGAGAGGACTAGGCTGTACTGCACTAGACTCAAATGGGCTCTAACAGGGTGTAGGGGGGTTTGTTAGGCTGTACTAGGTTTCATTAGGCTGTACGAGGTGATACTGCACTATGGTCAACACATGTCCAACTAAAAGTATTGAAAGTGCACACAAACGACTGCCCGTGTACACGGTGGTTATTCACAATGGTGTGACATAATATAGACTAGTACTTCCCTCTACTACTCTATTCTCCCATTGGAGAGGACTAGGCTAGACTTTGGCATTCTAGGCTGTACTGCACTAGACTCAAATGGGCTCTAATTGGCTGTAGGGGTGTGTGTTAGGCTGTAATAGGCTTCATTAGGCTGTACGAGGTGATACTGCACTATGGTCAACACATGTCCAAGTAAAAGTATTGAAAGTGCACACAAACGACTGCCCGTGTACACAGTGGTTATTAACAATTTTGTGACATAATATAGACTAGTACTTCCCTCTACTACTCTATTCTCCCATTGGAGAGGACTAGGCTAGACTTTGGCATTCTAGGCTGTACTGCACTAGACTCAAATGGGCTCTAATTGGCTGTAGGGGTGTGTGTTAGGCTGTGATAGGCTTCATTAGGCTGTACGAGGTGATACTGCACTATGGTCAACACATGTCCAAGTAAAAGTATTGAATGTGCACACAAACGACTGCCCGTGTACACGGTGGTTATTCACAATGGTGTGACATCACATAATATAGACTAGTACTTCACTCTACTACTCTATTCCCCCTTTGGAGAGGACTAGGCTAGACTTTGGTATACTAGGCTGTACTGCACTAGAGTCAAATGGGCTCTAACAGGGTGTAGGGGGGGTTGTTAGGCTGTACTAGGCTTCATTAGGCTGTACGAGGTGATACTGCACTATGGTCAACACATGTCCAAGTAAAAGTATTGAATGTGCACACAAACGACTGCCCGTGTACACGGTGGTTATTCACAATGGTGTGACATCACATAATATAGACTAGTACTTCCCTCTACTACTCTATTCTCCCATTGGAGAGGACTAGGCTAGACTTTGGCATTCTAGGCTGTACTGCACTAGACTCAAATGGGCTCTAATTGGCTGTAGGGGTGTGTGTTAGGCTGTAATAGGCTTCATTAGGCTGTACAAGGTGATACGGCACTATGGTCAACACATGTCCAAGTAAAAGTATTGAATGTGCACACAAACGACTGCCCGTGTACACGGTGGTTATTCACAATGGTGTGACATAATATAGAGTAGTACTTCCCTCTACTACTCGATTCTCCCATTGGAGAGGTCTAGGCTAGACTTTGGCATACTAGGCCGTACTCAAATGGGCTCTAATAGGCTGTAGGGGTGTGTGTTAGGCTGTAATAGGCTTCATTAGGCTGTACGAGGTGATACTGCACTATGGTCAACTCAATACATGTCCAAGTAAAAGTATTGAATGTGCACACAAACGAATGCCGGTGTACACGGTGGTTATTCACAATGGTGTGACATAATATAGACTAGTACTTCCCTCTACTACTCTATTCTCCCAATGGAGAGGACTAGGCTAGACGTTGGCATAGGCTGTAATGCACTAGACTCAAATGGGCTCTAATTGGCTATAGGGGTGTGTGTTAGGCTGTAATAGGCTTCATTAGGCTGTACGAGGTGATACTGCACTATGGTCAACACAAGTCCAAGTAAAAGTATTGAATGTGCACACAAACGACTACATGTGTACACGGTGGTTATTCACAATGGTGTGACATAATATAGACTAGTACTTCCCTCTACTACTCTATTCTCCCATTGGAGAGGACTAGGCTAGACTTTGGCATACTAGGCCGTACTCAAATGGGCTCTAATAGAATATAGGGGGTTTGTTAGACTGTACTAGGCTTCATTAGGCTGTACGAGGTGATACTGCACTATGGTCAACACATGTCCAAGTAAAAGTATTGAATGTGCACACAAACGACTGCCTGTGTACACGGTGGTTATTCACAATGGTGTGACATAATATAGACTAGTACTTCCCTCTACTACTCTATTCTCCCATTGGAGAGGAGTCGGACTAGGCTAGACTTTGGCATACTAGGCCGTACTCAAATGGGCTCTAATTGGCTGTAGGGGTGTGTGTTAGGCTGTAATAGGCTTCATTAGGCTGTACGAGGTGATACTGCACTATGGTCAACACAAGTCCAAGTAAAAGTATTGAATGTGCACACAAACGACTGCCTGTGTACACGGTGGTTATTCACAATGGTGTGACATAATATAGACTAGTACTTCCCTCTACTACTCTATTCTCCCATTGGAGAGGACTAGGCTAGACTTTGGCATACTAGGCCGTACTCAAATGGGCTCTAATAGAATATAGGGGGTTTGTTAGACTGTACTAGGCTTCATTAGGCTGTACGAGGTGATACTGCACTATGGTCAACACATGTCCAAGTAAAAGTATTGAATGTGCACACAAACGACTGCCTGTGTACACGGTGGTTATTCACAATGGTGTGACGTAATATAGACTAGTACTTCCCTCTACTACTCTATTCTCCCATTGGAGAGGAGTCGGACTAGGCTAGACTTTGGCATACTAGGCCGTACTCAAATGGGCTCTAATTGGCTGTAGGGGTGTGTGTTAGGCTGTAATAGGCTTCATTAGGCTGTACGAGGTGATACTGCACTATGGTCAACACAAGTCCAAGTAAAAGTATTGAATGTGCACACAAACGACTGCCTGTGTACACGGTGGTTATTCACAATGGTGTGACATAATATAGACTAGTACTTCCCTCTACTACTCTATTCTCCCATTGGAGAGGACTAGGCTAGACTTTGGCACACTAGGCCGTACTCAAATGGGCTCTAATAGAATATAGGGGGTTTGTTAGACTGTACTAGGCTTCATTAGGCTGTACGAGGTGATACTGCACTATGGTCAACACATGTCCAAGTAAAAGTATTGAATGTGCACACAAACGACTGCCTGTGTACACGGTGGTTATTCACAATGGTGTGACATAATATAGACTAGTACTTCCCTCTACTACTCTATTCTCCCATTGGAGAGGAGTCGGACTAGGCTAGACTTTGGCATACTAGGCCGTACTCAAATGGGCTCTAATTGGCTGTAGGGGTGTGTGTTAGGCTGTAATAGGCTTCATTAGGCTGTACGAGGTGATACTGCACTATGGTCAACACAAGTCCAAGTATTGAATGTGCACACAAACGACTGCCTGTGTACACGGTGGTTATTCACAATGGTGTGACATAATATAGACTAGTACTTCCCTCTACTACTCTATTCTCCCATTGGAGAGGACTAGGCTAGACTTTGGCATACTAGGCCGTACTCAAATGGGCTCTAATAGAATATAGGGGGTTTGTTAGACTGTACTAGGCTTCATTAGGCTGTACGAGGTGATACTGCACTATGGTCAACACATGTCCAAGTAAAAGTATTGAATGTGCACACAAACGACTGCCTGTGTACACGGTGGTTATTCACAATGGTGTGACATAATATAGACTAGTACTTCCCTCTACTACTCTATTCTCCCATTGGAGAGGAGTCGGACTAGGCTAGACTTTGGCATACTAGGCCGTACTCAAATGGGCTCTAATTGGCTGTAGGGGTGTGTGTTAGGCTGTAATAGGCTTCATTAGGCTGTACGAGGTGATACTGCACTATGGTCAACACAAGTCCAAGTAAAAGTATTGAATGTGCACACAAACGACTGCCCGTGTACACGGTGGTTATTCACAATGGTGTGACATAATATAGACTAGTACTTCCCTCTACTACTCTATTCTCCCATTGGAGAGGACTAGGCTAGACTTTGGCATACTAGGCCGTACTAAAATGGGCTCTAATAGGCTGTAGGGGTGTGTGTTAGGCTGTAATAGGCTTCATTAGGCTGTACAAGGTGATACGGCACTATGGTCAACACATGTCCAAGTAAAAGTATTGAATGTGCACACAAACGACTGCCCGTGTACACGGTGGTTATTCACAATGGTGTGACATAATAGTAGTAATAGTAGCCAAGTACACCCTAGTCTAGTCTAGTCCAGTCTGATCCATCGTAAGTAGTAGTAACTGCATACATTAATATGCTTTTCACATAATCGACATTTCTTGTCATGTTTTCTTAGTGGTCTCAAAATATTCTAATTAATTGAGATGTGGGGGTTTTCATGAGCTGGACACCATAATCAAGATTAATACATTTTTAAATATTTCACTTAATGCACAAAGGATTGAGAATATATTCAATTTTGGCTTTCTATTATACTACGGAAGAAAACGTTTACAAATGTATTTAACGGTGTATTTCCACAGTCCACACTGTTGCACTGCTATCTTAAAACTGTGTATGTAGGGGCTTCACACTTTCAGAACTGCCTAGTTGACTGAGAACTGACTAGCAGCAGGTGCCGTCCATTGCACTTAACGAGGGTTTAATCCAGAATGTGCTGTGGGATGAAAGAGGGGGGGGGGGGCTCTTTCTGTTGCATTCTGTTGCATTTCTATTTGTAAGTGAGTCCAAACCAAACGGTTAATCTAAATGGTGTTTAGATTAACATGTTTTGAAATGGTCGTTTATTCATGCTTCATGCAGATCCTTAACCTTGTAGATCTGCTGATTTCAGATTAATTACTTCATTATCTCTGTATTGGTAAGATCCTCACCTATAGCACATTGTAAAACCAGAGAGACAAGGTTCATAAAGTGTGGTTCAGGGACCTCTGGGAGTTCAACTATGTATGCAGCCCATAGTTTGTGAGCCGGGCCAATACATTTACACAAACATTTCAAGATATACAGTATGTAAATCATCAAAATATAAATATTAATAATGTAGCATGGAAAATACTGATTACCCGTATATTTGTTTTTTATCACACTACAACATTTTCAAAAATGTCTAATTCAATTTTGGCTTTCTATTATACTACGTAAGAAAACGTTTACAAATCTTTCTAACTGTGTATCTCCACAGTCCACACTGTTGCACTGCTATCTTAAAACTGTGTATGTAGGGGCTTCACACTTTCAGAACTGCCACACTAGTTGACTGAGAACTGACTAACAGCAGGTGCCGTCCATTGCACTTAACGAGGGTTCAATCCAGAATGTGCTGTGGGATGAGAGGGGGGGGGGTGAGGGGGAGGGCTCTTTCTGTTGCATTCTGTTGCATTTCTATTGTAAGTGAGTCCAAACCAAACGGTTAATCTAAATGGTGTTTAGATTAACATATATTGAAATGGTTGTTTATTCATGCTTCATGCAGATCTTGTAGATCTGCTGATTTCAGATTAATTACTTCATTATCTCTGTATTGGTAGGATCCTCACCTATAGCACATTGTAAAACCAGAGAGACAAGGTTCATAAAGTGTGGTTCAGGGACCTCTGGGAGTTCAACTATGTATGTAGCCCATAGTTTGTGAGCCGGGCCAATACATTTACACAAACATTTCAAGATATACATGTATGTAAATCATCAAAATATAAATATTTATAATGTAGCATGGAAAATACTGATGACCCGTATGTTTTTTTTTTTTTGTTTTTTTGTTGTTTTTTTTATCACACTACAACATTTTCAAAAATGTCTAAACAATATGGACAATGAAAAATTCAGATCAACTACATTTCAAAGCAATTCGAAACAATTTATACCATGAAAAATTCAATCATACACTTTAATGTAGCCAGATAACCATAAGGCAGTCTTTCTGACATGAACAAATAATAGTTCACAGTAGGCAAATAATAGAACTTTTTTTCTGTCAGATGCTGATCTGCAGCATCTGGTTAAATCAATGCAGGAGGATGCAGCAGTCAGGATGTGGTCCTGACTGATGACCGCTCGCATTTCGACCATGTGATGTCAACATTGTAGCCCTCACTCCATAGTCTAGTTATCATCAGTCATCAAACATCTTTGTACATTATTTGAGGGTTATATTTTACCACTCACAGATATGGAGAAAGATGATCTGTGTGAAAAAATCCTTTAGTGTAATTTCTAATAAGAAAAAAATCATAATCTCGGGGAAGACAGATGGCGTTCCCGGGCAGGAAATTAAGTGCCCTGTGCCCACGCATCTCGGGATCCCGAGTGTAGTTCGAGGACCTCTGGGAGTCCAACTATGTACACAGGCCATAGTTTGTGTGTGTGACCAATAGTTTCATGTGACCATTTCTAAGCTATAGGACAGCTCAGCCATGGCTAGTTTGGTTTGGGGACATCTGGCTTCCAACTACCATATGTTCATAGGCCATAGTTTGTGTGGACAACCGATACCTTTACATAGACATGAACATTTCTAGGTTATATTACAGGACAGCCTAGTACAGCCACGGCTGGTTCCCAAAGTTTGGTTCAGGGACCTCTGGGAAACCAAGTATGTACACAGGCCATAGTTTATGTGCACAATCAATACTTTTACACATACATTTCTAGGCTATAGTACAATCCAGCCATAACTAGTTCCCAAAGTGTAGTTGGAGGACCTCTGCCATCCAACTATGTACACAAACTAGAGTTTGTGTGTACGACCAATACTTTTACAAGAACATTTCTAGGTTAAATAATAAAGGAAGTCTAGTACAGCCATGGCTGGTTCACAAAGTATGGTCCGGGGACCTCTGAGAGTCCAGGTATGTACACAGGCCAGAGTTTATGTGCAAAAACAATAGTTTTACATGGACATTTCTAGATTATATTACAGGACAGCCTACTACGGCCACAGCTGGTTCCCAAAATGTGGTTCGAGGAGCTCTGGGAGTCCAACCATGTATACGGGCCATAGTTTGTGTGCACTACCAATAGTTTTATATATTTCTAGGTTATATTACAGGACTGCATAGTAAGTAGTAAAAGCTTGGTTCAGGGACCTCTGGTCCAATTATGTATGCAGGTCATAGTTTCCATGCACGACCTACAGTTTTAAATGGACATTTCTACATTGTATTACAAGACAGCTTAGTAGTGCCACAGCTGGTTCCTAAAATGTGGTTTTGGTACCTCTGGTACTCTATGTACATGGGCCATAGTCTGTGTGCACGACCAATAGTTTTACATGAACATTTCTTGGTTAAAGGACAGACTAGTACTAGGACATGGCTGGCTCCCACAGTGGGTTTGAGGACCTCTGGTGGCACCACTATGCACATGATCCATTGTTTTTGTGCAAGACCAATAGTTGTATATGAACATTTCTAGGCTATAGTACAGTCCAGCCTAGTAGAACCATGGCTGTTTCCCAAAGTGTGGTTTGGGGAAATCTGTGGGGGCAACTCTGTACAATAGTTTTACATGAACATCTCTAAGTACAGTACATCAATGGCAGGCTCCTAAAGTGGGGTTTGGGACTATAGTAAGGACACATTCATGTAAAACTATTGGCTGTGTAGATGTCATGTATAAACTATTAGCATCTGCAAGGATTTACAATGCTGGCAGGATCCTGGAGCTAGCCTAGCTAATAATGCAAACTGAATCAGCTGTTGGCAAAAAACATGCTTGAATGCTTACTGTATCCAGATTGGCCACCCCAGTTCTAAAGTAGGCCACCCCAGTTCTAAAGTAGGGACATTTTAGAAAACTGGAGTGGCCAATCAAGACACAGCATAACCCTAGAAATGTATGTGTAAAGGTATTGGCCGTGCACACAAACTATGGCCTATGTACATAGTTGGATTCTCAGAGGTTCCCGAACCTCACTTAGGAACCAGCCATGGCTGGATTATACTATAGCCTTGACATGTTTGTGTAAAAGCATTGGCCGTGCACACAAACTATGGCCTGTGTACATAGTTGGCAACTCAGAGGTCCCCAAATAAAACTTTGGGAACCAGCCGTGGCTGTACTAGGCTGCCCTGCAATATAACCAAAAAATGTTCATGTAAAACTATTTGTCATGCACACAAACTCTGGCCCGTGTACATAGTTTGATTCCCAGAGATCCCCGAACCACACTTTGGGAACCAGGCGTGACTGTACTTGGCTGTCCTGTAATATAACCAACAAATGTTCAAGTAAAACTATTGGTCGTGCACACAAACACTGTCCTGTGTACATAGTCGGAACCCCAGAGGTCAACACACCACACTTTATGAACTAGCCATGGCTGGATTGTACTATAGCATTGAAATGTTTGTGTAAATGTATTGGCTGTGCACACAAACTATGGCCTTTGTACATAGTTGGACTCCCAGAGGTCTCCGAACCAAACTTTGGGAACCAGCCGTGGCTGTACGAGGCTGTCCTGCAATATAACCTTGAAATGTTCTTGTAAAACTATTTGTCATGCACACAAACTCTGGCCCGTGTACATAGTTTGATTCCCAGAGATCCCCGAACCACACTTTGGGAACCAGGCGTGACTGTACTTGGCTGTCCTGTAATATAACCAACAAATGTTCAAGTAAAACTATTGGTCGTGCACACAAACGCTGTCCTGTGTACATAGTTGGAACCCCAGAGGTCAACACACCACACTTTATGAACCAGCCATGGCTGGATTGTACTATAGCATTGAAATGTTTGTGTAAATGTATTGGCCGTGCACACAAACTATGGCCTTTGTACATAGTTGGACTCCCAGAGGTCTCCGAACCAAACTTTGGGAACCAGCCGTGGCTGTACGAGGCTGTCCTGCAATATAACCTTGAAATGTTCTTGTAAAACTATTTGTCATGCACACAAACTCTGGCCCGTGTACATAGTTTGATTCCCAGAGATCCCCGAACCACACTTTGGGAACCAGGCGTGACTGTACTTGGCTGTCCTGTAATATAACCAACAAATGTTCAAGTAAAACTATTGGTCGTGCACACAAACGCTGTCCTGTGTACATAGTTGCAACCCCAGAGGTCAACACACCACACTTTATGAACCAGCCATGGCTGGATTGTACTATAGCATTGAAATGTTTGTGTAAATGTATTGGCCGTGCACACAAACTATGGCCTTTGTACATAGTTGGACTCCCAGAGGTCTCCGAACCAAACTTTGGGAACCAGCCGTGGCTGTACGAGGCTGTCCTGCAATATAAACTTGAAATGTTCTTGTAAAACTATTTGTCATGCACACAAACTCTGGCCCGTGTACATAGTTTGATTCCCAGAGATCCCGAACCACACTTTGGGAACCAGGCGTGACTGTACTTGGCTGTCCTGTAATATAACCAACAAATGTTCAAGTAAAACTATTGGTCGTGCACACAAACACTGTCCTGTGTACATAGTTGGAACCCAGAGGTCAACACACCACACTTAAGAACCAGCCATGGCTGGATTGTACTATATCATTGAAATGTTTGTGTAAATGTATTGGCCGTGCACACAAACTATGCCTTTGTACATAGTTGGACTCCCAGAGGTCTCCGAACCAAACTTTGGGAACCAGCCGTGGCTGTACGAGGCTGTCCTGCAATATAACCTTGAAATGTTCTTGTAAAACTATTGTTTGTGCACACAAACTCTGGCCCATGTACATAGTTGGTCTCCCAGAGGTCCCGAACAACACTTTGGGAACCAGCCTTGGCTGGATTGTACTATAGTCTAGAAATGTTTGTGTGAAATTATTGGTCATGCACACAAACTATGGCCACTGTACATACAGTAGTTGGACCCACAGGGGCCCCCGAACCACACTTTGAGAACCAACCATGGCTGGACTGTACTAAAGTATTGGACGTGCACACAAAATATGGCCCGTGTACACCATAGATCTCTGCTGCCCCCCATTGATAAAACAGTGTCAACACAGCCGTGTTCACGAAAGGCACTAATTTGTGATCATTAGCCGTATTTTGGTATGGCAAAAGTACAATGTGTGTTCACCGGCTTACTTGCGTACACAAAGCCTATCAATTTGAATTGAAAATGCCTGCCGTGAACGCAAAAAACTATTGTTATTATTATATTATTATTTATTATTATTATTAACTGGTAACTATTAGTAGTTACATTATATTATTATATTATTTCACTGTAGTTTATGAATATGATAGCCTCTGTCTTACATTTGGAATTTGCCATTGGAATACATTTTCAGGTTTCATGTTTACACTCTCAAGAGTTAAAATATTCATCATGTGAATTATCCCAAGTCTACACAACTAGAGAATGTAGAAGATTAATGGTCATTTCGATCTGTATGTTGGACTGTTTGGTTTCCCAAATCCAGCCTGGAATTGTGGACAAAAGCAAAATAAATCTTTAGTGTTGGGGTCTGTGGGGTTGAAATATCATCAAATGGTGGTCCTCCGTGGCTCAAATGATGCATAAATAGTGGGCCCTGGTGTGAAGTTGAAAACCACTGTACTAAACGTAAACCTGATTGTTCTATTCTCATGGGGACATTTTATTTTAGGACTCTCTCATGTATAATAATGATAGTATACACATGCACACACAGTCGTACCCCCCCCAAACACACACACACACACACACACACACACACACACACACACACACACACACACACACACACACACACACACACACACACACACACACACACACACACACACACACACACACACGTGCACACGCCTGAACAGATGTCTTTAGTGTGTGAAACACATCAACGCTTCGAGGTTTAAAAATACACATTTTTCTCTCTGTGGAAATTGGAGGGGCGAACGAGGATGATGAGAGTGATGACTGGTTCTCTCTCTCTCTCTCTCTCTCTCTCTCTCTCTCTCTCTCTCTCTCTCTCTCTCTCTCTCTCTGTCTCTCTGTCTCTCTGTCTCTCTGTCTCTCTGTCTCTCTGTCTCTCTGTCTCTGTCTCTCTCTCTCTCTGTCTCTGTCTCTGTCTCTGTCTCTGTCTCTGTCTCTCTCTGTCTCTGTCTCTGTCTCTGTCTCTGTCTCTGTCTCTGTCTCTCTCTGTCTCTGTCTCTGTCTCTGTCTCTTTCTCTCTGTCTCTCTGTGTCTCTCTGTGTCTCTGTCTCTCTCTCTGTCTCTGTCTCTCTCTCTGTCTCTGTCTCTCTCTCTCTGTCTCTTTCTCTCTCTCTCTCTCTCTCTCTCTCTCTCTTCTCTCTCTCTCTCTCTCTCTCTCTCTCTCTCTCTCTGTCTCTCTGTCTCTGTCTCTCTGTCTCTGTCTCTCTGTCTCTGTCTCTCTGTCTCTGTCTCTGTCTCTCTGTCTCTGTCTCTGTCTCTGTCTCTGTCTCTGTCTCTCTCTCTCTCTGTCTCTGTCTCTGTCTCTGTCTCTCTCTCTCTCTCTCTCTCTCTCTCTCTCTCTCTCTCTCTCTCTCTCTCTCTCTGTCTCTCTGTCTCTCTGTCTCTCTCTCTCTCTGTCTCTCTCTCTCTCTCTCTCTGTCTCTCTCTGTCTCTCTCTGTCTCTCTCTGTCTCTCTCTCTCTCTCTCTCTCTCTCTCTCTCTCTCTCTCTCTCTCTCTCTCTCTGTCTCTCTCTCTCTCTCTCTCTCTCTCTCTCTCCTCTCTCTCTCTCTCTCTCTCTCTCTAATGTGTTACTTCATATTAATGACACCAAACCCACTAACTGTTCATTTTACTTTGATAACCAGTGATTTGGGTCATTTCCTATTGCTCTGAGTCTGGGTACAAATGCAGCAATAAACACATAACCAAATGTAAAAATGAAGGTGCCTTCCAGTCCAGACAATCCCTTCAAATTGTCCTCGGAACACCTCTGTCTGTCTGTCTGTCTGTCTGTCTGTCTGTCTGTCTGTCTGTCTGTCTGTCTGTCTGTCTGTCTGTCTGTCTGTCTGTCTGTCTTTCTGTCTGTCTGATTCTCTCTCTCTTCCTCACTGTCTCTCTCTTTCTCAAATTGAATGTAATAAACTCACAGTGGGTTTTCATTGGTCGTTGCTGAATTCATATACGTATTTTCCGGACTATAAGGCGCACTTAAAAGCCTTTAATTTTCTCAAAAATCCACAGTGCGCCTTATAATCCAGTGTGCCTTATATATGAAAACAGTTTTAAAAGGTGCGCCTTATAATCTGGTGCGCCTTATAATCCGGTGAGCCTTATAGTGCGGAAAATACGGTAGTTATGAAAGGCTATGAAGGTTATGAAAACAAGCAAACAACAAAAAGATCAATATAACTATCCTTACTATAGTTCTGATGTAAATACCGCGGGGTGGCCTGGCACCCTCAAGAGTTAAAATATTCATCGTGTGAATTAGCCCAACTTAGTCTCTACAACTAGAGAATGTAAAATATTAATGGTCATTTTGATCTGTATGTTCCAGGCGAGCATCTAGCGCATTCTAGTGCATTTTGGAAGTGCCACTAGTGCATTTTGGATCTTGTCCAGGCCACTAGGTGTCGCAGGCCACCGGGAAAACTCCCTGTACTCCAGATGGCCAATCCGCCCCTACTTGGTCCTGAATTAACTGCATCTCTCCATGGTTGTATAGTAACTGTCCGTGGTCCTGAATTAACTGAATCTGTCCATGGTTGTATAGTAACTGTCCGTGGTCCTGAATTAACTGCATCTGTCCATGGTTGTATAGTAACTGTCCGTGGTCCTGAATTAACTGCATCTGTCCATGGTTGTATAGTAACTGTCCGTGGTCCTGGATTAACTGCATCTGTCCATGGTTGTATAGTAACTGTCCGTGGTCCTGAATTAACTGCATCTTTCCATGGTTGTGTAGTAACTGTCCGTGGTCCTGAATTAACTGCATCTGTCCATGGTTGTATAGTAACTGTCCGTGGTCCTGAGGTGGTGCAAACTTCACCCATACAGATGCGGAAGATGAAAAGCTACACCCTGTGTGTTTGTAGCTGTTGTATCTTTTACAGCAGCTATACATGAACATGTTTGCTTTGTAGCTTCATCTTAATGCCTTCCATTGGCAATGGATTAAATTCCACAGGTGTGGTGGAATTCTGCAGGCATAGGCAGGCACACACACACATGCACGCACGCACGCACGCACGCACGCACGCACGCACGCACACACACACACACACACACACACACACACACACACACACACACACACACACACTCACACACACACTTGACAGATAAAATCACCTTTATTGAATAATGTGTCCTCCCGTTTCCCAGAGAGAGGGACAGAGAGGAAGGGGAGATGGAGGGAATGACTGACAGACACACAGAAGGTGAGGTGATGGAATTAGTGTGAAAGTGCATGAAGAAATAAGAGGAAAAAAGAGACCCATGTGATAAAATAACAGCATGAGAGACAGAGAGATATTTAAAGGAGAGGAGAGTGACTGGAGAGAAGGAGAGGAAGGACGGGAGGAGAGTATCAGAGGAGGAATCCACGCCAGGGGCGGATGTAACATTTCCCAATTGGGGGGGTGGAGAAAATGGTATTGCACTCATCATGAAGCCGCACCCATACCATTTTCAGTTACAGGACTTTTATTAGTCAAGTATAAGCATCAATAATAACATCAGTTGTTGTTGAAGTTGCAACAGACACGCAGCATGCATAAAGCTAAAGGTCTGACTCAGAGAGTTTTCTGTTTTCAATGATGAAATGCTGTTGGTTTAGTGGTGACACAGCTGTAGTTAGTTAGTAGCAGTAGTAGTGTTTCACAGCATTTTAAATAGAAGCACTTTAATTTGAAATATCTTGGGTTGTTTTGCATGCCATTGTGTTTGGTGGGGCAGACTGGGTATTTAGGGGGGCAGTGGGCATTGTCCTCCCTATGCCCATGCCTAGATCCGCCCCTGATCCACGGGGAGGGGGGGAGGGGGGGGGGGGGGGACGCACGCGGGAAGGGCGAGCGAGAGAGAGAGATAAACCCTCACACGGTGGAGCGACGCTCACATGCAGTCTGACAGAGGATGGAGTGAACCATGTGAAGAGAGAGAGAGAGAGAGAGAGAGAGAGAGAGAGAGAGAAGGGAAAGTGGGATTACTGTTTGACAGCGCAAGCAGTTGAGTGGAGAATCTGTGTGTGTGTGTGAGAGACAGACAGACAGACAGACAGACAGACAGACAGACAGACAGACAGACAGACAGACAGACAGACAGACAGACAGACAGACAGACAGACAGACAGACAGACAGCTGCATGTGCAACAGGACACAGACCTGCTGGTTCTCGCCGGCCGACCTCACGGACCGTCCATCTGCCTTACAACACCTCCTCTCCTCTCCTCTCCTCTCCTCTCCTCTCCTCTCCTCTCCTCTCCTCTCCTCTCCTCTCCTCTCCTCTCCTCTCTTCTCTTCTCTTCTCTCCTCTATTCTCCTCTATTCTCATCTCATCTCATCTCATCTCATCTCATCTCATCTCATCTCATCTCATCTCATCTCATCTCATCTCCTCTCCTCTCCTCTCCTCTCCTCTCCTCTCCTCTCCTCTCCTCTCCTCTCCTCTCCTCTCCTCTCAGGTATGTCTGCCTGATGAAACTCTTATTCTCTTATCTTCTAAAAACACTGATTTTGTCAAAGAGTCGATCTACAAGCTTGTGGTTTTTGAATTGCAAAGTATAAAATAATGTTTTTATAATGACGTTCGAAATCTGCAATTGTGCTTTAAAAACAACCCTTATCCCTTTTCAGAATTCTTTCTTTTCAGTTTTCTTGTGAGAGTCGACTAAATCCATCGCCCCGATTTTACACATTTTTAGATTTACAGATTTTTAGTTTCGACCTTTTGAAGAACTGAGTTCAACACACACTGAATTCAGTAGGGATGCGTGATTGTCGATTTGTCAGCAGTTAAAGTTAATGGTTAAGAATGCTTAACACTAATAATAATAGCATGGATTAAGCAATGGATTCATTTTTTTTCCCCCAACATCTTATTTCCCCCCAGGTGTCCACCATGACTTCATCAAGTCCACACCATCATCATCATCATCAGCACCCTGGGACTCGAACCCTGGCTGGTCTACAGACGGTCTAACCCTGGGTCTGAAGGATCCATCCTCTCAGGAGCAACACGTCAGGATCCTCTAAACGTTGTAAATAGTGTTCCTGTGTAACTCTGTACAACACGGTGGTGAACAGAGACTGGCAGATCACTGGATTCTGATCGAAGGATTCTGGAACTCTGGATATTAATTTTATTGTTTTTTCCAAGGAAGAGAACGTTGAGCTTGTGTTTCTGTTGAACAGAGGAGCGGACAGCGTTGGACTGAAGCGTTCAGATCATTTACGCACAGATGTGACGTCTCTCTCTCTCTCTCTCTCTCTCTCTCTCTCTCTCTCTCTCTCTCTCTCTGTGTGTCTGTGAACGATACACACTTCTCTGGATGCGTGACAGTGTGTGTGAGACACACTGATCTGTGTGTGTGAACCATACACACTTTGTGGTGGATTTGTTCCTGTTCTGGACGGAGCAGTGAGAGAAGAGAGAAGAGGTGAGTTCTATCAAACTGTCACCATGTTTTCACTGCTGCTCAGCAGGCGTTTCAACACGCTGTCTGTTTGGCTTGGTTCTGTTTTATTTCTATATCTTTATCTCTGTCTGTCTCTCTGTCTGTCGTTGTGTCTGTCTCTCCATCTCTCTGTCTGTCTCTCTGTTTCTCTGTCAGTCTGTCTCTCCATCTCTCTCTCTCTGTTTCTCTTTCCTGAGATAACTTTTTCCTTCTAGCCCAGTGGTTTTCAACCTTTTTGATAGAAGATCTGTCTAGATCTGTAAAGTGGGAGACTCTTCTACTGACTACAAACATTGTGTTGTTGTATTTTACCTTTTTTTGTGGGCGCAGTGATGCAAAAGTAACATCAAAGTAATTTGCAATATGCTGTGTTGAGCAATAGTACTTTGGAGAGTAATGTATTACGTATTAGCCCTTTAGAAGTATAGTACTATTACATTAGTTATTATATTAACAATATATTACTTCTACAAACGAGATCTACAAGCTCATAGTGAGATCTACAAGCTCATACTGAGATCTACAAGCTCATAGAAGCTCATAGTGAGATCTACAAGCTCATAGAAGCTCATAGTGAGATCTACAAGCTCATAGTGAGATCTACAAGCCCATAGTGAGATCTAACAAGCCATAGTGCGGCACTGAGTGCCGAGCTTGTCGGGTCTGGTGTTTTTGGTTAAAATCATAAAAATGATTATGGTACCGAATGATTGTTGTGTCGGTTGTCTCAGTGTGTTGAATGTCTGAGGTCTAAATGTAATCAGTGGTCCAGGGACACAGTGGTCCCTGAGAGGGTTCTAGGTGGTCCCAGGCTAAATGATGGACAGTTGTTTAATCAGATGTAACTCTTTGAGAGCGTAAACATGAAACCAAATGGACCCTTGCGGGTCCATTTGGTTTCATGTTTGCACTCTCAAGAGTTAAAATATTCATCATGTGAATTATCCCAAGTCTACACAACTAGAGAATGTAGAAGATTAATGGTCATTTTGATCTGTATGTTGGACTGTTTGGTTTCCCCAAATCCAGCCTGGAATTGTGGACAAAAGCAAAATAAATCTTTAGTTTTGGGTTCTGTGAGGATAAAATGTGCTGAATAAATAGTGGGCCCTGGTGTGTAAAAAGTTGAAAACCACTGTTCTGTATAGTAACTGTCCGTGGTCCTGGAGTAGAGCAGACTCAACACAACCAGACGCAAAAATGCAAATCTGCAGCGTGTGTTTTGTAGCTGTTGTATTGTATTTGTAGGTTTTTGCAGCAGATGAACAAATGAACAGATTAATGCTTCACAGCTTCCATTGACAGTCAATGGTAGGTTTGGAAGAATTAGAAGTCTTTTTTTTCCGGTTTCTGAAGCAAATGTGAAGCAGCTGTTGAACCTTAGGTTCAAGTTCTGTCTGTCTGTCTGTCTGTCTGTCTGTCTGTCTGTCTGTCTGTCTGTCTGTCTGTCTGTCTGGTTCTCTAGTGTAGAGTCGGTGTCTCTCTACCTGTCTCTCTCTCTCTCAGTCAGACAGACTGAGGAGAGGAACGATAAACTGTGGATTTTACTCATGGTGCACGCACACACACACACACACACACACACACACACACACACACACACACACACACACACACACGCACACGCACACGCACACACACGCACACACAGGGCACACACACACACACACAACACACAACACACACACCACACACACACACACACACACACACACCTTCCTCTCTCTCGCACGTTATTCCAATCTCGGAGGCGAGGGACACCCCCCCCCCCCCTCTCTGTCATCCCTCAAACACCCCCACCTCTCTCTCTCTCTCTCTCTCTCTCTCTCTCTCTCTCTCATCCCCTCCTTATTTCGTTTCTTTTTTTCTTTTCCTCCTGTTCGCGCCTCCGAGACCCTCTCCACATCGACAGGGCTGAGAGAGAGAGAGAGAGGGAGAGAGAGAGAGAGCAGGGGCGGATCTAGGCATGGCGGGCAATGCCCCCCCAAATGCACTGACTGCCCCACCAAACATGATACATGATGGCGTGCAAAACAACCCAATATATTTCCAATTTAAATGCTTCTATTTAAAATGATTGTGAAACACTACTACTGCTACTAACTAACTACAGCTGTGTCACCACTAAACCAACAGCATTTCATCATTGAAAACAGAAAACTCTCTGAGTCAGACCTTTAGCTTTATGCATGCTGCGTGTCTGTTGCAACTTCAACAACAACTGATTAGTTATTATCGGGGCGATGAAGCCGCCCCCCATACCATCCCCCCCCCCCCCCAATTTGGTTAATGTTACATCCGGCCCTGGAGAAAGAGAGCGAGAGAGAGAGAGAGAGATGCAGAGAGAGAGGTGTTTGACAGTAACAGTAACAGTTCCATTCATGCCAGCAGAGAGGTTTGAATTGAAGTTAATTGGAGAGAGAGAGAAGAGAGAGAAGAGAGAGAGAAGAGAGAGAGAGAGAGAGAGAGAGAGAGAGAGACAGAGAGGGAGAGGGAGAGGGAGAGAGAGAGAGAGAGAGAGAGAGAGAGAGAGAGAGAGAGAGAGAGAGAGAGAGAGAGAGAGAGAGAGAGAGAGAGAGAGAGAGAGAGAGAGAGAGAGAGAGAGAGAGAGAGAGAGAGAGAGAGAGAGACAGAGAGACGGAGAGAGAGAGAGAGACATAGACTATAAACAGGTCATGTTCCTGTGATACGTATATAGATGCTTCCAGGCTCCGTCACCAGAAACCACACTGAGATCTGCTCTACTCTGTTCCACAGGTGGTAGAGAGACACTGACCGCCAGAGAGAGAGAGAGAGGATGGAGCCGTGTGTGAGGAGAAAACATGACGAACACCTGTACAGGTAGGGAGAGTGTCTGTCTGTCTGTCTGTCTGTAACTGTCTGCCTGTCTGTCTTTAAATGGTAAATGGTGCATTTACAATATACAGTAAAGCGCCTTTATCCAAGGCGCTTTACATAGCTTGTGCATCACATTCACCACATTCACACACACATTCATACACTGATGGCAGTGGAAACCATGCAAGGTACCTACTAGCACATCAGGAGCAGTTAGGGGTTCAGTGTCTTGCTCAAGGACACTTTGACACTAACTCTGCAGGAGCCTGGGATCGAACCGGCAACCTTGTGGTTACCATCTGGTGACTCTACCCTGAGCCACTGCTGCGTCTGTCTGTCTGTCTGTCTGTCTGTCTGTCTCTCTGGCAAATACCTTGTCTGCTGCGTCTGTCTGTCTGTCTGTCTGTCTGTCTGTCTCTCTGGCAAATACCTTTTCCGGCGGATGGTTTCCAGTTGGAGTCGCGGGTTCAATTCCCTTTGGGTCGTTGTAGTCTGTGAGTCCATGAGCCACTGTATACAGTGCCTCTCCATCATGTCAATAGTGTGTTGACACTCACTCTTTCACTTTTGGTTCAGCCATAAACCGTAGCTGTGAACCAAAAGTGAAAAGTGTGATTGTCAACACACTATTGGCATGTTGGAGAGGACATAGCAAGTAGGGTTTTTTTTTTTTTCACTTTGTTTGGAAATGCATCAAAGGACCACAGGTGGTCCAGGGACCACTGTCTGAACACCACAGTAGTGTTATGTTGCTTTATAAAGGTTGTATCAGTAGTAGAATGTTACTAAATATATCACAGTACTGATGTTTGGATGAGTACAGCAGCTATTTGTGGCTTAGGAGTGTGTGTGTGTGTGTGTGCGTGTGCGTGTGCGTGTGCGCGTGTGCGTGTGCGTGTGCGCGTGCACGTGCGCATGTGCGTGTGTGTGCGCGTGCGCGTGTGTGTGCGTGCGTGTGATCTGAATATAGCAGTGGTTTTCAACCTTTTTGATGATCCCAGGGCCCATTATTTATTCAGCAGTTGAGCTTATAACCAGAGTATTCTATTCTATTCAGGACAACATGGTACAATACTTTCCATGTTCATACAGGCTTGTAGATCAGTTGTTAGTGAAACAGGTCTGATCAGAATGCTCTCTGTCCTGTGAGCTTGTAGATCTGCTATCCATGGTGTTTCTGCTGCCTTGAGTTTAGACGGTTAATGGTCTGTTGTTTGATCAGAGAATGACAGATTACAGGAAAAGATGTGTGTGTGTGTGTGTGTGTGTGTGTGTGTGTGTGTGTGTGTGTGTGTGTGTTGTGTGTGTGTGTGTGTGTGTGTTGTGTGTGTTGTGTGTGTCTGTGTGTGTGCTTGCGTCGGTGTGTGCGTGTGCGTGTGCGTGTGCGTGTGCGTGTGCGTGCGTGTGTGCGTGTGTGCGTGTTGTGTGAGTGTCCTTGTAACGGATGGTTTAACAGCAGCTCAATGTTACAGGCTGCGTCTCGGTAATTCAATTCAATTCAATTGTTATTGAGAAAACATACATTTACTGCAAAGCAAATACACAGTACAACAGTTAAAAAATCAAAACAAAAAGCATCATTTGAATGTTTGACACATTTGAAAGGTGGAATCTTCAATAACTCAGTTTCTATATGCCAAGATCAGTCAGCGGCTTGCTTCTGGATCGCTCACTCTGCTCTGCTTTGCTCTGCTCGTGCATAAGTAGGCCATTGCCTACTTCTGCATATTGCACATAAGTTGTCTCACTACTGAACACATTGTCACAGTGATTCCTCCGTGACACTCGGTGCTGACAGATGAGAATCATGCTATGAGGACAAAAATCTCACAGGATGAAGACTAAAATAAATGTTGGGCGTGTCCACGCAGCGAACACACACTCAATCAACAACACTGGACACTGTGCGATAACGTCCAGCGTTACACATTTACTTTATCCTGAGAACATAACAGCGTTCCTGTTGAAGATGAATTAAAAGGCGTGATTTGTTAAAGATGGAGTTCCGCGAAATTTGGTCTTTTCCCAGTTTTTCACGTGTTTATTAGGTCTCAGTACTTCATTAGACCTCCTGAGATCGTGTTTATGACAGTGGTGTACAAGAGACGTAGTTACTATTTCTTCCTGGGGGCGGGGCCGTTGGCAGTGGCACAGTCCAACGGAGTCAACACGAAAAGTATGACGTATCAATCTACCACGTGTCAACGCCCCTCCCCGTCATTGTCATATTTTTAAATACGCCAGCGTCTGGGGGCGGAGCTACCACATGCACACATGGGCTACGTTTGATCATGGCGGATCGAGGTGGCTTCAAACATTACCAGCTGATGGAGGATTAATGCAATATTATTAGTTAATACTTCTTAATGAATGCCTGCGGTGCCATAGGAACTCGGGTGAACGTAAAAAGGCGAGAGAGAAAAAAAAGAACGTATCGGTTTTGCTGTTGTATACTGCTTTTTGTGTATGTCTATGACATGCACCATCATAGAACCACAGTTATATACGTAACTAGCGATTTAGTTTCTCTTCTCTAAGATCACCTCTAAACATCGTATGGGGCATATAATAGTAGTCGCACCAACCCCCAGGTGTCTGCTGTTAAGACGCTGTGAATAAATGAGTTGATGTGTTGAAGAGTATAGACAGAGTGACAACTCCATCCACTTCATGGGGTAGTCCAATGGCGGCTCTTCTGCTTAGACTTCAATAGAGAATGGGGACAACTCCTGGACCTGAATTAGGACCCAGGCAACAGCCCAGCGTTAATGATCATAAATCGCTTTATTTTAGATTGTTTTTTAGTGATAGTACAACACAAACATGTCAACGGTACAATAACAACGTTACTGTACCGTTGACATGTTGAAAACCTGCCTAAAAAAGTCCCTATTCAGCTGCATCATATGAGCTGCATGAACAGCAGCTCGAGCGCTCAGTTTCTGACCCCTCGATGTCGCAACTCTTCTATGACCAGAAGAGTGCCCGCGCATGCGCCGTTGTTTTCTCTGTTGGCTGCGTACCTGATAGTGTACTCTAGGTGGACAAGAGTTGCGACATTGAGGGGCCAGAAACCAAGCGCAAATGAGATAAAGTGACAAACTGTTGGAAATGCATTGTTTCTCAACGAGGGCGGCGCAAATAAGAGCTAATTTAGGAATCTGTTCATCATGACAACTGTTGAAAGGTATTGTACAGGCTTACTACAAAACCATCATAAAAGCTGGGCCGTTGCTTGAATCCAATGCATATACTACTTCCAGTCCAGAACGTGTCCCCTTTTGTTGTGCTAATTCAATAGAAGTCTATGTAGAAGAGCCGCCATTGGACTGGCCCCATGAAGTGAATGGTGTTTGCATAACTGTCTATAGCCTATTATAAGGCTTTGATTTCGAACCGAGGACCCCGAGTTTGACATGTATTAGTTTAAGGACCCCCATTTGTGGCATTTCTATCTCTGAGACCCCATTTTTAACTGTAAAATCGGTGTTAATTAACTCTTGAGTGTACAAATGGTCATATTTGATTTCATATGTACACTTAGTTTATACCCTGGCCATTTGGTTGCAAAGTATAATGTAGCGAGGGACCCCCTGGACGCCTCTGTCTTTGGGAATCACTGGGCCACAACAAAAAGCAACTGCTTGTTTTAATAAGTGCTTGTTTTATTATTATTATTATTATTATTTTATTATTATATAGATAGGAACTTCTACACACAGGAGCTGTTACTGTAAACTCGGTACACAGACAGAATATTAGACAGGTTGTGGTTATCCAATACTCAGTGAACTATGGGTGATACCCTATCATAACATGTTGACAGAATAAATTAATAAATAAATGTATTATTAATATATCGTTATTATTACTATTACTGTTTAATGTAGGTGAATCTCCATTATTAGTGTTAATGGGGAGTTCTGTACCAGAATCTGGCTCAAACTATAGCCTCACAGGTTGTCATCCCTCTGAAATTTTGTAAACAAATGGCAGAACCATGGGCAGTCCTTTTGTGAGGAGGGGGAGGGACTAGGAGAGGTGGGTGGTCTTAAAGTAAGAGGCGGAGAGACTTTATTAGGTGGGTGGTGCTAAAGTTAAAGTCATGCATACTTAATGAACTGGTGGCCATTGCCACATACAAACGGCTTTTTAACAAATACTATACACTACTGTCTGTCCGTGCACGCAGGCCGTCCGTCATGAGGTCATGACGACATTATAGTTGATACACTAGTACCAGTGCACGTTCAAACCTGAGCCCAGACGGTGGAGACCTGGGTAGAGGTCTCTAAGAGGACCCATGAGCTTGAGAAGCTTGAGATGACGTCATGATGAGGTCATAGTATGAAGGTCATAGGTCATAGACTGCTGAATGATTTTTTATTTCCAACTGAAATGAAATAGAAATTTCAAATTCAGAAAAGACATCATCAATTCTTGACCCCGGACGGTGGAGACCTGTGCCCCGTAGGGGCACAATCTTGTTCTTAGACTAGTTCTAATTGTTAGAACTAGCTCTAGTTCTTTGGCACGCGGCCCTTGAGTTTGACACACAAACTCATGTTCTACATAGAATGGGGACAGCTGGAACTTACAAAATGCATGGGAGTCTATATGGGCTCGTGAGGTGAACACGGACCATGTGACCAGGCTGTTTTCTGCCCCTTCAATGTCGCTAGTCTGTCCGTCCCCCTCCCTCCCCCCCACCATCCTGTCAGTCACCAGCGGTACCCAGGGCGCCTCCTGCCGACAACGATTTACTGTCCGATGTGTCATCACAGCATCGCACGCCGTGGACCACCCAGGGAGGAGAGAACACACACACACACACACACACACACACACACACACACACACACACACACACACACACACACACACACACACACACACACACACACACACGCTCCGCTCAGAGCGGTAATTATGATGAATGACATCCTGGATCCTCTGTGATTGGACTGGTAAGGAGAGCCATACGCCACGCGCTGCCGCGTTAATATTGTATGTTTAATACATACACGCACGTGTGGACGCACACACACATGCACACATGCACACGCACAAACAAAATATGCAGTTGACGCACACACCCAATTCAATTTTCATTTCTAAGGAGGTTATTATTGGCATGAGAAAAACAAAAGAACTGTCACAAATGCAGGGGTTTTCAACAGGTGGTCCGTCGACCACCAGTGGTCCTTGAGAGGGTTCCAGGTGGTCCCCAGGCTAAATGATGGAAAGTTGGTTAACCAGATGTAACTCTTTGAGAGCGTAAACATTTTTACACTCTCAAAGAGTTAAAATATTCATCATGTGATTTAGCCCAAATCTACACAACCAGAGAATGTAGAAGATTAATTTGTGGACAAAAGCAAAATAAATCTTCAGTCGTGTGGGTGTGTGTGTGCGTGTGCGTGTGCATGCGCGTGCGTGTGCAAATAAATGCATACATTAATAAACAAATACATGAATAAACAAACGCAAATAAATCTGAAAAAACTGACCTGAAATGAAACCAAATCATGGTCCAATAATGAAATTGCAGTGATAAAATATTTATTATTTGAGTGAACACATTTTACCCATTAGTTAAACCCTTTATCTCAGCTATACGTTATTGTTGCCTAATTATCTCAGTTTTAACACGTTCTTCATTTAACCTCGTTAAATTGGCTAGATTACGGAATTTTAGCACATTTTAACGCATTAAGAGACCTCTAGTCATAACTGACTTTAGTTAATGTACTGTATATTATAATAAAACAGTCTGTGCTGTGATGCAGTGGTTAACTATGTCGGACTATGTTTGGAACTATTGCCATGAGTATTATCTCCCGGAGGTTGGCGGGTCTACTTGCTCTCCGGTCGCTTGCTCGCTCTACTCATGCCCAAGTAGGCCATGCCCTACTTTTTTGTGTCCAATACGCACGTCGGCCACTCACTCTACCATGTTGCGGGATTCTAACAGTCGGTGCTACGCCTCCCTGCCGTCGGTCGGTCTCAGGGCCTCCAGTTCCCAGCGGACATCGTGGGGGAGTCCGGTCTGGTCCAGACCCTGCTGGATGACCTCCAGCTTGCACAGGGTCTTCAGACTGGGGCTGAGGTCCAGGACTGCGTTCAGCCTGGAGCGTCCGTCTGCTCCGAACAGCAGCACCAGGTCCCCGACGGCGACGCAGCGGGACAGGAACATGGGAGGAGGTCCTCCTCTCATCTCCACCTTCCTCCAGCTGAAGGACCTCTGGTCCAGCCTCCACAGGTCTCTGGCATAGTCTGCGAACATGTAGAGATCACCGCCGCGGGCGAAGGCCGAACGCAGCACGGGCCTCTTAGGGAGGAGGACCGGCAGGGATGAAGAAGAGCCAGGATTCAAAGGATTTAAAGCAGGATTTGAAGGATTTAAAGAAGCAGGATTCGAAGAATTTGAAGAACCAGGATTTGAAGGATTCGAAGAAGAACCAGAATTCGAAGAACCAGGGTTCAAAAGATTCAAAGAATCAGGATTCGAAGAAGAACCAGGGTCCGAAGGATTCAAAGAACCAGGATTCAAAGGATTTGAAGAACCAGGATTCGAAGAAGAATCGGAATTCGAAGAACCGGGGTTCAGAGGATTCAAAGAGTCAGTTTTCGAAGCATTCAAAGAATCAGGATTCAAAGGATTCGAAGAAGAATCAGGATTCAAAGCATTTGAAGAACCAGGATCAGAAGGATTAGAAGGATTCGAAAGATTCGAAGAACCAGGATTCAAAGGATTCAAAGAACCAGGATTCAGAGAACCAGGATTGGTCAGAGCCGGCGGGCTCAGCCAGGCCCGGGTCTCCGTGTCGAAGGCGCGGACCACCACCGCGCCGTCCTGGCCCGGTCCTGCCGTGGTGCCACACACCAGCATCCTGGTCCCGACCACGGTGGCCGAGTGGCAGTCCAGGACGGGCGGCGGGGCGCCTCCGGCCCCGCGGATCAGCGTCCAGACCATGCCGGCCGTGTCCAGCCGGTGCACAACCTCGTTGTCCATGATGTAGCCCGTCAGCCAGGTGCGTCCGCCGTACACCAGCATGACGGAGCCCAGGACGCAGGCTGAGTGGTCGTAGCTGGCTGCAGGGACGCAGCCAGACACCCGGGGCTGAGACCACCTCCTCCCGCTAGGGCTGGCATCCACGGCGAAGGTGTGCAGCACGTTGAGGTACGGGTAGCCGCACTCTCCCAGGAAGTAGACGGTGCGATCGATCATGACGGCCGCGTGGCCCGTGAGGTAGGGCGGGGCTTCCTCCTCCTTCTTCTTCCCCCCCTCCTCCTCTTCCTCCTCCAGCTTTCTCCAGCGTAAAGACACCGTGTTGAAGACGTGGACGTGGATGCGGTCGTCCCCACAGGGGCCTCCTCCGAAGGCGAAGACCTCGTCGCGGCCCGACGCCACCACCGCCGCATACTCAGGTCTTCTGGGCGGCAGCGCTGTTCCTTCCTCTCCTCCCCCTCCTCCTCCTGCTGCTCCGTACTGACGTGTCTCTGCCGTCCAGCGGAACATGGAGGATTCGAGCGACGGGTTGAACTGGACTTGACTATGAAGTGGAACTGGACGCAACTATAAAAACAACAGAGATTGTGGTGTGGATTTTTATTTGAGTTCAGTGGCCACACTGTGGACGTCCCAGGGTGGGATTTAAACAGAGATTCGTCCCACTTAACTGGTCTGAATGTGGGGATTCTACTGTGGATTCTACTGTGGATTCCTCCTGTAACAAAACACAGTTAGTTCTACTGTGGATTCTTCTGCCCGCTTCCGTAACAGATGTGGACCAACTGTCTGCTTTGAATTAAAATGTGTGATGGTGGTGTGTGGATGTGTTTATCAACGTGCAGATGAATGTGTACTTACAGTATGAGCAGCAGAGCAGTAGGGTAGGTTTTGTATTGTCTCCCGTACAGGGTTAAAAACAGTCGGTCGTCCCAGGGCAGGTTTCTTTGGTCAGTTCCGCACATAACCCCCTAAAACCCTCAGATTGGGTTGGGGTCCTACTCCCAGCAAGCTGACGAAGCCACCGTTGACCTCCCTCTTATGGCAGACTGGTAGGTCTGGTCGGTTAGTTGCTTTGGTCTTATGGATCTGTTGAAAGAAGACATGCTGGTAGTTGTTTTGTTTGTGGTCATTTTCAGGACCACGTGGTTGTGAGAACATTGTGATGTCATTGTGTGATGAATGATGATGATGATAAAGTCATTGTATATATCGGGCAGGGGGCGGATTGGCACATATTTTCCCACGGGACAATTTCGCCTTTGCCAGGCCAGCCTGGGGGGGCAGCTGTTAACCAGATGTAACTCTTTGAGAGCATAAAAATGAAACCAAATGGACTCTTGCGGGTCCATTTGGTTTCATTTTTACACCCTCGAGAGTTAAAATATTCATCATGTGAATTAGCCAAACTTAGTCAAGCACATTGTAGTGCATTTTGGAAGTGCTACTAGTGCATTTTGGATCTTGTCCAGGCCACTAGGTGGCGCAGGCCACCGGAAAACTCCCTGTACTCCAGATGGCCAATCCGCCCCTGATATCGGGGGTTCCCAAACTTCAACTTCTCAAGACCCAAGGGAGAATGTAGTTCTCTTTCAGGACTCACTCACCATAAGGTGTCGGCCATCTTTATTCTGGTTTGTTTAGTGTTTGCTGGAACGCCATGACAACCATGGGACATACTGTATCTTCATATGTTCAGAACCAGAACGCTGTGACAACCATGGACATGTCTTCATATGTTCAGAATCAGAACGCTGTGACAACCATGGTACATGTCTTCATATGTTCAGAACCAGAACGCCGTGACAACCATGGGACATGTCTTCATATGTTCAGAACCAGAACGCCGTGACAACCATGGACATGTCTTCATATGTTCAGAACCAGAACGCCGTGACAACCATGGGACATGTCTTCATATGTTCAGAACCAGAACGCTGTGACAACCATGGGACATGTCTTCATATGTTCAGAACCAGAACGCTGTGACAACCATGGAACATACTGTATCTTCATATGTTCAGAACCAGAATCACCTGTGCTTTGCTCTGCAATATGAGCTCTCTATGCATAATGCATATTGTAATATTGCTAATAATAATAATAATAATAATAATAAGTTTGAAATGAATTAATCTCAATTAATTGCATATCAATATTTGACGTGAGAACGAAGCATTTATTTGGTCCATTAAAACAGTTTTAGTTCATAGCGTATCAATGACTTTTTCCAAATCAAAATTTCCCATCATCCACTAGACCAGGCAAAGCCGTCTGATTGGAGGGGAGTCAGGGGACTGCATGTAGATCCAAAGTCCCATTAGTGTGATCATGTGCTGTAAATCCACCATCAGCATAACGGTTGGACGCCTTGTGTCCACACTGTGACATGTTACGTTCAGGGCGAGGATTAGAGATGGGATCAGTAATTTTGCACCAATGGAAGGTCAGATCATTGCCAGGTCCCCATTGGTGCAGCGGTATGATCGGTATATGGTCTGAAATTCAACCAGTGGAAAAGGTTCTGTGTGATTTAAAATGAGTCATTGTCTCCACCGTAAGGTGTGACTGTTTCACCCCCCCTGTCCCTCTGTCCGTTCATCCCTCTGTTACGTCAGTCATCCGCAGGGTGGCGTAACAGTTTGCCTGCAGGGGTGAAACTTAGTCATCACCAATGGCTGTTACGTCACTCTTACAGGGCACCAATCTATTTTTTTAAATTGTTGTCTCCACCGTAGGTAGTGACTATAAAACGCGCCTCTGTCCATGCACGTAGCCCGTATGTGCCCTCGATCTGTCCGTCCTCCTCCCGACTATGACGTCATGATGACGTCATAGTTGAGAGGACGGACGGTGGAGACCTGTGCCCCGTAGGGCACAACTCTTGTTTCTGTAATGAATTAATCTCAATCAAAGTCCCAGCCCTAATAATAATAAAATAAAAATCATTTTGTCTCCACCGTAGGTGGTGACTATAAAACGCCCCCTGTCCGTGCACGTAGCCCGTATGTGCCTCGATCTGTCCGTGTCCCAACTATGACGTCATCATGACGTCATAGTTGAGACACGGTGGAGACCTGTGCCCTGCAG
>CM076981.1:16488070-16500570 GCA_039105355.1 Benthosema pterotum
AGAGCACTGGTTTCTCAACCATTTTCATACCAGGGCCCACTATTTATTCTGCATTTTATCCACAGAGGAGGACCACTGTCACTCTCTGACTAATTTAGGAGAGATAATTAGCAAAATGTTGGTCAAAATAACAATTCTACATTTTCTAAATGTGTAGATTCTTGAAATGAGGTAATTCAGAATTAATGAAATATAATTTAACTCTTGCGAGCGTAAAATGAAACCAAATGGACCCGTAAGGGTCCATTTGGATTCATTTTACGATCTCAAGAGTTACAGATCTATAAGGGTCCATTTGGTTACCAATGGTCCTTTCTAGGAAGGAAGGAGGACTCTATCATAGGAGGAAAAATGGTGAAAAACGAGGGTTTTATCTCTGGCGCCTGTCAACCAATTTCACCCCAACGAAAGCAAAAAAAGCACTAGATTTTCCGCCAGGAGTTTCCGCCAGGACCAAATGGACCCTTGTGGATCCATTTGGTTTTAGTTTTAAACTCTCACAGAGTTAAAATATTCCTCATGTGAATTATCCCAAGTCTACACAACTAGAGAATGTAGAAGATTAATGATCATTTTGATCTGTATGTTGGAATGCAAATTACCTAGACTCCTTCAGAGAGTTCTGTTTGAAATGTATTATAAATCTACAGACTTTAATCAATCAATCGATCCAAAGGATTCACACACACACACACACACACACACACGCACACGCACACACGCATACATCCACACAGTTCCCACGGTGTATAATCTGGAGATGATATTATTGTTCAACAATCATAATCTAATGTAATCTGTTATATATATCACACAGATCTAGACAACACAGAGCAGATTAACATTTATTTTTTACAGAAACAATCCATGGATCTGGTGTTTTGAGCCTCATCTCGGCCAGGGACTGTTCTTTTTTTACAGATTCATATGTAAGCAATGTGAGCTTGTGAGCAATGTGAGCTTTCATATGATGCATCACTCAGTGAAATTGGAACATATTTGGAGTTATAACCATTTAAATGTTAGTGTTCCACAATACCCAAACTGAGAAATAGACCCTTAAAGTCTTAGAAAAAACTTACACCTATGTCAGGCCAGAGGTGTGAATGAATGAATGAATGCATGAATGAATGAATGAATGAATGAATGAATGAATGAATGAATGAATGAATGAATGAATGAATGAATGAATGACATTTTTATTAACAGAGATGAGAGTTACAGTACAAGTCAAGTACACACTGCTACAAAACTGATAACAGCTTGGAGAATTACAGTACAATTCAAGTACAACTACGTCAAATCTGAACAACTGATGATTGGACACACTAGTTAAAGGAGAAGTCCACCCATTTTCAACATTTTACTATGTCATTGATGTACCTTTGACGTGTTGGGTGGACATGATAAAAAAGTTCCCCCATTCAGTGTTCCCAAGAAATGGAGGTCTGAAGAAAACCACTAACATGGTGAAACATCTTGATGACATCATCAAGATGTATTTTCACCATGTTAATGGATTTCTTTAGACGCTTCTTTTTTCTGAGAGTGTACAAATGGAACCAAATGAACCCTAACGGGTTCATTTGGTTCCATTTGTACACTCTCAGGAAAAAAATGTTGTAAATGGGTGGAATTCCCCTTTTAGAATACATTGTTTACAATAGTGTCCAACTTGTTCATTTCATTAAGACGTTCAAATATGTACAAAATAATGACTTCAGTGAAGACAGAAGCAGCAAATCATGTTGGTAAAATCATAGTGGAGGTAAAAAGGGAAAAGAGAAATGTACAAAGAGGAGAGGAGGGGATTATATATACATACATTTTTCTGTTTTACACAGACTAGCCTGCATGAATTGTGGACAAAAACAAAATAAATCTTTAGTTTTGGGGTCTGTGGGGCTAAAATGTCATCAAATGGTGGTCCTCTGTGGCTCAAATTCTGAATAAATAGTGGTCCCTGGTATGAAAAAATGTTGAAAACCAGGAAGAAACCATCGTTCCCTGTTCCCTTCATCCTGCTGATGTGAATACATTATATCCTTCACCTCCACGAGTCCTTAATGGTAGAGAAATGATTGATATACGACATGCAGGAACACGCACGCACGCACGCACGCACGCACGCACGCACGCACACACGCACACTCTTTGAAGCGTGCTTTGAATCTCACAGAGGAAGAACCTTGCAATTATCACACCGTCTCTGATCACCAAGAGATCACACAGTGTGTGTGTGTGTGTGTGTGTGTGTGTGTGTGTGTGTGTGTGTGTGTGTGTGTGTGTGTGTGTGTGTGTGTGTGTGTGTGTGTGTGTGTGTGTGTGTGTGTGTGTGTGTGTGTGTGTGTGTGTGTGTGCGAGTGCGAGTGTTGCACCCAGGGCATGCAGAGATGAGGAGCTGATTACACCCATGACACTGAAGGGGGATTATAGAGGATTACACACACACACACACACACACACACACACACACACACACACACACACACACACACACACACACACACACACACACACACACACACACACACACACACACACACACACAGGCGTATGTATGGACGTCATACACTGCATGTAGCGCTGTGTCGAGAACATTGTCTTTCACGTACATGCACGCACGCACACACGCACACACACACACACGCAGTGTGAAGTCCAAGTGACACAGTATTCCCTGCATGTAGGATTAGAACTACTGCGCTGATTTTCACACCAGTACAGTCTTTTTTTAATCATTTCTCCTTGTTTTAGACTTTTGAATGCATATTATTTACTTTTGGAGTTCTTGCCGCCTGAATGTTTTACGTTCAGTCGAGTTTTAGTCAGACTAAAATACCATTTTTGCTGGTCTTTAGTTCTTTAATTCTGTGACCCATAAGATTTATATCTTTCACAGGACTTTTATTAGTCAAGTAAAGCATCAATAATAACATCAGTTGTTGTTGAAGTTGCAACAGACTCGCAGCATGCATAAAGCTAAAGGTCTGACTCAGAGAGTTTTCTGTTTTCAATGATGAAATGCTGTTGGTTTAGTGGTGACACAGCTGTAGTTAGTTAGTAGCAGTAGTAGTGTTTCAAATCATTTTAAATATAAACACTTTAATTTGTAATATCTTGGGTTGTTTTGCATGCCATGGTGTTTGGTGGGGCAGACTGGGCAGACATGGCAACCCGCTGTCTCACCAAATTACAAATGTGAACCAAATGGACCCTAGCAGGTTGCCAGGCTCCTGCCAAACTCTCCATGAAGGAGAGTCTGGGACTCTCTGATTGGAATCTCTTTACCGTGACGTATGTTGTCTGTTTGACCGATAGATTCCTCTAACCAATCACTAGCCATCTGAGGTGGGATTACTCAAACGCAGCCGTTTGATTGGTCTCCAACTTTGAAAATCAACAACTGGGTGAGTGAGTTCTTTGTAATGACAGTCAACAGGTGACCAGACACAGATGGAAGAGCAATTCGTTGTGATGACGTAGCTGGGGCGGGCGGGGCCAGGCTACCTAGCAGGTCCATTTGGTTCCATTTGTATCCACTCAGGAAAAAGGGGTCTGAAAGAAAAATAATTAACATGGTGAAATACATCTTGGTGACGTCATCAGATGTATTTCACCATATTATTTTTTTTTTCAGACCTCCATTTTCAGGAAATAGAGAATTGGGGGAACTTTTTTTTATCATGTCCACATATACAACATCTCTAAGGTATATTAATGACATATTAAAATGTTGAAAATGGGTGGAGTTCCCCTTGATAAAGTTCAAGCCTTTTTCCCATAGATATATATCAGAAAGCTAGATGTCTCCCGCGCTGCTGGCCAATAGGGAGTGACGTTGTTACGCTGCTGGCCAATAGGGAGTGACGTTGTTACGCTGCTGGCCAATAGGGAGTGACGTTGTTACGCTGCTGGCCAATAGAGAGTGACGTTGTTACGCTGCTGGCCAATAGAGAGTGACGTTGTTACGCTGCTGGCCAATAGGGAGTGACGTTGTTACGCTGCTGGCCAATAGGGAGTGACGTTGTTACGCTGCTGGCCAATAGGGAGTGACGTTACGCTGCTGGCCAATAGGGAGTGACGTTGTTACGCTGCTGGCAATTAGGGAGTGACGTTGTTACGCTGCTGGCCAATAGGGAGTGACGTTGTTACGCTGCTGGCCATTAGGGAGTGACGTTGTTACGCTGCTGGCCATTAGGGAGTGACGTTGTTACGCTGCTGGCCAATAGGGAGTGACGTTGTTACGCTGCTGGCCATTAGGGAGTGACGTTGTTGTGCTGTGGCCAATGGGGAGTGACGTTGTTACGCTGCTGGCCAATGGGGAGTGACGTTGTTACGCTGCTGGCCAATGGGGAGTGACGTTGTTACGCTGCTGGCCAATGGGGAGTGACGTTGTTACGCTGCTGGCCAATGGGGAGTGACGTTGTTACGCTGCTGGCCAATGGGGAGTGACGTTGTTACGTGGCGGCCATCTTGTGAGAGTACAGCATAACATTGTGTCTATGAGCATATACTTTTTAAATGACCATAACTCGCTTATTTTTCAACCGATTTTCAAACGGATTGGTTTGTTGTAAACGTCAGAGACGTCCGCATAATATGAGCTGTTATATGATGTTTTGGGGGAAAAAATAGCAAAAATCATAGCCACGTTGATAACGTTCATAATAATGCAATCCGTTTGTAAATCCGTCAAGTTTTGAGCGAGTTCTATCTGTTTTTGTTTGGGCTGCCATAGAGCATAGTGTATTTAGTCCTCTCACAAGATGGCCGCCGTGAACGACGTCAGAGGCTCCGCCTCAAGACATCTAGCTTTTTATATATATATATTTATTACATGGCTTGAAAGAATGCTCCAATCAGAAGCCAGCATTCGAACCGGTGATTTGTTTCCTAATAACTGACCTCGGCTGCTCCTCGGTCAGTTATTAGGAAACAAATCACCGGCAGGTCAGGTGTTATCCCTTACATCACATATGTCAAACTCAAGGCCCGGGGGCCAAATCAGGCCCGTGAATGAATTATCTTCGGCCCGCGGGATGATATTGAATTAGTATTGGAACTGGCCCTCTGGTGTATTGCACACACCATGATAAGAAATTAATGCAACAAACTGTTTTACTTCCTCAACTCAGTCTTATTTAGCTTTAACATATTTTGACCTGATTGTACAAAATGTTCACTCCAAGAGAACATATAATATTCAAATTTGTGCTGTGTTTTGCGCTGTGTTTTTAACATTTTTCCCGAAAAATAGCAGGTGTTCACGTCTCATAGCTATGTTCACGTGAACACCTGCTATTTTTCAATAAAACTTAGCAGTTTATAGCAGTTTACGTCATCGTAAACCGGTGTTGAAACACAGACCGGTGTATCCGGCCCTCGACTTGTACCAATTTTTCTATTTTGGCCCACTCTGTATTTGGTTTTGACACCCCTGCCTTACATATATGTTTTTCCCTCTGTCTCTCTCTCTCTCTCTGTCTCTGTCTCTCTCTGTCTCTCTCTCTCTCTCTCTCTGTCTCTCTCTTTCTCTCTCTCTCTCTCTCTCTCTCTCTCTGTCTCTCTCTCTCTCTCTCTGTCTCTCTCTCTCTCTCTCTCTGTCTCTCTCTCTTTCTCTCTCTCTCTCTCTCTCTCTCTCTCTCTCTCTGTCTCTCTCTCTCTCTCTCTCTGTCTCTCTCTCTCTCTCTCTCTCTCTCTCTCTCTCTCTCTCTCTCTCTCTCTCTCTCTCAGGCAGTAGGGTGCAGTAGCATGGCGCTCACCACTAGAGGTCGTCCTCCTCCTCCAGCAGCAGCAGCAGCATGGCCCGGCTCCTCCCCTTCCTCTGCCCGGCTACTCCTCCTCCTCCTCCTATTGGCTGCCCCCCCGCTGTGGTCCCGCCCCCTGCTGCTGCAGCCGTCCATCAACGTAGCGGTGGTGTTCAGCGGAGCCGGGTACCAGAACGAGGTCAAAGGTCGTCTGAGTGCAGAGAACTTCGCTGACCTTCCAGTGACGGTCAGTTAGTCTATAAGTCTATGAACACACACCTTCTAATGACCTCTAACCCCGGTCCAGTTCTCTGACCACTCTGAATGAATTATCATCTAGGTTCACTTCAGTCTTCAGTCAAAAGCCAAGAGCCAGCAAATGCACTCTTCGGTTTTATAACGGTAGAGTCCATTTGCATAACAATAGCGACTATTTTGCATAGCAGTCGACCTTTTCTAAAAACCTAAACTAAACCTTTTCTAAAAACCTAAGCTTAAACCTAAACTGAGTTTAGTGCTATGGAAGGACCTTAAAGCTGAGTTTAGTGCTATGGAAGGATGGAGAATGTGATTGGTCAGTAATGAGCTAGGTTTTATTGGACTCAACAGACTGCAGCTAGGTTCTATTGGACTCAGCAGGATCTTTGAGGCTGCAGCTAGGTTCTATTGGACTCAGCAGGCTGCAGCTAGGTTCTATTGGACTCAGCAGGCTGCAGCTAGGTTCTATTGGACTCAGCAGGCTGCAGCTAGGTTCTATTGGACTCAACAGGCTGCAGCTAGGTTCTATTGGACTCAACAGGCTGCAGCTAGAGGCTGCAGCTAGGTTCTATTGGACTCAACAGGCTGCAGCTAGGTTCTATTGGACTCAGCAGGCTGCAGCTAGGTTCTATTGGACTCAGCAGGCTGCAGCTAGGTTCTATTGGACTCAACAGGCTGCAGCTAGAGGCTGCAGCTAGGTTCTATTGGACTCAACAGGCTGCAGCTAGGTTCTATTGGACTCAGCAGGCTGCAGCTAGGTTCTATTGGACTCAACAGGCTGCAGCTAGGTTCTATTGGACTCAGCAGGCTGCAGCTAGGTTCTATTGGACTCAGCAGGATCTGTGAGGCTGCAGCTAGGTTCTATTGGACTCAACAGGATCTGTGAGGCTGCAGCTAGGTTCTATTGGACTCAGCAGGCTGCAGCTAGGTTCTATTGGACTCAACAGGCTGCAGCTAGGTTCTATTGGACTCAACAGGATCTGTGAGGCTGCAGCTAGGTTCTATTGGACTCAACAGGATCTGTGAGGCTGCAGCTAGGTTCTATTGGACTCAACAGGCTGCAGCTAGGTTCTATTGGACTCAACAGGCTGCAGCTAGGTTCTATTGGACTCAGCAGGATCTGTGAGGCTGCAGCTAGGTTCTATTGGACTCAGCAGGCTGCAGCTAGGTTCTATTGGACTCAACAGGATCTGTGAGGCTGCAGCTAGGTTCTATTGGACTCAGCAGGCTGCAGCTAGGTTCTATTGGACTCAACAGGCTGCAGCTAGAGGCTGCAGCTAGGTTCTATTGGACTCAACAGGCTGCAGCTAGGTTCTATTGGACTCAACAGGCTGCAGCTAGGTTCTATTGGACTCAACAGGCTGCAGCTAGAGGCTGCAGCTAGGTTCTATTGGACTCAACAGGCTGCAGCTAGGTTCTATTGGACTCAACAGGCTGCAGCTAGGTTCTATTGGACTCAACAGGCTGCAGCTAGGTTCTATTGGACTGCAGCTAGGTTCTATTGGACTCAACAGGCTGCAGCTAGGTTCTATTGGACTCAACAGGCTGCAGCTAGGTTCTATTGGACTCAGCAGGATCTGTGAGGCTGCAGCTAGGTTCTATTGGACTCAGCAGGCTGCAGCTAGGTTCTATTGGACTCAGCAGGATCTGTGAGGCTGCAGCTAGGTTCTATTGGACTCAGCAGGATCTGTGAGGCTGCAGCTAGGTTCTATTGGACTCAACAGGCTGCAGCTAGGTTCTATTGGACTCAGCAGGATCTGTGAGGCTGCAGCTAGGTTCTATTGGACTCAACAGGATCTGTGAGGCTGCAGCTAGGTTCTATTGGACTCAACAGGATCTGTGAGGCTGCAGCTAGGTTCTATTGGACTCAGCAGGCTGCAGCTAGGTTCTATTGGACTCAACAGGCTGCAGCTAGGTTCTATTGGACTCAACAGGCTGCAGCTAGGTTCTATTGGACTCAACAGGCTGCAGCTAGGTTCTATTGGACTCAACAGGCTGCAGCTAGAGGCTGCAGCTAGGTTCTATTGGACTCAACAGGCTGCAGCTAGGTTCTATTGGACTCAACAGGCTGCAGCTAGAGGCTGCAGCTAGGTTCTATTGGACTCAACAGGCTGCAGCTAGGTTCTATTGGACTCAACAGGCTGCAGCTAGGTTCTATTGGACTCAACAGGCTGCAGCTAGGTTCTATTGGACTCAACAGACTGCAGCTAGGTTCTATTGGACTCAACAGGCTGCAGCTAGGTTCTATTGGACTCAACAGACTGCAGCTAGGTTCTATTGGACTCAACAGGCTGCAGCTAGGTTCTATTGGACTCAACAGACTGCAGCTAGGTTCTATTGGACTCAACAGACTGCAGCTAGGTTCTATTGGACTCAACAGACTGCAGCTAGGTTCTATTGGACTCAACAGGCTGCAGCTAGGTTCTATTGGACTCAACAGGCTGCAGCTAGAGGCTGCAGCTAGGTTCTATTGGACTCAACAGGCTGCAGCTAGGTTCTATTGGACTCAACAGGCTGCAGCTAGGTTCTATTGGACTCAACAGGCTGCAGCTAGGTTCTATTGGACTCAACAGGCTGCAGCTAGAGGCTGCAGCTAGGTTCTATTGGACTCAACAGGCTGCAGCTAGAGGCTGCAGCTAGAGGCTGCAGCTAGAGGCTGCAGCTAGGTTCTATTGGACTCAACAGGCTGCAGCTAGGTTCTATTGGACTCAACAGGCTGCAGCTAGGTTCTATTGGACTCAACAGGCTGCAGCTAGAGGCTGCAGCTAGGTTCTATTGGACTCAGCAGGCTGCAGCTAGGTTCTATTGGACTCAACAGGCTGCAGCTAGGTTCTATTGGACTCAGGAGGCTGCAGCTAGGTTCTATTGGAGATTTTGAAGTGGATTTTCTCTGCCTGTGATGGTCTGAGAAAGTTCCATGACTTTTCCTAAATATGCAATTCAAGTCATCTCTGTTTTTCTTTTCGTCTGTAATAATTTCTAAATATGAATATAGAAGCGATTCTACCTTCCTTCTACTAGATGGTCATTGTGGGTCCTGTGGACCCGTCGTCACCCTCCTCCCACACTAATCCTCAAAGCACTAAAAACCTGTTTTCCAACCTTTGTCCTTCCTGGTTGGAAATTCAATTGTAATGTAAATGAGCCATTAGCTGGACCAATAGAGCTGCTCTGGTAGTGATGCGCGGGCCGGCTTTTTTTCACAACCCGCCCCAGTCCGCGGCGCCAATTCGGGCCGGCCCGCGCATCACTATGCTCTGGGCATGGAGGTGTGAACTCTTAAGGAGAGAGAATGGCTGAGGTTTTTACGGGTCTCAGAGACCCAAGAGTTACAGTCTTAACACACCCACTGCGATCGCGTGTTCGTCCTTTTCTGCCCATTTGCCACGGCTCAAGCTAGTGCATTCGGTAAAAAAAACTTATTTTGAAGCGCCAGATCTCCTAAACAGGATGTGCGATGACATCATGCTGTTTCTGGTGTCGTGACTAACCTGTCCTCTGACCATCTGAGCAAAAAGTTCCAGGTCAAAAGTCAGGAAGTGACGTCCAGCCCTAGTTGATTTACCCCTGCAACGGAATCTTTATCAGACGATGCGCTCCGACTAATAGTTGGATTAAAGAATGAAATCTACATTTCGTCGCTTTCTGTGCCTTCATCGTTACTGGCACACAGGACCACGCACAGCGGCCGCGACCTCGGCAGTCCGTGAGCTCATAGGAGTAAAACTAAAATGACGATCTGTGCACTCAAAAAGTTAAAACTTTAAAAAAGGATGAGGAGAGCATGTATGAAGTACCGTAATTTATTTAATAAATAAAGCAGCCAACATGTTTCGACTCTGGCGAGTCTTCATCAGGACTAGGTGCCTCGCCAGACTCGCCAGAGTCGAAACATGTTGGCTGCTTTATTTATTAAATAAATGACGGAACTTCATACATGCTCTCCTCATCCTTTTTTTAAAGTTTTAACTTTTTGAGTGCTCAGATCGTCAGTTTACTTTTGCACTTTGGTTCCCTTTTGATCTTAGTAGCACCTTATCTAAACTTTTTATACTTCTCCGCCGAGCACCTGGTTGTCCTTCTCTCTTTTGAGTTCATAGGAGTATTTGTATTCCCAGAGCTGCTTGTGTTAGAGCTGTGTGTGTTTCCTGTTGCAGGTGAACCCTGTGACCGTTCTGGTCAACGATACGAACCCTAGAGATCTCCTGACCAGGCTGTGTGACACCATGTCTACTGAGAGGCTGCATGGAGTGGTGTTTGATACACACACACAGGTACACACACACACACACGCACACACACACACACACACACACACACACACACACACACACACACACACACACACACACACACACACACACACACACACACACACACACCATGTCTACTGAGAGGCTGCATGGAGTGGTGTTTGATACACACACACACACACACACACACACACACACACACACACACACACACACACACACACACACACACACACACACACACACACACACACACACACATGTCTACTGAGAGGCTGCATGGAGTGGTGTTTGATACACACACACAGGTACACACACACACACACGCACGCACGCACGCGCACGCACGCACGCACGCACACACACACACACACACACACACACACACACACACACACACACACACACACACACACACACACACACACACACACACACACACACACACTGAGTTAACCAGACTCTTGTGGTTGTGTTCCAGGCAGCAGAGGTAGCTCAGATCCTGGACTTCCTGTCCACTCAGACTGGTCTGCCCATCGTAGGAGTGAGTGGAGGATCAGCCGTGGTTATACCTCATAAGGTACTGTCTCTGACTCACTGATTGATGCTTTAATGTAGCTTTAAACTGTGCTTATCCCTCTTAAGGTACTGTCTCTGACTCACTGATTGATGCTTTAAACTGTGGTTGTCCCTTAAGGTACTGTAATGATGCTTTAATGTAGCTTTAAACTGTGCTTATCCCTCTTAAGGTACTGTCTCTGACTCACTGATTGATGCTTTAAACTGTGGTTGTCCCTTAAGGTACTGTAATGATGCTTTAATGTAGCTTTAAACTGTGCTTATCCCTCTTAAGGTACTGTCTCTGACTCACTGATTGATGCTTTAAACTGTGGTTGTCCCTTAAGGTACTGTAATGATGCTTTAATGTAGCTTTAAACTGTGCTTATCCCTCTTAAGGTACCGTCTCTGGCTCAATTCAATTTCAATTCAATTCAATGACTCACTGAATGATGCTTTAAACTGTGGTCATCCCACACAAGGTAAAAAAGGGCATGCTGTCTGCACACCCCCCCTCTCTATTAAAATCGTGGATGTTGTCAACGTTGGATGAGCTTTCTACTGTCCTAAGAATGTGATTGACATTGAATACATCAGTTATGAGAGTGCTGGCACCGCTGTCCTTTCTCTCCTTTCTGATGTATCATGTACATGATATAGCACAGGGCTATAGAGTACAGACTTACGCAAAACATGTTCACTTCATAGAGCCAGTCTAATGGCGGCTCACCACTAATCCCAGGGCCGTAGGGAGGGCAACGCGCATAACGCGCAGTGCGTTGGGCCCCACGTGACCGGCAGGGCACAATTAAAAATAAAAATAAAAATCTATAAATATGCATTTTCCCGAGAAAACTGTTGAATCTGCTTTGTGCCCCTCTCCAGAGACATGGTGCCCCCCTGTTTGTCACGCAGTCCCTTAAGCTAATTTCGTCAAATAGATTTGGGAAATAGATAAGGGGATTTCAAAGCCACGTGCGGGCACAGACTGTGCACACTGCGCAGCATTGGAGATGTCCACAGAACCGCCAGTTAAATTCATCTCCTTATTTATGGATTGTCCTATAAACAGCTCTAGACAGCTGCCTGCTGTCGGTCACTTGCTTGTGTTTAGGTAAGGCATATGATATAATTAAATACATTAATTAACTTGTGACAATGCTGCTGCTTTCACGTTTCCACTGAAATCCCGACGGTTACATTTGTCTTGATTCCGCTTCGGAGAGAAGACCTACCTGCATATCCTATACAGCATCTGAGAGAATGATTTTTGCCCGTCACGCTGCATTTTGAAATGTACAAAATGGTCCAGAATTGAAGGAGATATGAATGGTCAAAAAGATGTCTGTTTTTCCGCGAATTTCCCGACTTTTTTTGCAATTTACTAATGTTTAGTTTAATAACGTTTTGCAGACTTGGGATAAATGCTCGCCACATACAGCAAAAAACATGGAACATGTTTTTTCAACATAACATGTTGAATGGTAAGAAATGATCGAGAATTGACCGAACTGTAATTGTTTGAAAATACGAACTAAAATACTCAGCCAGGCTGCGGGCTTATTCAGGGCCGCAGCGCCACTACTAGGTTTTGGAGGCCCTAAGTATAACTGGTCAGGGATGCCCCCCACCACCACCTCACCCTACACACGCCCCCACCTCTCTGTGTAGGCTGCAAGGG
>CM076981.1:16505570-16520570 GCA_039105355.1 Benthosema pterotum
TGCCAGTATTCCACTGGACACTTCATTTCACCACATTTCACTTTTAAATGTCTTCGTTCCAGAATAGACCAAATAGAGCAGCATTTAGAGATATGTAGAGAGAGGACTTCTGGTGGGGGGCTGTGGGCACACACACACACACACACACACACACACACACACACACACACACACACACACACACACGCGCGCGCGCACACACGCACACACACATGCATGCACACACATGCACACACATGAACACACATGCATACAGGGGTGTGCGCGTGCATGCGCGCACGCGCGCGCACACACACACACACACACACACACACACACACACACACACACACACACACACACACACACACACACACACACACACACACACACACACACGTCCATTTCAACCAGTACAGTAATATTCCTCTCCTCTCTTCTCTCAGTGTCCTACATACACTGGTGTATATTCAAGACCAGAGACCAAGAACCAAGACTAAACCAAGACCTAGACCTAGGGGGTTCGAGACCAAAACCAGACTGAGACAATCACTGACTTGGTCAAGATGAGACTATAGCACCTAGTGGGGTTGAAGACAAGACCTAGACCTAGAGGGGTCGAGGCCAAAAAGCCAATATTTAATTGTTCTGTAGTAATAGTCCAACATAACACATTATAGAGACTGTGCTCTGTATCAGACAGCTGTCTTTATGAATGGACTCCTCTGTCCACACAATGGATATAGAACATTTCCTTTACATTGTCTTTATGAATGGACTCCTCTGTCCACACAATGGATATAGAACATTTCCTTTACATTGTCTTTATGAATGGACTCCTCTGTCCACACAATGGATATAGAACATTTCCTTTACATTGTCTTTATGAATGGACTCCTCTGTCCACACAATGGATATAGAACATTTCCTTTACATTGTCTTTATGAATGGACTCCTCTGTCCACACAATGGATATAGAACATTTCCTTTACATTGTCTTTATGAATGGACTCCTCTGTCCACACAATGGATATAGAACATTTCCTTTACATTGTCTTTATGAATGGATATAGAACATTTCCTTTACATTGTCTTTATGAATGGACTCCTCTGTCCACACAATGGATATAGAACATTTCCTTTACATTGTCTTTATGAATGGACTCCTCTGTCCACACAATGGATATAGAACATTTCCTTTACATTGTCTTTATGAATGGACTCCTCTGTCCTCACAATGGATATAGAACATTTCCTTTACAGTGTCTCGACCCGAGACATTTACTCTGAGATTGTGACCATGACCAAGACAAATCAAGGGTGAGACCAAGACCACAACGAGACTGAGACGAGACCAAGAAAATTGACGGCGAGACAAAAACAAGAGTGAGACAACATTTGTCTTGAGACTGTTCTCTCAACACAAGACAAGAGAATTACAACACTAGTGCACAGAACTACTACAGCACTAGTATATACCTCTCTCTCTCTCTCTCTCTCTGTCTCTGTCTCTGTCTCTCTCTCTCTCTCTCTCTCTCTCTCTCTCTCTCTCTCTCTCTCTCTCTCTCTCTCTCTCTGTCTCTCTCTCTCTCTCTCTCTGTCTCTGTCTCTGTCTCTCTCTCTCTCTCTCTCTCTCTGTCTCTCTCTCTCTCTCTCTCTCTCTCTCTCTCTCTCTCTCTCTCTCTCTCTCTCTCTCTCTCTCTCTCTCTCTCTCTCTCAGAACACAATGTCAGGTGAAGGTCTCTCGACAAGAGCTGCGTGCTCTGATAACTCTACCATGTCAACTCCCAACAGACGCACGTGCACACGCACGCACGCACGCACGCACACACAGGCACACACACGCACAGACACACGCATAGACACACATGCACGCATACATGCACAGACACACTTAGCATGCTGAACACATGCATGTGGGTATTGCGGTCAGACAGACAGACAGACAGACAGACAGACAGACAGACAGACAGACAGACAGACAGACAGACAGACAGACAGACAGACAGACAGAGTGTCTTTGAAGAAGTGTCACGTATTAATTCTCATCATCCATCCGACAGAAACGCCGACGGCTAGAAGAAGTGATGATCATGTTCGCTTTGATGACAAGTTTTACACGAAACTTTTCACCCTGTAAATTCTCCATGCAGGCCGTTGGGGGGGAGGGGAGGGGAGGGGGGGGGGGGGGGGCAGCACCCCGAGAGGGTCAGTGGAGGCGTTTGAAGAGCGCTTAGCAGAGCAGCTTGGTTCTATTGGACTCGGCAGGGAAGCAACTGGATTGATGGCGTGTATATTGTTGATATGAGGATGTTGTACAGCAGTGGTCCCCAAACCTCTACATGTCATGGACCCGCAAAATGATACTAATTAGCCCAGGGAACAAGAACAAAGTATGAACCTAATCTGTGTTCTGTGTGTGTGTGTGTGTGTGTGTGTGTGTGTGTGTGTGTGTGTGTGTGTGTGTGTGTGTGTGTGTGTGTGTGTGTGTGTGTGTGTGTGTGTGTGTGTGTGTGTGTGTGTGTGTGTGTGTGTGTGTGTGTGCGCGTGTGTGTGCGTGCGTGCGTGCGTGCGATGAAGAGTCCAGTGAAGTGTAAGTGTATTACAGCTAACAGCAACTCTGACCACAGCTTAGAGGAAGCTCTTATGACCATATATGGTCATTAAATGCCATAGGGCTGGGCTATAGGTGTAGATTATGTGTGATTATATTCAGCAGCCATAGGTCATACCCACAGACTGATTGTTAGAGGGTTACAACAACTTGTGATGCCCAAAAAGGAGACAAAAGGCTGGCAAAGTACTGTAGCATCTCTGCTATAATTATTAGCCATCATATATGGCAAAGACACTGCTACTGGTACCCATAGACTGTACCAGGTGTTGACACTAAGGTCTCTGAGGCACTTGCCCATCGGGCAAGTGCAAGTCAGGTTCTACTTGCCCTCAGGTCATGGTCACTTGCCCCCCAAAAATATATTGTAAATTTTGCATTTAAGTTTACTTCCTACTTGGGTGCTTTAAACCAGGGCATTGAAAACCCCTGGTTTAAAGCACCCAAGAGAGGGTTCCAGGTGGTCCCAAGTTAATTTAGCTAACTCTTGAGAGCGTAAAAATGAAACCAAATGGACCCTTGCAGGTCCATTTGGTTTCATTTTTACGCTCTCAAGAGTTAAAATTCATCATCTTAATCAGCCCAGGTCGCAATGACTGCCTTAAGACAAATTTATCTTGTGTTGTGTTATAGTGCACTAAGTTGCACACTTGCCCGATCGGGCAACCAGGTAGCAGTCTTCACTTGCCCCACCATTTTTTTTTTACTTGCCCCGGGCAAGCGGGCAAGTGTTAGTGTCAAGCCCTGTGTACGGTGACATGCTTGTTGTATCACTAAAGCTCATGCCATGATGTAACATTTCCCAATTGGGGGGTCAGGAGGAAATTATATGGGCGATGAAGCCGCACCCATACCATTTTCAGTTACAGGACTTTTATTAGTCAAGTAAAGCATCAATAATAACATCAGTTGTTGTTGAAGTTGCAACAGACACGCAGCATGCATAAAGCTAAAGGTCTGACTCAGAGTTTTCTGTTTTCAATGATGAAATGCTGTTGGTTTAGTGGTGACACAGCTGTAGTTAGTTAGTAGCAGTAGTAGTGTTTCACATCATTTTAAATATAAGCACTTTAATTTGAAATATCTTGGGTTGTTTTGCATGCCATCGTGTTTGGTGGGGTAGACTGGGGGGCATTGCCCCCCCCATGCCTAGATCCGCCCCTGTACATAAATAAATGGTTTAAATGTGTGTTTCGTCCTCAGGATGAAGGATCTACGTTCCTCCAGATGGGAGCTTCTCTGGAACAACAGATTGTCTGCATGTTCAAGGTATAAAACACTGTAGCCTAGCCATAGATGATCTATGGGGCGGCTGTGGCTCAGGAGGTAGAGCAGGTCGGCGGTTTGAATCCCGCCTCCTCCTGTCTACATGTCGAAGTGTCCTTGGGCAAGACACTGAACCCCAGTGTGTGAAATGAGGACGCTGAGCGTTGGCTGTTCACTGCTCTACCTCCCAATGTACAACTGTATGAATGAATTGACCACTGTAAAGCGCTTTGAGTAATCAGTATACACGTAGTGCATAGAAAATCCATTATTACATTACATACTGGAGCAGTCTCCAGCTGTTCCATAGAGTTGCAGGGAGGTGGAGTTACATTCAGTTACAAACACACTTCGTAAACATTAAAGGCACAGGATAATCCGTTTAAACACTGACAGGTGTCTTGAATGTGTGAACACAACCCATTAAAGACATATGTAGAGCATTAGTATGTTCTAACTGTATTCATGGTTAACCCTTTATGTTCCTCCTCTTCCTGTAGATCATGGAGGAGTATGACTGGGGGGAGTTTGTCCTGATCACCAGCTTCCTGCCAGGCTACGATGTGTTTGTGGACCTGGTGGACACGTACACAGACACCTCCTACTTCCAGTGGAGACTGCAGGATGTGATGAGCATGGAGATGTCTGTGGGAGCCAACGACGCACGAACCAAACGCATGTTACAGCAGGTACTAAACCCAACGACGCCCGAACCAAACGCATGTTACAGCAGGTACCCTATAAACCCAACGACGCCCGAACCAAACGCATGTTACAGCAGGTACTAAACCCAACGACATGTTCATTGTTCTGTCCCCCTGTGACCTCTAACCTCCTCAGGTAGACGCCCAGGTCCTGATGGCCTACTGCTCCCATGAAGAGGCTCAGTACCTGTTCATCCAGGCAGGGGAGGTGGGTCTGCTGGGTCCAGGGTACATCTGGCTGCTGCCCAGCCTGGCTCTGGGGGACCCAGACGGGCGTCCCCCTCCCCTGGCCTTCCCTGTGGGTGTGATCGGCGTGGTGACGGAGCGCTGGAGGAGCAGCCTGGCGCAGCGCGTCCGGCAGGGTGTGGCCATCGTGGCTCTGGGTGCAGAGAGCTACCGCCGTGCCCACGGAGGCAGCGTACCCGACGGGCACGGGAACTGTAGCGCCGCTGCTACCGTGGCAGGGGGCGCCAGACCAGACAACAGCACTCTGTTCAGGTCAGCGGGATTAGAGTTAGAGATATTTCATTTTAGTTTAGTTTTAGTTCGTTTTTTACTCTTTATTTTTTAATTTGGTTTAGTTTTAATTATTTTTTTGTTAGTTTTTATTTTTGTGAAAAAATGTTTTAGTTAGTTTTAGTTTAGTTTTAATTTTAGTTTTTTCATACCGTCCTTTTTTTGTCCTTCCATTAAAAAGTTTATATTATAAATGTTTGAAATTCATATACATATTGGGGGGTATTTTGAGTATGATTTCAGTTGTTTTTAGTTAGTTTTCTGAACCCACAATGCAGTTATATATATATATATATATATATATATAAATATATATATATATATAGTGGAGCGGGTTAGCAAAACCATTGTTCACTTTTTGAGAAAAGCGTGAAAATTGGTACACGCATAGCCAAAGTCATTTAAAAAATATTTGGATGTGGAGGCATCTTGAATTCCAAGATGGCGGCCCCAAAATCCAAGATGTCTGCCCAGAAATGTGGTTTTTCCTTCATAACTTGAAATGCATTGATTTTACGCCCCATAAATGTATTGAACGTTAATACGAAGTTGGCCATTACGGACGATTTGGTACCAAGTACGTGTCTGTATCTCCTACGGTTCTTGAGATACAGCATATAGGTACTTTCACAGATCGAGGAGAGCAAGACATTTGTAACATTGATTCTTAAGTCAATCAAATGGTCATACAGACATGACAATTGGTACACACACTCTGCAAACCCCACTATTTCTAAAAGTACTGCATGCCCTGCAAAATTCCAAGATGGCAGCCCCCAAAATCCAAGATGTCTGTCCAAAAATGTGTTTTTTCCTTCATAACTCGAAATACGAAGATCTTAAGCCCCATAGATGTATTGAACGTTAATATAAAGTTGGGCATTACGGACATTTTGATACCAAGTACATGTCTCTATGTACTACGGTTCTTGAGTTACAACATATCCGTATTCATGAGGCACCAAAAGTGTAACATTTTGGCACATTTCACTATTTAACTCAAAGATCCCTTCATCACTTTCAGGAATCATTTTCAGGAAATGGACCTACATGTATCTGCTATCATAAACCACTTCAAGTTTCTCAATTGATGAAACGGGTCAGGAGTTATTAAACCGATCGTAAAGGGCTGTTTCAGTGCTAAATTTGCTGCATATAGTTAGCGAACATAAGCCACCCAGAAATGTCTGTCTGTGCATCTGCCCTTCACAATAAGGGTATATGTGAAGCGGACGCAAGTGTAGCATGTGTCTAGTATAATGGTATAATATGCTAATAGGCGTAATAGTGTGATATATGTAATAGGGTTAATAGTGTAATATATGCAATAGAGGTATACTGTAATATGGTAATACATGTAATAGTGTCATAGTGTAACATGTGTAATAGTGTAATAGGGTAATGTGTGTAATAGTGTCATAGAGTAAGATGTGTAATAGGGTAATATTGTAATAGTGTCATAGTGTAACATGCGTAATAGGGTAACATGTGTAATAGTGTCATAATGTAACATGTGTAATAGTTTCATGGTGTAACATGTGTAATAGGGTAATATGTGTACTAGTGTCATAGTGTAATATTTGTAATAGTGTCATAGGGTAACATGTGTAATAGTGTCATAGGGTAATATGTGTACTAGTGTCATAGGGTAATATGTATAATAGTGTCATAGTGTAACATGTGTAATAGTGTCATAGTGCAACATGTGTAATAGTATAATAGGGTGTAATAGGATAATATGTGTAATAGTGTCATAGTGTAACATGTGTAATAGTGTAATAGGGTAATATGTGAAATAGTGTCATAGTGTAACATGTGTAATAGCGTAATAGGGTAATATGTGTAATATTGTCATAGTGTAACATGTGTAATAGGTTAATGGGTTAATATGTGTAATAGTATAATATATGTGCAATAGCGTAATAGGGCAATTACACTATACAGCTATTTTGTATACCACACTCTTACCTTAATGCACATATTACACTATTACACATATTAACCCATTACCCTATTACACATGTTACACTATGACACTATTACACATATTGCCCTATTACACATGTTGCACTATGACAGTATTACACATATTACCCTATTACCCTATTACGCTCTTACACATGTTACACTATGGTACTATTACATATATTACCCTATTACACTATTACACATGTTACATTAAGACACTATTACACATATTACCCTATTATACTATTACACATGTTACACCATGACACTATTACACATAGTGCCCTATTACACTATTACACGTGTTACACTATGACACTATTACACATATTACCCTATGACACTATTACACATATTATCCTATTACACTATTACACATATTACACTATGACACTATTACACATATTATCCTATTACACTATTACACATGTTACACTATGACACTATTACATATATTACCCTATTACACTATTACACATGTTACACTATGACACTATTACACATATTGCCCTATTACACTATTACACATATTACCCTAATGCACTATTACACATGTTACACTATGACACTATTACATATATTACCCTATTACAGTATACCGCTATTGCATATATTACACTATTAGCCCTATTACACTATTGCATATATTACACTATTACGCCTATTAGCATATTATACCATTATACTAGGACACATGCTGCACTTGGTGCGTCCACTTCAGATATACACTTATTGTGAAGGGCAGATGCACAGACAGACATTTCTGGGTGGCTTATGTTCGCTAACTATACGCAGCAAATTTAGCACTGAAACAGCCCTTTACGATCGGTTTAATAACTCCTGACCCGTTTCATCAATTGAGAAACTTGAAGTGGTTTATGATAGCAGATACATGTAGGTCCATTTCCTGAAAATGATTCCTGAAAGTGATTAAGGGATCTTTGAGTTAAATAGTGAAATGTGCCAAAATGTTACACTTTTGGTGCCTCATGAATACGGATATGTTGTAACTCAAGAACCGTAGTACATAGAGACATGTACTTGGTATCAAAATGTCCGTAATGCCCAACTTTATATTAACGTTCAATACATCTATGGGGCTTAAGATCTTCGTATTTCGAGTTATGAAGGGAAAACCACATTTTTGGACAGACATCTTGGATTTTGGGGGCTGCCATCTTGGAATTTTGCAGGGCATGCAGTACTTTTAGAAATAGTGGGGTTTGCAGAGTGTGTGTACCAATTTTCATGTCTGTATGACCATTTGATTGACTTAAGAATCAATGTTACAAATGTCTTGCTCTCCTCGATCTGTGAAAGTACCTATATGCTGTATCTCAAGAACCGTAGGAGATACAGACACGTACTTGGTACCAAATCGTCCGTAATGGCCAACTTTGTATTAACGTTCAATACATCTATGGGTGTAAAATCAATGCATTTTAAGTTATGAAGGAAAAACCACATTTCTGGGCAGACATCTTGGATTTTGGGGCCGCCATCTTGGAATTCAAGATGCCTCCACATCCAAATATTTTTTAAATGTCTTTGGCTATGCGTGTACCAATTTTCACGCTTTTCTCAAAAAGTGAACAATCTGCCCTAATAAGAGAGCTAAACCGCTCCACTAATATAAATATATATATATATATATATATATATATATATATATATATATATATATATATATATATATATATATATATATATATATATATATATATATATATATATATATATATATATATTAGTTTCATTTAACAGATATTTTACTAAAAATATATTGTTTTTTTTTTGTTAGTTTTACTTAACTCTCTTATTGGCCTTTCCACTATTCCTCATAATGCCAACAATTCTACCCAATTTTCATATTTTTATTTATTAAATTAATGCCATTCAAATAAAGCATATAATTCCAAATACTCATCATTTGTAGAGTTGATCATATACTATATGATAACACTCTGTAGGTGGCAGTAATGTGGACGATGGCCGGAAATGAAGCGCATTTCCGGTCATAGAGTAAGAGTACTTCCTGTTTGCCCGTTTCACTGTTGTGATGCAAACAGTCTGGTGTTGTGATCATCGTCTTGAGCTCCATCGGAGCGTTCGTGTTTTCTATCATATATAAGTGAAATCAAGCTGTAACGACACGCCGATGGTTGGATTATGATCAGCGATGGACATACAGACTGCGCAGGCGCACGTGCGAGCGCGCACCCGACGATTTTGGCCATTACTAAGTGGGTAGAACCTGCCGTTAGCCGATCATGCTAAAAAAATGCTAATCGCCTGAAATTAAAGTTACAATCATTAAGGATTAAATAAAGCATCAAAATGCATCAAGGGCATTAATTATTTAAAGCGTCAAATGCGTCAAGGGCAATAAGAGGGTTAACTATAACAACCCTGGTTCAGGTCAGTGGGGACTGGAGGGTTTATTCCAGGGGTTTTCATCGTTTTTACACCAGGGACCACTGTTTATTCAGCATTTGATCCATGGAGGAAGGAGGACAACCGTTTGAGGACATTTTTATTTTTGCTTTTTTGTCCACAATTCCAGGTTGGATTTGGGGAAACCAAACAGTCCAACATACAGATCAAAATGACCATTAATCTTCTACATTCTCTAGTTGTGTAGACTTGGGATAATTCACATGATGAATATTTTAACTCTTGCTGGTCCATTTGGTTTCATGTTTACACTTTCAAGGGTTAAAATATTCATCATGTGAATTATCCCAAGTCTACACAACTAGAGAATGTAGAAGATTAATGGTCATTTTGATCTGTATGTTGGACAAAAGCTAAATAAATCTTTAGTTTTGGGGTTAAAATGCTTCTCTGTGGCTCAAATAGTGGACCCTGGTATCAACCACTGCAATAGGGTGTGTAATACATTTATTTACTAGTATTAATTATTAAAGTATCAGTAATGTGTTTCAGACACATGGTGAACGTCACATGGGACAGGAAGGAGTTGTGGTTCAACAGTCAGGGATTCCTGGACAACCCAAATATGGTCATCATCGCTCTGGACCGGGACAGGGTCTGGGACAAGGTAGGTCTCAGGGCTTGACACTAACACTTGCCCGCTTGCCCGGGGCAAGTAAAAAAAAATGGTGGGGCAAGTGAAGACTGCTACCTGGTTGCCCGATCGGGCAAGTGTGCAACTTAGTGCACTATAACACAACACAAGATAAATTTGTCTTGAAGGCAGTCATTGCACTCTGCCTCTGTGTCTTTCCCTGCTTTCTAGCTGTCCACAATTCCAGGCTGGATTTGGGAAACAAAACAGGCAAATTAATATACACATCAAAATGACCTAATCTTCTACATTCTCTAGTTGTGTAGACCTGGGCTAATTAAGATGATGAATTTTAACTCTTGAGAGTGTAAAAATGAAACCAAATGGACCCGCAAGGGTCCATTTGGTTTCATTTTTACGCTCTCAAGAGTTACATCTGCTTAACCAACTTAACTGGGGACCACCTGGAACCTGGGGGGCAAGTGACCATGAACGTGACTTGCACTTGCCCGATGGGCAAGTGCCTCGGAGACCTTACTGTCAACCCCTGGGTCTTACTGCACTGCTGATGATACCAGGCCCGGTCGGTAGCACAGAGACACAACGCTGCTCCTTGCTTTAGTGGGGGATGTCTGCACAACACCTGGCAACCCAAATTACGGACTCAATGTAAACATTGTGACTAGCACATGCATGTTGGTTGGACTTGGAGTTGGAGTTGGAGTTGGAGTTCGTCACGGCAGAAACAGACAGAGCCGAAACAGTCTGATTATGACAGTCGGTACGTAGCATCATCATTCACACGGTAGCACCATCCTCATTCTACAAAAATGTAAAGGCTGAAGAGTGCACGCTCGAACGCACATAACAGGTTGATAAAGAAACGACCCTTAAGCATCTAGTTTACAATAGCGTCTGCACAGCATGAATGGTATTGGTAATCGCCGACCTGGTTGGATAAATATCAGTGATCCATCCATTGTGTTAACTACTGGGCCATATCTCTATTGCTTCAATGATTCATCTACAATATAGCTCTGGTCCATAGCTCTACTGCATCTATGATTCTGCCTGACAGTGGAGACAACATAATCCCCCCCATCAGCTCAGGGGCCTCTGGGCCTCTGGGCCTCTGGGCCTAAGTCCAAGGTGGGGGCACCCAAATGCCTATCTTGCCTAGGGCTCCAAAATGGCTACGACCGGCCCTGGATGATACAGGATGTGTTAGTGCTGTTGTTGATGTTGTTATGTGATGTTTGCTCCAACCACCTCCCCAGCAACACACAATGTCCTTGATTTTTGTCACAGATGTTGATTTTTGTCAAAATGTAGAAAATGGAACATCTGTGACAAAAATCAAGGACATTATGAATCATGTCACAGGTATCAAGGTAGATTGATGCCCAGTGTCTTTTGGTGTGGCATTCTCCTTTAATAATCCTCTTTCTGTCTGTTTTAGTTGCATAAAACTCCACAACATGGTATGAGATTCTCCCTGACCAGGAATTCCTTGCAGATGATTTCTTTCTAAGTCAGAGGTTTTCAACCTTTTTCATATCAGGGCCCACCATTTATTCAGAATTTGAGCCACGGAGGACCACCATTTGATGACATTTTAGCCCCACAGACCCCAAAACTAAAGATTTAAAGATTTGTTTTGCTTTTGTCCACAATTCCAGGCAAACAGTCCAACATACAGATCAAAATCACCATTAATCTTCTACATTCTCTAGTTGTGTAGACTTGGGATAATTCACATGATGAATATTATAACTCTTGAGAGCGTAAAAATGAAACCAAATGGACCCACAAGGGTCGATTTGGTTTAATTTTTACGCTCTCAAGAGTTACATCCGGTCAAACAACTTAGCTAGGGACCACCGGGAACCCTCTCAAGGACCACCTGTTGAAAACCCCTGTTTGTGTTGTACTGTTTGTGTTGTACTGTTTGTGTTGTACTTTGGGAGCGCTTGTCTAATCATCATCTCTCTCTCTGTGGTCAGGTGGGGACGTACTCCCGGGGCATCCTGCAGGTTCGATACCCGGTGTGGCCGCGGTACGGCTCCTTCATGGAGCAGGTCTCTGACGACCGCCATCTGACCGTAGCGACGCTAGAGGAGAGACCCTTTGTCATAGTGGAGAGTGTGGATCCATCTACTGGAACCTGTGTACGGAATACTGTACCATGTAGGAGACAGAGCAACCGCACTGAGAGGTAACCACACACACACACACACACACACACACACACACACACACACACACACACACACACACACACACACACACACACACACACACACACACACACACACACACACACACACACACTGTGTACGGAATACTGTACCATGTAGGAGACAGAGCAACCGCACTGAGAGGTAGGCTACCACACACACACACACACACACACACACACACACACACACACACACACACACACACACACACACACACACACACACACACACACACACACACACACTGTGTACGGAATACTGTACCATGTAGGAGACAGAGCAACCGCACTGAGAGGTAGGCTACCACACACACACACACACACACACACACACACACACACACACACACACACACACACACACACACACACACACACACACACACACACGCACGCACGCACACACACACACACACACACAACAGAGACAACTGATTGTTTTTTGTTTGTTTGTTTTAATTTCTCCAGCAGTGTCAGTATAATAAGAAATCAACAAACATTCAGCATCACATTTAGATAAACAGTTTCTGAAATAATGAACACGTTGTCCTCGCAGAGCGTGTGATTAATCCTTTTATTTCTGAGACTGTAAAAACAAAACACAAAGATAATTAAAACCAAACCAAACTGTGTGACCTTCAGTGTGTGTGTGAGAACTCCATTCCAGATCTCATTTACTGATTATTGACTACAGCATACCTGGGCATTATGCGGCCCGGGGGCCAAATGCGGCCCTTTGGCTGACTCTGACCGGCCCGTGAAATGGTACCGTGGTTTTCAACCAGTGGTCCGGGGACCACCAGTGGTCCTTGAGAGAGTTCCAGTTAAATATGGAAAGTTGGCTAACCAGATGTAACTCTTTGAGAGTGTAAAAATGAAACCAAATGGACCCGCAAGGGTCCATTTGGTTTCATTTTTACACTCTCAAGAGTTAAAATATTCACCATCTGAATTAGCCCCAAGTCTACACAACTAGAGAATGTAGAAGATTAATGGTCATTTTGTTTTGTTTCCAAAATCCAGCCTGGAATTGTGGACAAAAGCAAAAGAAATCTTTGGTTTTGGGGTCTGTGGGGTTAAAATGTCATCAAATGGTGGCTCTATGCTGGCTCAAATTCTGAATAAATAGAGGGCCCTGGTGTCGAAATGGTTGCGCAGACTTTAGTTCAGCCTTTAGCCTTGGCCCTCCACAATATTTTATGTATCTCATTTGGCCCCTTGGGGAAAATAATTGCCCAGCCCTGGACTAGAGAGTCTTTACTCTTGAGTCACTGACGGTGCTGTGCACACTGCAGCGCGTCAGGGCTGGATACCACACTGAACATCATCATTTTAACACCATGTGCACACTGCAGTGCGTCAGGGCTGGATACCACACTGAACATCATCATTTTAACACCATGTGCACACTGCAGTGCGTCAGGGCTGGATACCACACTGAACATCATCATTTTAACACCATGTGCACACTGCAGTGCGTCGGGGCTGGATACCACACTGAACATCATCATTTTAACACCATGTGCACACTGCAGCGCGTCAGTGCTGGATACCACACTGAACATCATCATTTTAACACCATGTGCACACTGCAGTGTGTCAGGGCTGGATACCACACTGAACATCATCATTTTAACACCATGTGCACACTGCAGCGCGTCAGGGCTGGATACCACACTGAACACCATCATTTTAACACCACGTGCACACTGCAGTGTGTCAGGGCTGGATACCACACTGAACATCATCATTTTAACACCACGTGCACACTGCAGTGTGTCAGGGCTGGATACCACACTGAACATCATCATTTTAACACCATGTGCACACTGCAGTGTGTCAGGGCTGGATACCACACTGAACATCATCATTTTAACACCATGTGCACACTGCAGTGTGTCAGGGCTGGATACCACACTGAACATCATCATTTTAACACCATGTGCACACTGCAGTGTGTCAGGGCTGGATACCACACTGAACATCATCATTTTAACACCATGTGCACACTGCAGTGTGTCAGGGCTGGATACCACACTGAACATCATCATTTTAACACCATGTGCACACTGCAGTGCGTCAGGGCTGGATACCACACTGAACATCATCATTTTAACACCATGTGCACACTGCAGTGTGTCAGGGCTGGATACCACACTGAACATCATCATTTTAACACCATGTGCACACTGCAGTGTGTCAGGGCTGGATACCACACTGAACATCATCATTTTAACACCATGTGCACACTGCAGTGCGTCAGGGCTGGATACCACACTGAACACCATCATTTTAACACCACGTGCACACTGCAGTGTGTCAGGGCTGGATACCACACTGAACATCATCATTTTAACACCATGTGCACACTGCAGTGTGTCAGGGCTGGATACCACACTGAACATCATCATTTTAACACCATGTGCACACTGCAGTGTGTCAGGGCTGGATACCACACTGAACATCATCATTTTAACACCATGTGCACACTGCAGTGTGTCAGGGCTGGATACCACACTGAACATCATCATTTTAACACCATGTGCACACTGCAGTGTGTCAGGGCTGGATACCACACTGAACATCATCATTTTAACACCATGTGCACACTGCAGTGTGTCAGGGCTGGATACCACACTGAACACCATCATTTTAACACCACGTGCACACTGCAGTGTGTCAGGGC
>CM076981.1:16525570-16540570 GCA_039105355.1 Benthosema pterotum
TTTCCCTGTGTAAACCAGAGACATTCATGCATAAAATGAGATATTTCGTGACATTGTGGTCATATCACAAAATATTATACTGGAATTCAAAATATGGGCCTGGGAGCTTGATTAATTCATTAAAAATGGGCAATTAATGAGTTAAAGGAACCACTGTGTCATAAACACTAGCTTACCTCAGGACCACGGACAGCTACAGTTACTATGTAATAAATACAGCTTTACCTCAGGACCATGGACAGCTACAGTTACTATGTAATAAATACAGCTTACCTCAGGACCATGGACAGCTACAGTTACTATGTAATAAATACAGCTTTACCTCAGGACCATGGACAGCTACAGTTACTATGTAATAAATACAGCTTTACCTCAGGACCATGGACAGCTACAGTTACTATGTAATAAATACATTTACCTCAGGACCATGGACAGCTACAGTTACTATGTAATAAATACAGCTTTATCTCAGGACCATGGACAGCTACAGTTACTATGTAATAAATACAGCTTACCTCAGGACCATGGACAGCTACAGTTACTATGTAATAAATACATTTACCTCAGGACCATGGACAGCTACAGTTACTATGTAATAAATACATTTACCTCAGGACCATGGACAGCTACAACTACTATGTAATGAATGGAGCTACATTTACTGCTAAATAATTAACAGCCATCTTGTACTTTCTCTAATAACCTAAATCATGAACCTTGGTTGAAAAAACTTTAGTATTTAGGATTTTAGTATTTTAAAAGACCATAAAACAACAAAAAACATAACCTGTTTAATTGTGAAAAAATACATGATTCAATTCAATTCATTGGCATGAGAAAGCATTACCAAAGTGCAAAAAACACTGTATATACAGGCGCACGTGTGTGTGTGTGTGTGTGTGTGTGTGTGTGTGTGTGTGTGTGTGTGTGTGTGTGCGCGTGTGTGTGTGTGTGTGTGCGTGCGTGCGTGCGTGCATGCGTGTGTGTGTAACAGACGGTGTAGCATCCCAGAGTGTATATTTATTTCCTCAGCCATGTGAGTCGTCTCCATCAGACCAGCGTTAATAAAACAACACAACAAGCAGAGTGTTGTTTCCACCACAGTGGAGACGGATTATTTCACATCACTCCTGTTTGCTGCTCTGTTGTTATCTTCAGGGCTGCAGGTGTGTGTGTGTGTGTGTGTGTGTGTGTGTGTGTGTGTGTGTGTGTGTGTGTGTGTGTGTGTGTGTGTGTGTGTGTGTGTGTGTGGTGTGTGTGTGTGTGTGCGTGCGTGCGTGCGTGCGTGCGTGCGTGCGTGCGTGCGTGCGTGCGTGCGTGCGTGCGTGCGTGCGTGCGTGCGTGCGTGTGTGTGTGTGTGTGCGTGCGCGTGCGCGTGCGTGCGTGTACAGGCCCACAGAGCTCTGTTACCAGAGTGTAACAGTGAAACCTCAACTCCTCCACATCTGTGATGTCACAGAGGACAGTAAAGTCATGATTAATTAACTCACTGTTTAACTCATTAGCTAACATTCTGCTGCTGCCCCCCCCACCCCTTTCAGTCGGGGTTGCTGCCAGCTAGATGCATTAACAAATTCACTGCTAAGCATCCTGGAAAAAAGGGGTTTGAGCTGTGCTAAGCTCTTTGAGTAATGTCACTAGGGATGTCACTAATTTAAAACAAGGCCAATAAAAAACAAAGTCCTATAGCGACATATACATGCCATATACCGTCTGAAAGAGCACACTCGCTGCTTTCACAAGAAAAAAAAATACATTTATACCACCTATCGTTCAGGACTTATTGCCATTTGAATGCTATAGAAACATGAGCAGTCTTGTAAAAATACATTGTATAGAGACATTGACAGACAAATATATATATGAACCAAATGAAGATATTGTACATGCTATACACCGATTGACAGCCCTCTTAGTCCACTTTTAGGGGAAAAAAAATTACATTCATCCCATCTTCTGTTCATCTGTAATTGCCATTTGAATTCAACTTGCCTCGTGGGCCAAAACCATATAATGTATGGAATAATAATTGTTCAGTTCTATATAATATGATTATGTTGCCAAAGTCCTATAGCGACATTTACATGCCATATACCGTCTGAAAGAACACACTCACTGCTTTCACAAGAAAAAAAAAAGCATTCATACCACCTATTGTTCAGGACATATTGCCATTTGAATGCTATAGAGACATGAGCAGTCTTGTAAAAATACATTGTATAGAGACATTGACAGACAAATATATATATGAACCAAATGAAGATATTGTACATGCTATACACCGATTGACAGCCCTATTTGTCCACTTTTAGGGGGAAAAATTTACATTCATCCCATCTTCCGTTTGTCTGTAATTGCCATTTGAATTCAACTTGCGTTGTGGGCCAACACCATATCATTTATGGAATAATATTTTTCAGGTCTATATAATATAATTATGTTGACAGTAATATATAAAAAACCATATACCATATGAAAGGGCACACCCTCTGCTCTAATAAGAAAAAAGAAAAAAAAAATTATGCCATCTACATGCCATCTTATTGAGGTTTTATGTCAGAATCCCTGCAATAGAATAGAATAGCAGAGAAAAGGGATCCGTTGCGCGTGTGGAGCACAGCTGGAGCTGCGCTCCGTCCATGCTCCCTCCGACAGATAGAGAGAGAGAGTAGAGAGAGAAATAGAGAAAGAAAGATGAAATTCCCATGCCAGTATCAACCACACAATATCCAGATGGCCAAAGTAAAACAATCTAATCCAATTGATGGAAAAAAACAAGCAATCGAAGTCCCGGTGCTGTTTTGCCAGCAACAACAGAGATCAGTAGTTAGCCTGTGCTACGTCCCCTGACCGAGCCTGTGTTGCCTGTCTGTTTTTCTTCCTCAAAGCACAAAAAAAAATGGGTAGGTGGGCGGAGTTTTGGTTGTGACATCGTCAGGGCCTTAAAGCAACAGTATACTACAGAACCAACTTGGATTTATGCGTTCACTTTTGTTTATTATTAAACAAATGCTGGTTTATTGATCATTATGCCGCAAACGGTTATTTACGTTTGCCGCACCCAGCCAAAACGTTCCTCCAAAACGTAAATACATGGTTTCAGCAGTAAAATTGTTAATTACCTGTAGGCTTACCTAACCTACATGACAGCTAGTGCAGAATAGGGGTGGGACAATTCACCGGGAAAAAAAAGTTCAATACGGGATCCAAGTAAAGGTTCAATATGCGCTAATCACAGACACATTTCCTTAATTATAGTGTGGATAACAATATCCTTATTAATAAAGCAGATATTGATATAGATTGATTTTTGTTGTCTGTCTACAATTCTGCATGTCTGCATGCTACCTGCCTGATACTTAACTGAAACGTACATTCATTTTATTAGCCTAGGTATTTTATGTTTCCCTTAGCCTAATAATGAGGCACAAATAGCAATATACATTTTTTTCTTCTGTAAATAATGAGAAGGAAGTAGACAGGCCTATACTGGAATATATATGAATGGGGATTATTTCTAGTCTAATAACTTAACATTTGAGTTTACAATACAAGGTTTTCAAAATCTTGATTTATTTTTTATATTCACATTCAATTTGTAAAAGAACATTTTTCATTTTATTTATTTTTAAAAAGCAAAACGTACCAAAAACGAACTGAAACCGTGGCCCTCATACCGAGGTACGAACCGAACCGTGGAATAAGTGAACCGTCTCACCCCTAGTGCACAACACCACAATTAACTCAAACAGTGCCTCCGCAGTAGATCTACGTCTCTCTTATCATTATCAATATACAGAGTAAATCATAGTCTAATATGTAATATGCTTTAATATAATATCATATCAACTGCACAGAAAGCATGAAGTGAATGTTATTAATGATGAATGTGTGAATAATTATGTGGGACAAAAACTGTGAATGGACACAGTAGTTAAGTGTTAGACTTGTTTACAATAGTATCCACCATGGAGTTAACAGGGAGTGGCGCTACTCTCTCCTATTCCAGATACTCTAGATCAGCGGTGTCCACACTCTTTTGACTTGAGAGCTATTTTCAAAATGACTGGCTCAACAAGATCTACACATCAACAATGTGATTGTTCCATTACTGAAAATCCATTTCAAGGCTCCCTAGAAAGTTTGAGCTTTGAAATAGTGGTGATGGTGTTACTGACTGTTATAGTGTTTAAGAATAATGCACTTATAATGAAAAATAGAGGGGGAGAATTGGAAGGTTTTCTTGTATATGCTACTACTAACGTTTGAGAACAGAATTTGAGGTTTGAGTTGACAGTTTGTGATGTTGAGTTTAGTTTATTGCACCCAAAACTAAGAACTTTCATGCTTTTGTCCACAATATTGGGAAAGAGAACTGGCAAAACATTAATAAAAAAAAAAACAATTATTCTCCATTTTCTAATTGCATGAAATCTTGAGAGTGTAACTGTTGACAGTGTAAATGAAACCAAATGGACCCGTAAGGGTCCATTTGGTTTCGTTTTAACGCTCTCAAGAGTTGAGGCAATATCAAATTAACATTAGAGCTGGTCCACTGGTATTATACAGCGGTGGTTGCCTTAGCCTCGACACCCAGGCTTTCATTTTCATTCGCCTTGCGCGAAAACGGAAAGCCTGGACTAACGCACGTTGGAAAGTGGCCTTCAAGTGGGAGTGAACCTTCCGGGTGGGCGTCGCTCTAAATAATGTGACGTAGAACAGCAGTGGACGGGCGTGGGAGGGGCCGGGGATGACGACACGTTAGTGAGATCAAATCAGAGCGCAGCACTTCCGCCGTGTGGATCCCACGACACCCCCACCCCCCAAGGCCAAAATCATTGAGGGCTAGACCAGGCTATGGTTGCCTCAACTCAAAGCCTGAGCCTGACAACAATGACCTAGCATCCAAGATGCCAAGTATCTGTCCTGGACACATCAGCAAACTGAGCAGTAAAAAGCCCTGAATGGTTGATTTATTCATTGTTATTTTCAGATTTATTAGCTTGTGGAAAATGTTAATATATTTACCTCAAGGCTACACATAGAACAGAGGCATTACATTTTTTATTTAAATTTTACAATGTACTGTTTGTTATATGAGCCTTGGTTGTTCAATATTTAATGCAAAAGTTGTTGGGTCCCTATTAAAACGGTTAATTTGTTCAACTGTGGCCTGTTATTTGTTCATTTTGGCCCACTCCAGGGGTTGACACTAAGGTTTCCGAGGCACTTGCCCATCGGGCAAGTGCAAGTCAGGTTCTACTTGCCCTCAGGTCATGGTCACTTGCCCCCCAGGTTCCAGGTGGTCCCCAGTTGAGTTGGTTAACCAGATGTAACTCTTGAGAACGTAAAAATGAAACCAAATGGACCCTTGCGGGTCCATTTGGTTTTCATTTTTACACTCTCAAGAGTTAAAATTCATCATCTTAATTAGCCCAGGTCTACACTGTAGAAGATTAATGGTCATTTTGACACAAGACACAGAGGCAGAGTGCAATGACTGCCTTCAAGACAAATTTATCTTGTGTTGTGTTATAGTGCACTAAGTTGCACACTTGCCCGATCGGGCAACCAGGTAGCAGTCTTCACTTGCCCCACCATTTTTTTTTACTTGCCCCGGGCAAGCGGGCAAGTGTTAGTGTCAAGCCCTGCACTCTGTATTTGAGTTTGACACCTCTGCTCTAGACAACATGTTGGTGAGATCCAATCAGATCTAGCGGCCAGACTGGGCCGGTCCCCCGCCCGCTTGCCAGGAACCAGCGTTTATGAGCTGTCTAACAGAACATGGTCTGATCTGTGGAGAGAGGAGACGGTCTGGGTCCTCAGAGAACCTGATGGAGGTCTGGGAACAACTAAAAATAGAAAGAAAAGAAAGAAAGAAAGAAAGAAAGAAGAGAAAAGTTTGACTCTGTTTGAAGTGCAGCATGGAGACAGCTTTAGGCTGCAATACTCACGCCATGCACACGCACGCACACGCACACACACACACACAACGCACGCACGCACGCACGCACGCACACACACACACACACACACACACACACACACACACACACACACACACAACACACACACACACACACACACACACACACAACACAGACACACACACACACTGTATAGTGTTCTACATGTGTTTTGTTTCATCTGTCTCTGAGTGCTTCTGTTCCCTACAGACCATTAAGCAGAGAGGACACTGTGTGTGTGTGTGTGTGTGGGTGTGTGTGTTTGTGTGTGGCGTGTGTGCGTGTGTGCGTGTGTGCGTGTGTGCGTGTTGTGCGTGTGTGGCGTGTGTGCGTGTGTGCTGCGCGTGCGTGCGTGTGCTACCCCTACACCAAAATAAGCCTTTGATTAGAGACCACAACAGTCCACTCAGACATCAATCGCTGTGGGCGTGTGTGTGCGCAGTGCGTGCGTGCGTGCGTGCGTGCGTGCATGCGTCTGTGTGTGCGTGCGTGTCATTCAGAAGTGTCTTATGAAGCAGACAGACTCTCTAACAGTCAATGGGTGCAATTCTGAATCGCCTTGGTGTAGCCAAGTATGGTGTAAGTCCTCTCATTGGCTGCATGGCAGCAAATCAGGTGTGGGTCCGTGCTCATGGCTGCATGGCAGCAAATCAGGTCTGCGGCCTTGGGCTAGGCCAAAAGCCTATACCACCAGGCCTGGGCCTGGGCCTACCAAATAATTAACCATAATAATAAAACCAGACATCAAGAGCTTCAACTCATGATGAACAAAGCAGGGCAGTACAGTAACATTTTTAATTGGGGGGTTCAGGTGATTTCTGGACCTTTTGAAATGCAGATTTTAATTATTCTGGGTAATTATTTGGCAAGCCCAGGCCCAGGCTGGTGGTATAGGCTTTGGCCTACTACAGAGGCCCCAGAGCTGATTTGCTGCCCTGCAGCCAATGAAAGACTTACACCATACCTGGCTACACCACAGCTTTCAAATTGCACCCATTGATCGCTGTCCATCCATCCTCCTGCTGAAGTGTCTGTCCTTCACTACACTCAGTGGTTTTCAACCTTTTTCCACACCAGGGACCACTATTTATTCAGAATTTGAGCCACAGAGGACCACCATTTGATGACATTTTAGCCCCACAGACCCCAAAACTAAAGATTTATTTTGTTTTTGTCCACAATTCCAGGCTGGATTTGGGAAACCAAACAGTCCAACATACAGATGAAAATGACCATTAATCTTCTACATTCTCTAGTTGTGTAGACTTGGGATAATTCACATGATGAATATTTTAACTCTTGAGAGTGTAAACATGAAACCAAATGGACCCGCAAGGGTCCATTTGGTTTCATGTTCAAAGAGTTACATCTGGTTAACCAACTTTCCATCGTTTAGCCTGGGGACCACCTGGAACTCTCTCTGGGACCACAGGTGGTCCCCGGACCACCTGTTGAAAACCCCTGCTCTAGCTCACATATGTCAAACCCAAGGCCCAGGGGCCAAATCACACCCAGGAATGAATTATCGTCGGACCGTAGAATGATATTGAATTGCAAAATACAACCAAGTGCCTTGTATTGTACTTTCTCAACTCAACTGATTTACGTTTTCATTTTTACTATGACAGCAGTGCTTGGCGAGAAGCACAGAACGGGAAACCAACCTTTAAAAGGATCCCTGGCTAATAAGACAAATATGCCTTGAAACACTTTACTTGCCTTCTATAACTAAAACATGCAGATAAAAACACCTTCAATACTTTATTTCTTTCATAAATAGAGAATCTTTCACTCAATAGGAGGTGCTCCTGTCGCAGGATGATGATGTCACATGAGCATGTTCATCCATATATTCCATAGAGCTAGATCACACATGGACATGTGACATCATCATCCTGCGACAGGAGCAGTTCCTGTTGAGTGAAATATTCTCTATTTATGAAAGAAATAAGATGCCATTGGTGTTTTTTATTTGTTTATTTCAGTTATATAGGGAAAGTATAATGTTTTAAGCGATGTTTGTCTGATTAGTTAGGGATCCTTTTAATAATGCAGTTTCAGTTTGCAATTGCCACAGTTTCATTTTTGCATGTATCCTGCTGTATGGGACATAACCTTTTTTTAATGAAAGTTATTTTTTTTTTCTGTTTTCCTGTGGCGTTCTTATGAACCAGTCCTAGTGTGATTAAACACAGACCACCAGCTCCGGCCGTTGTCTTGTAGCTCACAGGACTGAGGTCTAGAATACATTGCAGGTGTGTGCAGGAAACGAGCGTGCACGCAACAAACACAGAGCATGATAACGCCCAGCGTCACAAGCTCTTTATCGGACAGAGTTTTCTGAGTACAAAACGATGGTCCTGTTGAAAATGAATTAGAAGCAGGGCTTAATTTGTGCCGGGGGAGCGCCGCTTTCCCTTGCTCCACATGCGCTCCCCCTTGCTCCACATGCGCTCCCCCTCCCCCTTGCTCCACAGCGCTCCCCCTTGCTCCACATGCATTAAGGGAGCTGTCAGTGGGGCTCCAGCCCAACCAGCCTCGTTTCATTTCAGTCGTTGCTATAGGATACCCGTAGAGACACAGTACTAGGCATAGATATGGGCCTTGAGCCTTCCCAGCTATGGGATGTTTATCAGAGTCGGGGCAGGATGTGCTCGCTCGCACTACAGCTCAAGCTCACACAGTTCACAGTTCTCGCACGTTGCTATGCTGGCTGCTGCTGCTACTTCCCACTGGCTGACCGCCCCCCCCCCCCCTGGTGGAAATGATAGCTATAATAATGATTTAAAAGGGTACCCAGGAAGCAGCCCACCCCTACATTTTGTGGTCTTGATTCTCTGGAAACACAAGCACACTGCGCGACGCATTTGAGCTTTTGGATCGGTTCTTTACAAAGTGTGTGCCATAGTGCATCACACACAAACACACGCACGTACGTGCGTGAGGGGCGCTCCGGCATCTCCCGAGTTACAAATTAAGCACTGACTAGAAGGCGTGAGTTTTACCCCCAGTCTGTAAAGGCCTTTATTTTTGTTTGACACGATTTTAAACACGTCTGTGAGAATTCAGAGAGGTGGTAGAAAAAAAAACAAAAGTGGTGTGAATCACAACAGAAGACTGTGATTGATTTCTGGTCAATACGAACACTCTGCTCTCTGTGTCTCACACTGTGTGTGTGTGTGTGTGTGCGTGCGTGCGTGTGTGCGTGTGTGTTCCAGTATCGTAGGACACTCAGAGCCCTACAACCAAGTCTGTGCTGTAAAGGTTTTCACTGTGTGTGTGGTTGTGTGTGTGTGTGTGTTGTGTGTGTGTGTGCGTGTGTGCGTGGTGTTGCGTGTGTGCGTGCGTGCGTGCGTGCGTGTGTGTGTGCGTGCGTGCGTGCGTAGCGTGTGTGTGTGTGTTACAGTATCGTAGGGCCACTCAAGCCCTACACCAAGCTGTGCTGTAAAGGTTTTCACTGTGTGTGTGGTGTGTGTGTGTGTGTGGTGCTGTGTGTGTTGTGTGTGCTGTGTGTGTGTGTGTGTGTGTGTGTGTGTGTGTGTGTGTGGTGTGTTGTGTGTGTGTGTGTGTGTGTGTGTTACAGTATCGTAGGACACTCAGAGCCCTACACCAAGCTGTGCTGTAAAGGTTTCTGCATCGACATCCTGAAGAAACTCTCCAAGACCATCAAGTTCTCCTACGATCTGTACCTGGTGACCAACGGGAAACACGGCAAGCTGGTCAGGGGGTCCTGGAACGGCATGATAGGAGAGGTGAGGACCACCAGTGGGTATTTAACTGTAGAGTCCTGGAATGGCATGATAGGAAGTGAGGACCACCAGGCATTATTTAACTGTACTGAGGACCACCAGGGCTTTAATTAACTGTACTGAGACCCCCAGGGTTAAATTTAAACATGATAGGAGAGGTACGGGGGGACCACCAGGGCTTTATTTTAACATGATAGGAGAGGTGAGGACCACCAGGGCTTTATTTAGTTGATTTACTAATGTGCTCACGACATTCAGGTGGCAAACCGGAGGAGAGGCGTTTGAATGCATTGGATTGAATGGGTGTGAATGAGAGAAAAAAAAAGTTGTCCCGCAATTCTGTTCCAAATGAAAGTCAGCAACGGGATCTTCATCAGACGATGCGCTCGGACTAATAGTTGGATTAAAGAATGGAATCTACATTTCGTCGTGATACGAGCCGTCGTCGTGACCGGCGTGAGTAATCTAACGGGAAATCCACGAGCACCACGAGAACGGCATAAAAACTGTTAACTGTAGGGGACCTGGAATGGCATGATAAGAGAGGTACTAGGGACCACCATGGCTTTATTTAACTGTAGAGGGGGCGGCGGTGGCTCAGGAGTAGAGTCACCGGATGGTAAGGTTTCCGGTTCGATCCCGGGCGCCCACAGAGTTAGTGCCGAAGTGTCCATTGCTCCTGATGGTAAATAGTAAATGGTGCATTTATATAATGCATTTATCCAAAGTGGTGTGTGTGATTGTATTCTGGTGTGACTGAGTGAAGGATTGGTGAGCTGAGCTGTGAACTGTCACTAGTGACAACTTGACCGAATAGGGACAGTCAAAAAGGGACAAACCAATGCAGCCGAATAGTGACAAAGCAATATGGCTGAATCACCATTTCAACCAGTTTTACCTTGGGTTATACTTTACATAGCTTGTGCTTCACATTCACCACATTCACACACACACACATCCTTACCAAATGGTAAGGGGGGGGAGGGGGGGGGGGTATCTCCTGTGAAGTGTATGTATATCAGTGTACAGTAGAGTACAGTATAGGGTACAGTATGGTCACCAGTGTGTGTGAGTGTGACAGCTAAGGACCCTTTGATGCTTCCTTAAACTAGGTCACTGGTTTGAAGATACCACACACACACACACACACACACACACACACACGCACAAGCGCACACACGCGCGCGCACACACACACACACAGGCGTGCATGCACACTCGCAGTATCACATCAAACACAGCTTGCAGGTGTTACTCTTGAGAGCATTACTGAATGCATTATTTCCCCCCTATGGTTGGTGTGTGTGTGTGTGTGTGTGTGTGTGTGTGTGTGTGTGTGTGTGTGTGTGTGTGTGTGTGTGTGTGTGTGTGTGTGTGTGTGTGTGTGTGCGCGCGTGTGCGTTAAAGGTCTGGTGAAATGAAATATATACTGTACATTTTCCACACTATTAGAGCATTTCCGTTTTTTCAGGGGCACTACGCTAGCTCCACTGAATGGAGTGAATAGACACACACACACACACGCACACACACACACACACACACACACACACACACACACACACACACACACACACACACACACACACACACGTATTCACACACCTATTGGTGGCAAAAAATATATATATATATACATGTATATAATATCTATTTCGATGTTTGGCTGAAAAGTTGCCTCTATGTATTACCGTTAAATTCCTGGGGAATAGAAATGCTGCTCTGTGTGCTGAATTCATCTCAAACATACAGATCTAAATGACCATTAATCTTCTACATTCTCTAGTTGTGTAGACTTGGGATAATTCACATGATGAATATTTTAACTCTTTGAGAGTGTAAACATGAAACCAAATGGACCCGCAAGGGTCCATTTGGTTTCATGTTTTACGCTCTCAAAGAGTTACACCTGGTTAACCAACTTTCCGTCATTTAGCCTGGGGACCACCTGGAGCCCTCTGAAGGCCCACTGGTGGTCCCCGGACCACCTGTTTTGGTTGATCATGGTGTGTGTTTGTGTGTGTGTCCACCAGGTGGTGTACAGGCGTGCAGACATGGCCATCGGTTCTCTGACCATCAACGAGGAACGCTCTGAGATCATCGACTTCTCCGTTCCCTTCGTAGAGACGGGCATCAGCGTCATGGTGGCGCGGAGCAACGGCACCGTGTCGCCCTCTGCCTTCCTGGGTGAGTGTCAGAGCGATTCTACCGTTATCAGTGGATAAGATCACAGTTATCACGTTGTCATCAGCAGGACTTTTTCATCTCAGAATGGCCATGCTCTGCAGACTGCCATTGTTCTGAGACGCAAAACCCCCTAGACCCCTCCAACCGTAACCCTAATCCTAAACCCTAGACCCCTCCAACCGTAACGCTAATCCTAAACCCCCTAGACCCCTCCAACCGTAACCCTAATCCTAAATCCCCGACGCTCAAACTAACCTCACAGACCTGATGGTCTGTGAGGTGGTTGAAGGTCGGGGATTTAGGCTTAGGGTTACGGTTGGAGGGGTCTCTAGGTAGGTTTTGCTACAAACATTGCTACACCCTTCTCTAAACCTACCCCTAAACCTAACCGCAAGCAGATTTGACTGTTAACTCACGGACTGCCGAAGTCGCGGTCTGCGTGCGCGTCGTGCTCGGTCCCGTGTGCCGGTAACGACGAAGGGGCAGATAACGACGAAATGTAGATTTCATTCTTTAATCCAACTATTAGTCCCAGCGCATCGTCTGATAATGATCCCGTTGCTGACTTTCATTTGGAACAGAATTGCCGCGACAACTTGTTTTGTTTGTCCCATTTGCACCCATTCAATCCAATGCATTCAAAAGCCCCTGAATGTCGTTTGCACACGGGTAAATCAACTAGGGCTGGACGTCACTTCCTGATTTTTGACCCGGAACTTTTTGCTCAGATCGTCAGAGGACAGGTTAGTCAAGACACCAGAAATAAGCATGACAGCACCCCCCTCTTGTTTAGGAGATCTGGTTCTTGAAAATAAGGGTTTTTTACCGATTTCACTGGCTTGAGCCGTGGCATAGGGGAGAAAACGACAAAGATGACGACAACTGAGATAAGATCGCAGTTGTTGCTATCAGTGAGTAGGCTCCCAGACAACATGCCTCCTCGATAAGATGGTGTTGATAAGCAGCATACTGGGAATTATCGCTTGATAACGGTAGAAGCGGGTGTAGCGTCAGTGTCATGGTGGCGCGGAGCAACGGCACCGTGTCACCCGAGGTGAGTGTCACAGCGATTTGACTGGTCACAGTATTGAAACATTTCTCATGTAGTGCAATTTCTCATTGAGTGCGAATCACACGGTCGTCGTTTTCTGCCCTATGCCACGGCTCAAGCCAGTGCATTTGGTAAAAAACCCTTATTTTGAAGCACCAGATCTCCTAAACAGGATGTGCGATGACGTCATGCTGTTTCTGGTGTCTTGACTAACCTGTCCTCTCACCATCTGAGCAAAAAGTTCTGGGTCAAAAGTCAGGAAGTGACGTCCAGCCCTAGTTGATTTACCTGAGCGCTCCACGACATTCTGGGGCAGAACCATCGGATTGCTTGAAAATAATACGGAAAATAACTAAGCCAAATAAATGCAAAATGTTTAAACACTTGCTGTAATGCACCGTATCATGATGTTTAGGATTTTAAATTAGGTTATTTTAGTGGCACAAAATAAATAAAGCCATTGTTAATAACAGTGACAGGGACCGTTACCCCTTTTTGGGGGGCCCTGAGCTTGAGCCTCTTAGTGATCACAAGTAAAGATCTCAACGGGTTTGATAATTAAGGCCCCGGCCCTAACAGTTCAGGCCCGACTAAATGGAATAGATTCTAGGCCCTACCCGGCCCTAAACTGTCAGGTTTGGGCAAAATTTGAGAATTGACCACAGATTAAAAATGAAATGGCAATCAGCACCATCTTCATAATAGGTAAATAGAGAAAATAACTATTATTGTTGTTACTATAGTAAAATAATTCAATATGTATTATTTATTCATGGTGCCCGAGGCCCTACCCAGCCTGATTAGCATAGATTTTAGGCCCGCGATGTTCTAACCTCTGACCCCCCCCCCTCCCCCCACAGAGCCCTACAGTCCAGCCGTGTGGGTGATGATGTTCTAACCTCTGACCCCCCCCCCCCCTCCTCCCCCACAGAGCCCTACAGTCCAGCCGTGTGGGTGATGATGTTCGTCATGTGTCTGACCGTTGTGGCGGTCACTGTGTTCGTCTTCGAGTACTGCAGTCCTGTGGGATACGACCGCAGCCTGACCACTGCTAAAGGTAACATTTAGACCATTCACCGTGTTCGTCTTCGAGTACTGCAGTCCTGTGGGATACGACCGCAGCCTGACCACTGCTAAAGGTAACATTTATACCATTTATACTGACCTGACCACTGCTAAAGGTAACATTTATACCATTCACTGTGTTCGTCTTCGAGTACTGTAGCCCTGTGGGCTACGACCGCAGCCTGACCTCTGCTAAAGGTAACATTTATACCATTCACTGTGTTCGTCTTCGAGTACTGTAGCCCTGTGGGATACGACCGCAACCTGACTACTGCTAAAGGTAACATTTAGACCATTTATACTGACCTGACTACTGCTAAAGGTAACATTTAGACCATTTATACTGACCTGACTACTGCTAAAGGTAACATTTAGACCATTTATACTGACCTGACTACTGCTAAAGGTAACATTTAGACCATTTACACTGACCTCAGTCACCACAGATAAAGGTAACATTCACACCATTTAAACTGACCACAGCTAAAGCTCTACGGACCACCTGTGGAAAACCCCTGTTCAATCGTTTTCATGCTAAGGACCCTAAAATGTAGATGTATGTATTTATTTATTTATTTATCCACAGAGTTCCATTCATCCCAGAATGCAACGCTGCAGACAGAGCAGCCGCCGTTAATTAGCATCAGTCGCTACGCTAATGGAAGTAGTGATTGATGGTGTCAGAGCTGCAGTTAGAGTCGTGTATTTACCAATACCAAAATGACCTTATTGACAAATAATTGTTGATACAAATACTTTTCAGATACAGTATTTGCAGATACTGATATGAACAAAGAAGGTCCGATACCATACTTGTCCCGATACTGATAAAGTATCGGGACATACCTAGCACAATCTGGAGTGAAATAAGTGAATTTAAAAAGCAGAGGGATCCAGTCCTTTACAAGGACATTTCAGATCAACATCTCCTGAATACTGAAGGACTCAAACCGTCGATGTTTCTACACTCTCTATAGAGTAG
>CM076981.1:16543070-16560570 GCA_039105355.1 Benthosema pterotum
TTCAAATATAATTCAAATTAAAGTGCTTCTATATAAAATGATGTGAACCACTACTATTGCTACTAACTAACTACAGCTGTGTCACCACTAAACTAACAGCATTTCATCATTGAAAACAGAAAACTCTCTGAGTCAGACCTTTAGCTTTATGCATGCTGCGTGTCTGGTGCAACTTCAACAACAACTGATGATCAATCAATCAATCAATCAAACTTTATTACAGACGCATGGTCCATAGACAGTAAAAAGACATACAAACACAAGTACAGACAGAGGCAGACAATGTCTACATAAAATCATAAAATCCAACTGTACAGGCTAACACGCCAATGGCTCCACAGTTTGGAAACAAATCTGACTGAGCTCAATACTGGGTTTGTCAGAATTAAAACAATGCTGTTGTCAGAATCTGACAACCTACACATACATCTGTACATGAGGTTCCTCAGCACAGCAGAGCAGGTGGGTACACCAATACAGACAAACATTTCACTTGCACTGCTGCAGCGTGGCACTTTAAGCAGCAGTCTCATAGCATCATTATAAGCCACATTGAGTTTCTGCATACTGCTCTTTTTGTAGCATCTCCACAGATGGGCAGTATACATTGGTGTACAAAAGGTTTTGAATAAAATGGCCTTCACCTGGGCTGAACACATACTGAACTTACGTACAATCATGTTTGCTTGTGCATATAGCATTCTTCGTTGCCGGTAAATGTCCTTATCGTCTGATAGGTCATTTGTTAGATAATGGCCTAAGTACTTGACCTCATCACGGACCTCAAGGGCCGTATCTGACAGAAAAAAGACTGGGAAAGATAGTTTACCATCTTCCTTTGATCTTACAATCATGATATTGCTCTTTTTAGCATTATATATTAAATCATTTTCTGGGCCATATTGAGAGCAGACCCTCAGTAGTTGCTGAAGGCCAGCGCTATACGGGCACAGGATGACCAGGTCATCCGCATACATCAGGTGGTTGATGACTGTGCTGCCAACCCGACACCCTGTATTACAGCTGTTCAACTGTTTAGAGAGGTCATCCATGTATAAATTAAAAACCAGGGGGGATAAAATGCTCCCCTGTCTCACGCCATTTTTTACTGTGAAATGGGACGAGACACAGTTTCCCCATCTAACGCACATTGTTTGACGTGCGTACCAAAACGCTAATATTCTTATTAAAAAAGAAGGAACACCTCTGTTCTGTAACTTAATGAACAGTTTTTCATGATTGACACGATCAAAGGCCTTGGATAAATCAATAAAACAAGTAAAAATAGTAGAGTTATGACCATTATATACAGTGGTAAGCACTTGAGACTGGCAGTGTTACCATTTCAAGTGCTTACCACTGTAAGTCTAAAATTTCTTTTAGTGCAAAAATACACATATCTGTACCATGCTTGGGTTTAAAACCGAACTGGTTGTCAGATGTCAGGACAAACTTCTCTATTCTATTCAGTATAGTCCTCTCCAGTACTTTAGATAGGATACTGGCCAGGGCTATTGGCCGATAATTATCAGAACTATTCAGCTTGCCAGACTTATCTTTGACAACAGGCACTAGTAACACTGATAAAATAGAGCTTGGTAAAATACCATGTATTAAAAATCCAGTAAAGCACATAGACAGTAGGGGGCAGAGTTTTCTGCCTGCAAATTTCAAATGCTCAGCTGATATTTGGTCCATACCACATGCTTTGTTATCTTTTAAACTGCTGATTGCTCCATACATTTCTTGTGGGGAAATAGTAATATCCTCACTGTGTTCAATTTTCTCCACAATAAAAGATTGGCTTTGTACACCGTTGAACAAATCATAATAATGTTTTACATTTATTTAGTACTTTGATTTCTTTCCAGAAATCATTTACATTATGTTACATTATTTGCAAGGGAATCAGCCCTCATTGCATTTTCATTATTTTTTATGTAACGCAAGGCATATTTAAAATTTGCATTAGAGCGTTTCTTTTGCTCAAACAAGGGACCTTGTCTTTGCCTTCCTGAACTAACCCAGGCTTTGAAGGCTCTCCTGGCCTCAGCATGAAGCTCACTCACATGTTCTTTCCAACCAGGCTTAGCCTGGTGTCTATTGGTCCTACGTTTACACAGAGGCCTGCTGGACTTAATAAGGGACTCTACAATGCAGTCATACAAATTACACAGATCATTGCTATGTTGAGGGTTATTACAGTTTACATCACTGCACACAACAGCATCTCTAGGCAGTACAATATTACTCAACAGGGAGTTGGACTGAAACTGGTACTGATTTATATCATCCTCAGTCAAGTTAGACCAGTTAATTCTCCCAGAACTCATATTGCTGTCCATGGGCAACAAAGTAGGTACCTGACCCATATTTATAGAGAAGGAAAAAGGTACATGATCTGAAGTGGCAAATTCATAACAAATTCTCATAGAGTGTAGAGAGTCATGTGCATCGGCTGTACATATGCAGTGATCCAACCACGAGGTTGTGTGCCACGCCTCACTGATATAAGAGTATCTGTCAACAGGCAGCAGTAACTTACTGGATAGAATCAATCCACTCTCAGTACAGAACTGTATTAAATGTTTTGCAAACAAAGAGTTGACATCAGAAATGTCAGAGTTCATATCTCCCACAACATATATGCATGTGGAGTCATTGCCCTCAATAAAAGATGAGATACATGCCAGTCTGTTCAGATATTCATCTTCATTATGTGAACTTTCATATGGTGTGTAAATGTTCAGTATTATGATCTTTTTACCACCACAATCGAATTCAATTCCTATGGCCCAGTCCACATCCATTCTCACTACATTAACTAGCTGATCGTACTTTTTATTCCAGAAAATGGCAACCCCTCCAGGTATTCTACCACGAACAATGTTGTTGCTCAGGTCAGTAGTAGATTCCCCTGCCCCATAGAAATGGGGCAGGGGAATGATGCTTATATTGATGCTTTTCTTGCATAAAATAATCCTGTAACCAAAAATATTAACGATGTGGCTTCATTGCCAATGAAGCCACCACCATACCATTTTCTCCTGCCCTCCTAATTGGCAAATGTTACATCCGCCCCTGCAGTGGGTCTCAGTGCGTAGCGCTGGTTGGTTGGTTGGTGATCCAGTGTCTCAGCCGCTATCCCAGAACCGGATTAAGCTAAACATCCTCAGTGATCTACAGGCTGTGTTTGTGTGTGGTGTGTGTGTGTGTGTGTGTGTGTGTGTGTGGTGTGTGTGTGTGTGTGTGTGTGTTGTGTGTGTGTGTGTGAGTGGGTGTGTGTGTGTGTGTGTGTGTGCGCGCGCGCGTGTGTGTGTGTGTTGCGTGCTCAGTGGTTCCTATAGATTAGTTATACTATTACCCCAGAGGGGATTAGAACCCTCTCGCCTGTACGTGGGGTTTGTGAGATCAATTCACTGGAGATGATGTTTACCTACAGAGGGATAATGCTTGTTTCAGAATAATATTCTTTAACAATAATTCTCTGACTCCAACTAAGTTTTCAAGTAACTGTGGTGATTCAGGTGTGATATTTATTTCACCCTGACATGTACAGTTTGATTATGACCAGCGATGGACGTATAATTTAAGTAAATTCTCCCTTCACTGTATAAGGGATTTTATGTTTTAATGTTTGTGAAAGACAAATATCTACAACGTTAATGGCTAAATATCGCCCTCAACAATGTGAGTACCTTTTTTCCCTTGCTGCCAGTTAGATCCCTCAGGTGATCTTTGGGCGACAGCCTGCTGATTCTACAGTTCAGGGATGGATCTAGGCTTGGGTATGGGGGGGGGGGCAATGCCCTCTAAATGCCCAGACTGCACCACCAAACATAATGGCATGCAAAATATTTCAAATTAAAGTGCTTCTATTTAAAATGATGTGAAACACTACTACTGCTACTAACTAACTACAGCTGTGTCACCACTAAACCAACAGCATTTCATCATTGAAAACAGAAAACTCTCTGAGTCAGACCTTTAGCTTTATTCATGTCTGTTGCAACTTCAACAACAACTGATGTTATTATTGATGCTTTACTTGACTAATAAAAGCCCTGTAACTGAAAATGGTATGGGTGCGGCTTCACCCATACCATTTTCTCCTGCCCCCCCCCCCCCCCGCTCCAGATCCTCTATAGATCACATGTCCAGTATAATCCATGGATCACATCAAAGATCTCTCTGACCTCCAACACAAACCATGTGATCCTACAGTACAACCCTGACCATAGGGAGGGGTATGTGTGCGTGTGCATGTCTGTGTGTGTGTGTGTGTGTGTGTGTGTGTGTGTGTGTGTGTGTGTGTGTGTGTGTGTGTGTGTGTGTGTTGTGTGTGTGTGTGTGTGTGTGTGTGTGTGTGTGTGTGTGTGTGTGTGTGTGTGAGAGACTTTCTGCTATATCTGCACACTGGTTGTGGGTTAGGGTTAAGGTTAGATCAGTGGTTTTCAACCCTTTTTCATCCCAGGGACCACTATTTATTCAGTATTTGAGCCACGGAGGACCACCATTTGATGACATTTTAGCCCCACAGACGCCAAAACCAAAGATTTCTTTTGCTTTTGTCCACAATTCCAGGCTGGATTTGGGGAAACCAAACAGTCCAACATACAGATCAAAATGACCATTAATCTTCTACATTCTCTAGTTGTGTAGACTTGGGATAATTCACATGATGAATATTTTTACTCTTGAGAGTGTAAACATGAAACCAAATGGACCCGCAAGGGTCCTCTGGGTGTGGAACTATAGTGGTCCTCTGGAGTGAGTGTGGAACTATAGCGGTCCTCTGGAGTGAGTGTGGAACTATAGTGGTCCTCTGGAGTGAGTGTGGAACTATAGCGGTCCTCTGGAGTGAGTGTGGAACTATAGTGGCCCTCTGGAGTGAGTGTGGAACTATAGCGGTCCTCTGGAGTGAGTGTAGAACTATAGCGGTCCTCTGGAGTGAGTGTGGAACTATAGCGGTCCTCTGGAGTGAGTGTGGAAACTATAGCGGTCCTCTGGAGTGAGTGTGGAACTATAGTGGTCCTCTGGAGTGAGTGTGGAACTATAGCGGTCCTCTGGAGTGAGTGTGGAACTATAGTGGTCCTCTGGAGTGAGTGTGGAACTATAGCGGTCCTCTGGAGTGAGTGTGGAACTATAGTGGCCCTCTGGAGTGAGTGTGGAACTATAGCGGTCCTCTGGAGTGAGTGTGGAACTATAGCGGTCCTCTGGAGTGAGTGTGGAACTATAGTGGCCCTCTGGAGTGAGTGTGGAACTATAGCGGTCCTCTGGAGTGAGTGTGGAACTATAGCGGTCCTCTGGAGTGAGTGTGGAACTATAGTGGCCCTCTGGAGTGAGTGTGGAACTATAGCGGTCCTCTGGAGTGAGTGTGGAACTATAGTGGTCCTCTGGAGTGAGTGTGGAACTATAGCGGTCCTCTGGAGTGAGTGTGGAACTATAGCGGTCCTCTGGAGTGAGTGTGGAACTATAGCGGTCCTCTGGAGTGAGTGTGGAACTATAGTGGCCCTCTGGAGTGAGTGTGGAACTATAGCGGTCCTCTGGAGTGTGAACTTTCTATAGCGGTCCTCTGGAGTGAGTGTGGAACTATAGCGGTCCTCTGGAGTGAGTGTGGAACTATAGTGGCCCTCTGGAGTGAGTGTGGAACTATAGCGGTCCTCTGGAGTGAGTGTGGAACTATAGCGGTCCTCTGGAGTGAGTGTGGAACTATAGCGGTCCTCTGGAGTGAGTGTGGAACTATAGCGGTCCTCTGGAGTGAGTGTGGAACTATAGCGGTCCTCTGGAGTGTGGAAATATGCATACATGCACAGTAGCTTGTTACAAGTAGCTAAGATACATAGCTTAACTACATTTTCCCATAGCTTGTAGTGTAGCTTACTACATTTGTTCAGGGACTAGCTTGCAGTGAAGCTACACTACTTGTTTCGTGTAGCTTGTAATGTAGCTACACCACTTCTTTCGAGTAACAAGGAAAGTAGCTTGCTACATTTTCCCACACACATTTTCAAATTCCACCCATTTTTAATGGGTAGAAAACCTCTAATATACATCCCAAAACTTAAACATGCCACCATCCTATGTTCAAACCCACCCCTAAATTATTATTATGTTTTTTATTTATATTATTTTATTATTATGATTATTATTTAGAAGGTTGTACATTAAGTTGAGATATATATTTATATCATGTAGTGTTGATGTAGCAAGCTACATCAAGCTACTTTTGTCGTGTAGCTTGTAGTGTAGCTTGCTACAATTTTCTGGGGATAGCTTGTAGTGTAGCTTGGCTACATGTTTTCGAGAGTAGCAAGTAGTGTAGCTTGCTACATTTTCCCAGTAACTTGCCCAACACTGTACATGCACTTGTGACCGCAGAAAGAGATTTGCACACACATTGTTGTACACAAATACATGGAAATACCAATGTCTATGTTCTGTGGTGAGGGAGTATAATAGAGACAATAAATACACTCCTATTTGCATCCACTTTGTTCATATAATCTCAGTCAAATGCCTGCACACACACACCAGGGGCGGATGTAGCATTTCCCAATTGGGGGGGTGGCTGGAGAAAATGGTATGGGGGCGGCTTCATCGCCCGTGTCGCTTCGCGCCACGGGCGATGAAGCCACACCCATACCATTTTCAGTTACAGGATTTTATTAGTAAAGTAAAGCATCAATAATAACTAGAGCTGTCAGTCGATTAAAATATTTAATCGCGATTAATCGCATGATGGCCCATAGTTAATCTTCGATTAATCGCAAATTAATCGCATATTTTCATATTTTCAAATTTCCCGATATACTCCCGATATCCGATATCAGCAAAAATATATACAGTTTATTATGTTTTTTTTTTTTTTTTTTTTTTTTTTTAAACTGGGGACCCCCCAAAATAATTTCAGGACCACTGAGGGGTCACAACGAACAGGTTGAGAACACCTGCCTTAAACACTGCTTAAAAAAAGAAGAACTATGTTGGTCGATGTAAGATGTAAGATGATCACACAGGTGTGATTTTTAGTTAATTAGCAATAAAATAAAAATAGTTTTCCCCTTGCTACATTACAGTATATCAGCCTTTTCATTATTTTCAAAGGGAAAAAACACCTTATATCTTTGTGCCAACAATACTCCAGGTAATAAAAAATACCCTATAGAGCACACACTACGCTATGGCTGTGGGAGAGGAGAGCTGTGTTTGGAGGGGAGGAGGGAGCACAGCTGTTTAACAAGCTTAATTGTGTTGCCAACTGCCAAAATCCAAAATGCACTAGTGGCACTTCCAAAATGCACTAGAAGTAGCTAGAGCAGTGGTTTTCAACCAGCTGAAAAGCACTAGATTTTCCACCAGGAGTTTCTCAATAATTTTGGCGCTAGGGGAGTCTGGAAAAAAACTAAATATAGTTACAAATGCGCCAAGTTGGCAACACTACTGCTGGCCATGCTGTCGTGATTATAGATGTACAACCCCAATTCCGTTGAAGTTGGGACGTTGTGTAAAATGTAAATAAAAACAGAATGCATTGATTTGCAAATCGTTTTCAACCTCTATTCAGTTAAATACACCACAAAGACAATATATTTAATGTTCAAACTGATAAACTTTATTGTTTTTTGAAATTATACAATCTTTTGTAAATTGATCCCTGCAACACGTACCAAAAAAGTTGGGACGGGGGCAACAAAAGACTGGGAAAGGTCATAAATGCACAAATAACGCCTGTTTGGAACATTCCACAGGTAAACAGGTTAATCTTAAACAGTTTAATATCGTTATTGGGTATAACAGGACCATCCCAGTCGTTCACAATCAAAGATGGGGCGAGGTTCACCACTTTGTGAACAATTCTGTGAGAAAATCATCCAACGGTTTAAAAACAATGTTTCTCAACATTCAATTGCAAGGAATTTGGTGATTTCATCATCTACAGTCCATAATATAATCAAAACGTTCAAAGAATCTGAAGAACTTGCTATACTAAAGCGACAAGGCTGAAAACCAACACAGAATACTTGTGACCTTTGATCCCTCAGGTGGTTCTGCATTAAAAACTGACATCATTGTGTAAAGGATATTACTGTGTGGACTCAGGAACACTCAGAAAACCATTGTCAGTTTACATAATTTGTCGCTACACCTGCGATTGCAAGTTAAAACTCTACCATGCAAAGCAAAGCCATACATCAGAAAGGTTGGTTTGAAAAAACAACCAGAAAAACAACCAGAAATGCCTTCTCTGGGTACAATATCATTTGAAATGGTTAGACACAAAGTGGAAAAGTGTGCTGTGGTCTGATGAGTCCAATTTCTAATGATAGTGGACCCAGAGAAGGCATTTCTGGTTGTTTTTCAAACCAACCTTTCTAATGTATGGCTTTGCTTTGCATGGTAAAGTTTTAACTTGCACTCGCAGGTGTAGCGACAGATTATTTAAACTGACAATGGTTTTCTGAGTGTTCCTGAGTCCACACAGTAATATCCTTTACACAATGATGTCAGTTTTTAATGCAGAGCCACCTGAGGGATCAAAGGTCACAAGTATTCTGTGTTGGTTTTCAGCCTTGTCGCTTTAGTATAGCAAGTTCTTCAGATTCTTTGAACGTTTTGATTATATTATGGACTGTAGATGATGAAATCACCAAATTCCTTGCAATTGAATGTTGAGAAACATTGTTTTTAAACTGTTGGATGATTTTCTCACAGAATTGTTCACAAAGTGGTGAACCTCGCCCCATCTTTGATTGTGAACAACTGGGATGGTCCTGTTATACCCAATCACGATATTAAACTGTTTAAGATTAACCTGTTTACCTGTGGAATGTTCCAAACAGGCGTTATTTGTGTATTCATGACCTTTCTCAGTCTTTTGTTGCCCCTGTCCCAACTTTTTTGGTACGTGTTGCAGGATCAATTTACAAAAGATTGTATAATTTCAAAAAACAATAAAGTTTATCAGTTTGAACATTAAATATATTGTCTTTATGGTGTATTCAACTGAATAGAGGTTGAAAACGATATGCAAATCAATGCATTCTGTTTTTATTTACATTTTGCACAACGTCCCAACTTCAACGGAATTGGGGTTGTACGTTTACGTATCGCTCCGCTCCGGCTGCCTGGCTATATCTTGCAACGTTTTTGCTGGGATTATGCATTGGATTTACAAGCAAAACTGAAGGATTATACTTTTTGATGATCACTTTGAGAAAGGGTAAGTCATCAGGCCACCTCTCTCTCTCTTTCCCTGCTTGCTGCTTTGCTGCTATCGAAAGGAGGAACAGTCTCCGTCCATCTCCCTCTCCCTCTCCCTTTCTCTCTCTCTCTCTCTCCCTTTCTCTCTCTCTCTCTCTCTCTCTCTCTCTCTCTCTCTCTCTCTGTCCCTCTCTCTCTCTCTCTCTCTCCCTCTCCCCATCCCTCTCTCTGTCTGTCTCTCGCTTGCTACTGTATGTGCGCACGTTGCATGGCGAAGTGCCTCTCTGTTCCGTTAATGCATGGGACATACGTGCCCAGTTCTCATCAAAATAGTGTGCTGTGTTCGTCACAGTAGTGGTTCTACAGTAGTGGTTCTGCAGTGGTTCGTAGGTCCAGTCGTTTGATTCAATCCGTGTTATTTCACGCAAACCCTCGTCCTCCACAATGTTAATCGGCCTGCATGGGGGTGGCGGGGGGGGGGGGGGGGGTCCGTGCGTTAATCTCGCGTTAATTTTTTTGACGCCGTTAACGCACGGCTGAGTTAACGCGAGATTAACGCGTTAACGCCGGCAGCCTAAATAATAACATCAGTTGTTGTTGAAGTTGCAACAGACAGGCAGCATGCATAAAGCTAAAGGTCTGACTCAGAGAGTTTTCTGTTTTCAATGATGAAATGCTGTTGGTTTAGTGGTGACACAGCTGTAGTTAGTTAGTAGCAGTAGTAGTGTTTCACATCATTTTAAATAGAAGCACTTTAATTTGAAATATATTTGAAATTTGGCTGTTTTGCATGCCGTCATGTTTGGGTATTTAGGGGGCATTACCCCCCCCCCCCCCCCATGCCCATACCTAGATCCGCCCCTGACACACACACACACACACGGTCCATGGTTAAACAGAGCGTGCACGGCGGTGTGCACGGCGGTGTGCACGGAGGTGACAGCTCCATTCATTGTTCTGTTGTGTAAAGGTCACTCGGTAAGCAGGATGAACCGATCTATACTACTGCTGGGTGTGTGTGTGTGTGTGTGTGTATGTGTGTGTGTGGTGTGTGTGTGTGTGTATGTGTGTGTGTGCGTGTGCGTGTGCGTGTGCGTGTGCGTGTGCGTGCGCGTGCGCGTGCGCGTGCGCGTGCGCGTGTGTGTGTGTGTGCGTGTGCGTGTGCGTGTGCGCGTGTGTGCGTGTGTGTGTGTGCTAATTGAGCAGACTGTTCCCAACACAGTGCAGCACATGTGAGTTTTTTTCACTGGACTCGTCGGTGAAAAGCTCTCAGCTGCGTTTGTTTATTTATTTTGATAAATCAATGCTATTGAACCTCCTCTATGTGTTGGTTAGAATGATGAACTGATGGAAACTATCTAGAAAGTGCTTTGTAGAAAAACCTCTCAGCTCCACTGGAGCCTCAAACTGCCTGATAAAAATAACAGACATCATAAAGCAGGGGTTTTCAACAGGTGGTCCGTGGACCACCAGTGGTCCTTGAGAGGGTTCCAGGTGGTCCCCAGGCTAAATGATGGAAAGTTGGTTAACCAGATGTAACTCTTGAGAATGTAAAATTGAAACCAATAATATTCATCATGTGAATTAGCACCACTTAATTAAGAACTTTACACTGTTTTGGTGGCAAAATACAGCCTGGAATTGTGGACAAAATTGAAAGAATTCTTTAATTTTAGGTCATTGAAGTGAAAATGTAATCAAATGGTGGTCCTCCGTGGTTCAAATGCTGAATAAATGGTGGTCCCTGGAGTCAAAAAGGTTGAAAACCAGTGTGCTATAGAGCTGAGGGGTCCTGTCCCTTTCATGGCGTCGCCCCCGTGGTCCAGAAATGATTCATTGGCCTTGTAGACTTTTCCAAAATACTATACTATATATACTGTTATCAAGACAATTACGCTGCGGACGAACACAACTCAGGTTGTGACAAAACATGACAACAGACGATACAATAAATAAATTCAGGATAAATTGATGAAAGTGGAGAGACTTAAGGCTCCATCATACTCCAGAGTGAAGTGAGGTCCTGAGGTAAGCTGTATTACATAGTAACTGTAGCTGTCCATGGTCCTGAGGTAAATGTATTTATTACATAGTAACTGTAGCTGTCCATGGTCCTGAGGTAAAGCTGTATTTATTACATAGTAACTGTAGCTGTCCATGGTCCTGAGGTAAAGCTGTATTTATTACATAGTAACTGTAGCTGTCCATGGTCCTGAGGTAAATGTATTTATTACATAGTAACTGTAGCTGTCCATGGTCCTGAGGTAAATGTATTTATTACATAGTAACTGTAGCTGTCCATGGTCCTGAGGTAAATGTATTTATTACATAGTAACTGTAGCTGTCCATGGTCCTGAGCTAAATGTATTTATTACATAGTAACTGTAGCTGTCCATGGTCCTGAGGTAAATGTATTTATTACATAGTAACTGTAGCTGTCCATGGTCCTGAGGTAAAGCTGTATTTATTACATAGTAACTGTAGCTGTCCATGGTCCTGAGGTAAATGTATTTATTACATAGTAACTGTAGCTGTCCATGGTCCTGAGGTAAAGCTGTATTTATTACATAGTAACTGTAGCTGTCCATGGTCCTGAGGTAAAGCTGTATTTATTACATAGTAACTGTAGCTGTCCATGGTCCTGAGGTAAAGCTGTATTTATTACATAGTAACTGTAGCTGTCCATGGTCCTGAGGTAAATGTATTTATTACATAGTAACTGTAGCTGTCCATGGTCCTGAGGTAAGCTGTATTTATTACATAGTAACTGTAGCTGTCCATGGTCCTGAGGTAAAGCTGTATTTATTACATAGTAACTGTAGCTGTCCATGGTCCTGAGATAAATGTATTTATTACATAGTAACTGTAGCTGTCCATGGTCCTGAGTAAATGTATTTATTACATAGTAACTGTAGCTGTCCATGGTCCTGAGGTAAAGCTGTATTTATTACATAGTAACTGTAGCTGTCCATGGTCCTGAGGTAAATGTATTTATTACATAGTAACTGTAGCTGTCCATGGTCCTGAGGTAAGCTGTATTTATTACATAGTAACTGTAGCTGTCCATGGTTCTGAGGTAAATGTATTATTACATAGTAACTGTAGCTGTCCGTGGTCCTGGGGTATGTATTTATTACATAGTAACTGTAGCTGTCCATGGTCCTGAGGTAAATGTATTTATTACATAGTAACTGTAGCTGTCCATGGTCCTGATGTAAGCTGTATTTATTACATAGTAACTGTAGCTGTCCATGGTCCTGAGGTAAATGTATTTATTACATAGTAACTGTAGCTGTCCATGGTCCTGAGGTAAAGCTGTATTTATTACATAGTAACTGTAGCTGTCCATGGTCCTGAGGTAAATGTATTTATTACATAGTAACTGTAGCTGTCCATGGTCCTGAGGTAAATGTATTTATTACATAGTAACTGTAGCTGTCCATGGTCCTGAGGTAAATGTATTTATTACATAGTAACTGTAGCTGTCCATGGTCCTGAGGTAAATGTATTTATTACATAGTAACTGTAGCTGTCCATGGTCCTGAGGTAAGCTGTATTTATTACATAGTCAATCCTTGAGGACACCACAGTGAGTATGAAGGCCTCACTGCATTCACCTTCCACAGTGAATGCAGTGAGGCCTTCATACTCACTGTATTCAGCGCCGATTCTTCCCATACGCAGACTACGCACTCTGCGTAGGGCCCCCGATTGCCCAAAGCCCCCCCCCCCCCGCCCAAAGCCCCCCCCCCCCCCCCCCCCCTCGCCAGCTCTGAGTAAATAGCTACGGTAATTGAAAGAACTGTTATTTACGCAAATAACGTAGAGTGGGCGCATGTACGTTTATTGAATCGCGGAGCATTACGCAAATAACGTACAGCGGGCGAACGTAACCACTCTAGTGCATGGTAGTTCTGTACGTAGAAGGGAAATCTTCTTCCGTAAACAGCGTTACTTGAATCATGCCCGCTGTCGCGTTTTTTTTACACCACGCAGAAACGCCCCCCCTTTTGCTTAGCATGTTTGGTCAACAACATCATTAGTTCACGATATGAAAAAAGGAGCAGCAGCAGTCAGGTAGGCTGGCAGGCTAACGCTATTTCGGTTGTGCTGTTAAATGCTGGGTTCGCGTTAGTGTGGTGTTGTGTTGTACAAAATGTTTTTTTTGGTGGCAGAGATACAAGCTTGTTAATAATATCTCCTATCATGCCCAAAGCTTAGCGTATTATGGATATAGACAGTTATGTCAACTCCATTCACTTCATGAAGCCACTCCCATCACAGAGTCTCTGTGACTGATGTTTTATGTGGCACTATTATGCTACTACACAGAATGTGTTGGTTACTGTAGCCTACAATACTTTGACGGTGAACAAATATTTTCAACTCTTATTTGTCCCTATTCTAGACCTGCTACATCTCTACATAAGAGACAGTTTCATAGTTTTGTTGTTGGTCAGGATTGAAATAGCAATAAATACATTCATTTGAAAAGGAAACATTGGAGAGAGTGTGTGTTTTTGTGTGTGTGTGTGTGGTGTGTGTGTGTGTGTGTGGTGTGGTGTGTGTGTGTGTGTGTGTGTGTGTGTGTGTGTCTCCATAGGTTTATAACAATTAACTTATCTATAATGTATTTCTCCGCAAAAAAATGGCCAAAATAACAAAAAAGGCCAAAATCAGCGCCTGAGAAGCAGGGCCCCTAGTAAAAAACCTGCTTAGGGCCCCTTGGAGGCCAGAATCGGCACTGACTGTGGTGTCCTCAAGGATTGACTCCGCCCACCTGTTTAGAGTTGGTAACCAAATGGACCCTTATGTCTGTAACTCTTGAGATCGTAAAATGAAATCAAATGGACCCTTACGGGTCCAGAATAAATAGTGGGCCCTGGAATGAAAATGGTATCAAAACACTGATATAGTCGAAAAAAGAAGAGCGAATTGTCCGCTGTTTCCATTAACTGATGAAATGCGACTTGTGGGAGTCTAGGGAAAACAAAATAGGTTCATGAAACAAGCAATAGGTGGCACAGTTTTGTCAGTAACGTGATACGTATGGTTATTTTACATATATTTTTACTTATGAAGTTATTTTAGGCTTTATACACGGACTGCCTGCTTTATTCCTATTGAACTATATGATCTGTTGTGCTGTGCAGAGGCTGTTCTGGCTCTGCTGTAGCAAAAACGGAATAAGGGCAGAGCCCGGTCATGTAAAACAGCTGTTTATGTCTGATATCACTTGAGTATCTTAGCTATCATGCATGATGATACAGATACTGTATATATAGGACCTGTAGCTACCCTGCGACTTTCATGAACAAACGCAACGTGAGTCCCCTTGGCTTGGATGTCTGTGTGCGCACTGCCCTCGTCCGTTTTGAGCGGTTTTGTAGAAATTATAACTTTCATTAACAAATAACAATGCTCTCATCAGCGGACCAGAACTCTTCAAATGCGCTATAATGCGTGTCTTGTGCTTTTCAATATAAAGTCTTTTCGCAAGCTGTTTCCATACCTCATTTGCGCATTAGACTCTTTCGATACGCTCCAAAATACGGCACCTTTCAGCGAGAAAGTATTTTTGCGCAAAATGGAAACTTATTCGCATTTTGAAGTGTTTCCATTCATCATTCTCTTCGCAAGAGCCGTTTTTGCGCAAAAATAGGGCTTATGGAAACGTGGCTAATGTTATTATATATAGGGGCATTCATTCCATCAGGCTCTTTGCAGAGCTCAGGGATTGTCTGTATTTTTCTGGATGCACAATAACTCCAGCTCTGTGCTTAGATAAATACAATAACACCAGCTCTGTGCTTTGATAAATACTGTACACACATCAGAGGTCTCTGCATAGCGGGGGTTTGTTGAGGATTAGCACTAACACCTCAGTGATCTATAGTCTGGATTAACTCACTGTGTTAATGCTGTATTGGATGTGTTTCTGCGTCTACAGTCGTCTCATATGGATTAGATGCTGTTGAAAGGTGATCTCGGTGCTATGAGAGTTAAAGGAAGGTGCTACGGTCACCCTATACTTCAGTATGTTGACACCATCATGGAGATCACCTCCATGCCACGCCCCGCAATGAATTAATTGGTTCTAAAGTATCCCAGATTATGGTAGTTAAATGAAATGTTGGGACATGTGGAGTCTCAGTTGGTGGACTTCATATAAGATATTTTTTTATACTATATATATATATATATATATATATATATATATATATATATATATATATATATATATATATATATATATTATATATATATATATAATATATATATTAGAAGTTCGGGGCGCGAACGTCTAGCGCCACGCGTTGGATCTGTGAGGAAGTAAATATCATGAGTTATTGTTTTTAATCAAATAGCTAGTTGATGGAAAACTGCAGGGGTTCTGAAGTAGTGGATTGCAAGCCATAGGCTACATTAAAGTACGGTAATCAACGTTGACATAGACAACACATAAATAATGAGTAATATTCTGAATGGTGTTACAAATCAAAATATTGTTATTGACATATCAAATATGAACAGTGACAATTTCAAGTGCTAAGTGCTGACCACTGCAGGCTACATGCCTGCAAATATAATCAATTGGATCTATCATCTGGGCGTCTTTTAGCAACACATTAAGTCAAAGGTAGGAAAGAACTTTGCAGAAGCTGTGTGGTGGAAACGAACGTCAGTGTAGGCTACTAAGCACGGCCGCACGGTTCATTTTCACCGTAGTTCAGACTTGGAGACGGTACGGCGTCAGAGAGTGCTGCAGGCTGCGTGTGTGCGCACGTATTGATGATCAATCAGTGTTTTTAAGCGACTTTCTTCACGCCAATTCACGTCTCTAGATCTCCTCTGTGTCTCTCGATCGTTTCGTCTCTGTTGTTGAAATAGTTTATAGTGAGGTATGGCTGTGTAAGCACGCGCGTCCAAAACCAGTGTGTTCAGTGATGTGATCGTTAGATCATTGGTTTACAACCCTTTTGATAGTACGAGGGTCCACTATTTATTCAGCCTTCGATACACGGACCAGCATGTGATGACATTTTAGCCCCACAGACCCCAAACGCATGATGTCTTTTGCATTGTCCACAATACCAGACTGCCTGGATTGGGGAAACAAAACAGTCAAACATAGATCCAATATAGAACTCATAGTCGAACGTGCAGTTTATTGTTAGACACAACACGTGTGATGCATGGGTCGAAATGAGTGGAATACGATCGTGTTTGCAGTGGATCGTGTTTGCAGTGGAAATTGTAATACAATACTGTTAATACAGTTAACCAACTTTCGATAATTGAGCTAAGGACCACCTGGAACCCTCAGAAGTGCCACTGGTGGTCCCCGCCCGGCCGACTGGTTGAAAACCACGTGAGTTAGATGTCCCCTCCAGTGTTTGGAAATACGTCCGTTTGAAAAATCAGTGGGCAAAGGTGCTACATGAACGGGATGGCTGCGCCATGATGGCATGCCTGTACATGTCTACGGAGTTGTCGCAACTCTGTCTACTGTCTGTAACACTGTGGCCATGCAAGGGCATGCAGAGTCAGAGTTGCGACATCAATGGCATGTAGAGTCACAGTTGCGACATTGGGGGGTCAGAAACTGAGCGCTCGAGCGCTGCTCATGCAGCCTGGACAGACGCGCAGTCGAACATGCAGTTTATTGTTAGACAACACAATCAACACGTGTGTGATATGCATCGGTTGAAAATGAGTGGGTAGTATTGGAATATGGACATTGGACAGCAGCGGCAGAGGCTGGACGATGGTAGCTTTGACTGCTAGCAGGGTGTAATCCATGTCGTTCTGCAAAGCTGGATCTCCGTCCCAGTTCGTAAATGGGTCCATTAAGAAATGCTGCTGCAATGGTGTGGAACGTAGATGTCGTAACTGTGTCTATAGTGTAAGGCAGTGGTTGAGGCCGGGGAGGGGCGTGTGTACTGGAAAGGTTGCGACATTGAGGGTGAGAAAGTGAGATGTCGAACGCAAACAATTAAAATAAAAATATAATCGATGACATACAAGCAATGGCAGTTTGATGTGGCAACGCTAAAGATCAGTATGTGTGTGGTGGCTCTGTTTGTTTTCGAATGTTCTCGCTCATACTCTGTCAACCCGCAACACAAAGTTTAGGGGGTCAAATATGTTTTCCCCCAAAACGCCTGTGAAACTATTTTCGAGCTTCGGGGCCTAGTGGCGAAATGTGTAAGTGCAGTATGTTAATGGCGGCGGACGTAACGGAGTTGGACGGACGTTCATGACGTCCCTTGCGCCAGCCAGGACCAGCTGTGTC
>CM076981.1:16568070-16608070 GCA_039105355.1 Benthosema pterotum
TATGACATTCTCAAGAGATAAAAATATTCATCATGTGAATTAGCCCAAGTCTACACTGCCAGAGAATGTGGAAGATTAATGGTCATTTTGATCTGTATGTTTCACTGTTTTGTTTTCTCTGAAATTCAGCCTGGAATTGTTGACACAAGTAAAGGAAATCTTTAGCTTTGGGGTCTATGGAGCTAAAATGGTGGTCTGTGGCTCAAATTCTGAATAAATGGTGGGCCCTGGTAGAAAAAAAAGGTTTGAAAACCACTGGTATAGGGAATGAATGACTGCGTCATGAGGCCAAGCGTTTTTGACAGCTTTATGTGGAAGCCCCTTAAGAGCCGCATGTAACCAGCTGAAGAGCCGCATGAGGCTCGCGAGCCTCAGGTTGGCCACCCCTGCTATATACGGTCGCTGCTAGCTGCTGTTAGCATGGGGATCAGGAGAGGAGAGCTAGGAAAGGAGAGGAGGGCTGTGCAACGTCGCGCACATGAAAAAAATAGAGCACTCGCGCAAAAAAAAAAAAAAAAAAAAAAAAAAAAAAAAAAAAAAAAAATATATATATATATATATATATATATATATATATATATATATATATATATATATATATATATATATATATATATATATATATATATATATATATATATATATATGCACGGAGCAAGCATATGTTTAGGTCTGACTGACTTATTATTGTATATCGAAGAGCCCAAAAGACTTGGATTTGTCTAGATTGCACAGTATGCAGGCACTCTTCATGTGTGCGTGCACGCTGATTCCCCCGTGGTTAAAAGTCAGAGTGCAGGGATGTCAAACTCAAATACACGGCGGGCCAAAAAACTATTGGTACGAGTCGAGGGCCAGAGCCTCCCAAAACGTTTCTAGTTTTTGTCCACAATGTAAATATAACAATACTATGTTTTTTTTTTTACATTCCAACTCTAACTTTTTCATTCCACCTCCCCCTCCAGGCGACACGGCGCGTCTGGAGACGGTGTGGCTGTCTGGGATCTGTCAGAACGAGAAGAACGAGGTGATGAGCAGCAAGCTGGACATCGACAACATGGCCGGGGTCTTCTACATGCTGCTGGTGGCCATGGGCCTCAGTCTGCTGGTCTTCTCCTGGGAACACCTGCTCTACTGGAGGCTCAGGAACAGTCTGAGACACAGCCATGGAGCCCTGGACGGACTGCTGGCTGTTAGTAGGGTGAGTACAGTCTGAGACACAGCCATGGAGCTGTCAGTAGGGTGAGTACAGTCTGACCAACAGCCATGGAGCTGTCAGTAGGGTGAGTACAGTCTGACCAACAGCCATGGAGCTGTCAGTAGGGTGAGTACAGTCTGACCAACAGCCATGGAGCTCTGGATGGACTGTCAGTAGGGTGAGTACAGTCTGACCAACAGCCATGGAGCTCTGGATGGACTGTCAGTAGGGTGAGTACAGTCTGACCAACAGCCATGGAGCTGTCAGTAGGGTGAGTTACACCAGAGGAACAGACTGCTGGCTGTCAGTAGGGTAAGTAGATCTAGGCATGGGCATGGTGGGGCAATGCCCCCCTAAATGCCCTGATGTGCCCCACCAAAATCACCCTTTTCACCTTCACCACCCCCCCCCCCCCCCCCCCCCCCACCCCCCCCCCCCCCCCCCCCCCCCCCCATGTTCGTTAATGGACGTTAGGGTCAAAATGGACCCCGCTAGCGTTCATTTGGTTCACATTTGTATCCTCTCAGGAAAATGTTGAAACTAGGTGGAATTCCCCTTTAATTGATAGATTGAACAGAGAGACTGCAGTGTTGTGTTGTTTTCGGTGGTCTGTTAGGAGTTGTGTTATTTTCCAGGAGGTGGTTGATGATCATTATAAAGCTAATTGCAGCTTAATGAATATGCATCCATGTATTCATGGCCTATAGCGTGAATGGAGGATGCAGATGAAGTCTAATGGTGTTTATTAGTGCTCAGAGCAGCATCCTGATCATCCTGATGTTGATGTTTGTCTGGTTTGATCCTGGGAAAGTTTTCAGGCCAGAAAAAAACTCAAAATAATCAGATCTGGGACCTCACAATGTTGATGTTATTAGAACTACTGGAAATGGAACAAGTTTAGACAACTTCACAACTTAAAAAAACTAATTTCTTACAACTTACAAGTTGTAAGAAATTGGGATTCCTCACAGCATGTGATTTGTTCCATATGATAAATGTCACATACTTTTTCCATCCACATGTTGTATATGTTGGAGGTGGAACCAGTTTTGTTTTCACCACTAAAGACTAACACTAAAGATTAAGTCGGCTAAGGCTAAATCATTTTTGACATCGTCGACTAAGACTAGACTAAAAACATGAATTTCATGAGACTAAATGGGACTAAAAGGCTGTCTTACTGAAAAGACTAAAACTAAGACTAAATCAAAATATTCGCATAGAACAACACTGGGTGGAACAATAATATTAGAACTGCTGTTAGAATCAATTCCTTCCTACAAAGCTGTCTATTATCCGTCTGGTCACTCGTCAGTCGTCACCCCTCAAGTTTCAATTCAATTCAATTAAAGTGTCAAACCACAAGTTTTCTCACGACACTTTACATTTAGAGAAGATTCACCCAGAGGAAGTATAGAGACTGTGACAGTGGTCAGCAGAGGCGTCATCCTGCGTCCGCATCAACCCCGCCTCCCCGCGACTACCCCCCGCCCCCCCCTGCGCGCCTCGATACCCTAACAACAACTCTCGATGTTAATTATGTGTTCTAACTAATTGCTTTCAATTTTAAAACGATTAGTTAGCAGGAGCCTTCATTGTGAAAATGTAAGCACAACACTGTGCCCTAGCTTAAAGGTAGGGGAAGTGATTTGAAATTCATGGTGTAGTACCAGCCTGGTGCACTAGGGGCGCCCAAAAGTAGCTACACTATGTGAACCTGCTGCTCTCTCCTGATTGGAGGAGAATTGTGGTGACCTGGGGAACTTTTATTAGCTCCTCTGCTAACGTGGGGGAGGGGGAAACTCCATATGTGGTTTCCACACCTTATAATAGAGCATTTTAACAGAAAAAAAAATATTTTTTGGGTGATATCTGACAAAAGTGAAATCACTTCCCCTACCTTTAAATGTATACACTATACCCTACAGGTAAACAAAAGACTGATTAGCATTGATGGCCCTGTTGCCTATAGGTGACGTCAATGCACACTAGGCAAGTCTCCACCCCCGAAACCTAGGCTCTGATGTGTGAACAGCCCCGAGCAGGCACAGAGAGTCTGTGGGGTGGGTTTGGGGGGCTCGGGGAGCCCCTTGAGCCCCACATAGATGACGCGCCTGCTGGTCAGTATCAGTATCAGAGGGTCAGTGTGTGAGTGATGGTGAAGACACTGCATGCAGCTCTGTGTAATTATACAGCAGCAGAACTCATTAGATTAGCACTGAAATTAATATCTGAGACCCAGAGGTCCCCCTACCCCCCTCCCCTACCCCCCCACCCCCCCACCCCCCTTACCCCCCCCCCCCCCCCTCCCAGAGGGACAAATTAAATTGAGTTTCAACCACAAGTTTTTTTTTTTTTCTTTGTCTTCTTCTTCTCAGACAGCTGTAGTCACTGAGACAGACAGTCTGGGGAATCAGCACTGTCTGCTCTGTGTGTGTGTGTGTGTGTGTGTGTGCGTGTGCGTGTGCGTGTGTGTGTGTGTGTGTGTGTGTGTGTGTGTGTGTGTGTGTGTGTGTGTGTGTGTGTGTGCGTGTATGTGTGTGTGTTTCTATGTAAAACACATTTTACATAGAAATGAATTTATTGAAGTTTCTCACTTTCAAATGTCCATCATTTCTGTGCTTATTGTATTCCATTGAGCTCTTCGTCTCAGACTGACCACAGAGCAGTTATTGCAAAGCTGTTGCATGTTGTTAGTGTGTTAGCGTGATCATGTTGTTAGCGTGTTAGCGTGACTCTGATCATGTTAGCGTGTTGTTAGCGTGACCCTGATCATGTGATCATCAGACACAGCTCTGGTATCAACATACTTTAACACATTATATCAGCATGTCTTACAACATACAGTACATGCACCACAATATATGCTGTTGTTGGTGTTGGTCTTTATCAGTGTTGGGGAAGTTACTTTTAAAAAGTAAGAGAATTATAGTTATAGTTACTTCTCTGAAAAAGCAACCACTGTAGTTACTTTACTCCTCACTAAATTATGAAAGTAAGGGCATTACTATACTTTTTAAAAACATACAGTACGAAAAAGGGCTGGTGTTATTGTATCAGCGTTATATAATGCTATTGATCTAATAGGAAAAAAACCCTCTGCAGCTCCATGGAAGAAGTATTTGTACTCTATCTATCTAAATCATACCTGGGCATTATGCGGCCCGGGGGCAAATGTGGCCCTTTGGCTGACTCTGACCGGCCTGTGTAAGGCTACCATGGTTTTCAACCAGTGGTAAAGTTAAATAATAAAGTTGGTTAACCAGATGTAACTCTTGAGAGTGTAAAAATGAAACCAAATGGAGAGAAGATTAATGGTCATTTTCATTTTGAACTGTTTGCCTGTTTTTGTTTGTGAAATCTAGCCTGGAATTGTGGTCAAAAGCAAAATAAATCTTTAGTTTTGGGGTCTGTGGGAATAAAATGTCATGAAATTGTGGTCCGCTGTGGCACAAATACTGAATAGAGGTCCCTGGTGTCAAAACGGTTGGTCTTACTCTTACTTTTATATTGAAATTAAATGAATATTATGCAGACTTTAGTTCAGCCTTTAGTCTTGGCCCTCCACAATATTTCATGTATCTCATTTGGCCCCTTGGGAAAAATAATTGCCCTGCCCTGATCTAAAGCCTCTGGGCTCTACAGACAGACACACAGCATGCTGGTAGAATACACTCAACAGAACCACCACCAAAGGGACTGCTGTCTGGGATTATAGTCAGTCAGTCTCTCTCTCTCACAACAGCAGTCCTTCACATCCACAAAATAAAAATTTTCGTTCATGCCGTACTCAGCCTATCTATGCATGACGATTGTCGTAATCAAACAATATGGAGGGGCGGGGGGCTGAGCTTGAGCCTCTTGGCGTTCATTGATTTATTTTTTAGACAATAACTATTAGTACATATTACAGTACAAGTACATTTGTCCAACAGGATAACAGTCCAGTAAACGAAGTGAAAAAATATGCTGAGGTTGGACAAAATTGCATTATTTTGTTTCTCAACTGATTCTGACTGGAAATTAGGTCTACTATCCAGAAAAAAAATTGTTTCCTGTGATCAGCTCACTGCTAGTACCCCAAATTCACTCAAATCCAAGATGGCCGCCACTGAGGCCACAGGGGTACCAAATGCCAAATATGTGCATATCTTCCAAACTATTAGGGCTAGAAATGCAAACAAAGTGTCTAATCATATGTTTTTCAGGTCAGGGAGTCCATTTGTCATGGTATTATTTGTCTAGATATCACCCATTTACACATAATTGCAATCGTACTGTAGATTATGGGCAAAAATGCATTATTCTCACCCTTTCATTTAAAGGCAAAGGTTGAACAAAATTGCATTATTTTGTTTCTCAACTGATTCTGACTGGAAATTATGTCTACTATACAGAAAAAAAATGTTCCCTGTGATCAGCTCACTGCTAGTACCCCCAATTCACTCAAATCCAAGATGGCCGCCACTGAGGCCACTGGGGTACCAAATGCCAAATATGTGCATATCTTCCAAACTATTAGGGCTAGAAATGCAAAAAAAGTGTGTAATCATATGTTTTTCAGGCCAGGGAGTCCATTTGTCATGGTATTATTTGTCTAGATATCACCCATTTACACATAATTGCAATCGTACTGTAGATTATGGGCAAAAACGCATTATTCTCACCTTTCATTTAAAGGCAAAGGTTGAACAAAATTGCATTTTTTTGTTTCTCAACTGATTCTGACTGGAAATTATGTCTGCTATACAGAAAAAAATTGTTCCCTGTGATCAGCTCACTGCTAGTACCCCCAATTCACTCAAATCCAAGATGGCCGCCACTGAGGCCACTGGGGTACCAAATGCCAAATATGTGCATATCTTCCAAACTATTAGGGCTAGAAATGCAAACAAAGTGTCTAATCATATGTTTTTCAGGTCAGGGAGTCCATTTGTCATGGTATTATTTGTCTAGATATCACCCATTTACACATAATTGCAATCGTACTGTAGATTATGGGAAAAAACGCATTATTCTCACCCATTATTTAAAAGGTAGAGGTTGAACAAGATTGCATTATTTTGTTTCTCAACTAATTCTGACTGGAAATTAGGTCTACTATCCAGAAAAAAAGTGTTTACCCTAACCAGCTCATTGCTAGTACCCCATGTTCACTCAAATCAAAGATGGCCGCCACTGTAGGTACCATGCCAAAAAATGCCAAAAATGTGCATATCGTCCAAACTATTAGGGCTAGACATGCAAACAAAGTGTCTAAACCTATGTTTTTCAGGCCAAGGAGTCCATGTGTCATGGTATATTTGTCTATATATCACCCATTTATAAATAATTTCAATCGTACTGTAGATTATGGGCAAAAATGCATTATTCTCACCCATTAATTACAACGTAAAAGGCAGAGGTTGAACAACATTGTATTATTTTATTTCTCAACTGATTCTGACTGGAAATTAGGTCTACTATCCAGAAAAAAATGTTTACCCTGACCAGCTCACTGCTAGTACCCCGAGTTCACTAAAATCCAAGATGGCCGCCACTGCAGGTACCGAATGCTAAAAATGTGAATATCTTGCAAAACTTTTGGGCTAGACATGCAAACAAAGTGTCTAATCCTATGTTTTTCAGGTCCATGAGTCGTGGTATTATTTGTCTATATATCACTCATATCACCTGTACTCTAGAGTCTAGATTATGGGCAAACAATGCATTATTCTCACCTATTAATTCAAATTCAGAGGTTGAACAACATTTCATTTTTCAACTGAAATATCTACTCTGATCTGCTCCCTGCTAGTACCTAGATTTGCATTAATCCAAGGCAAGTGCACATGATACTGTAAAATTTGTTGAAAACAGGGCTGCCGAGAGGAGGCTCAGCACTGCTAGCCCCATGATTTTGCTGTTTTTTTGTGTTATACGTTTTGTTTGTTGTGATACATCTTGTCTGGTAGGTGAGGGTGAGGGTCTATATGGTTTTGTGACAGATAAGATAATGTAGAACTTAATCCAACATCCTAAGAGCATAGTGATCCAGAGACTCTGTTACCTGTTCACGGTATCATTGGACACAGTCTAATCATGTAGAAGTTCTTCACTATTCACTCCAGCATTGACATGGGTAATTCCCTTGCACTGACCACAAGTCAGGGTGCACAGCAGTCCATTCTTAGGTCAGGAACAGCTGACAACTACTAACTGGCCAAGGCAGTTGCATTTGACTAGCTTCAGCAAAGACGCTGGAACAGCATCCCTCTGCATCCACACTGGCTTTAACTAGTCCACATGCTGGCCCTTGTAATGCAGCCAACCCACTCGGTTTCATCAAGAATATTCCCTTGCCAGTTCTGTATCTGATGGTACACTTGGTAACTATTGTACATGGCTGCATTACAAGTAGGTGGGAGAGATTCAGGAGGCAGGTAGACCAACCTGGACTTGGCTGATCTTTCAAAGTCAAGGCTATTTCCAGGCTTACAGTTGTATATGACTCCTAGAGAGGTCTGGCCATGCTTGTTGTCCTCATCATGGCTTTGATTTGGCCTCATGATTAAGTCGGCAGCATCATTGAGCTCGTTGCATATGCTAGATGATCCTGCAGTATCCCAATGTTGAGGATCTTGATGGGTGTCTGTAGGAAGATGGTATGATGTCTGCGACTGAAATGGTGCAGCAGGACTAGCAGGTCTGTGTCATCCCCAACTACTGCCACTGATCTCTGATCTCCTCTCAGCCACTGTACATGCTGTTGACACAATGTTGTAGTCAGCACCACCAGCAGTATGGTAGAGAAAGCTAGAGTCCAGCTCACTGCCAATGAAGTACAGCAACCTCTGCTTATTCCTGAGGTTTGCGATGAAGGCCTTTTTCTTCATGGTCAGCTGCATTTCTGGCTTATAGTCAGCACAGGGAGTGATACAAAATCAGGCCATATGGCATAGGGAAGGTCATGGCAATGAGCAAATGCAACCAGCTCAATGATGCTGGTGACTTAATCATGAGGCCAAATCAAAGCCATGATGATGTCAACAAGCATGGCCAGACCTCTCTAGAAGTCCTATACAACTTGAAAGAGCAGCCAGGTTCAGTAACAAGGTGGCTGCTGTGCACCCAGATTTGTGGTCAGTGCAATGGAATTACCTGTGTCAATGGTGGAGTGAACAGTGAAGAGCTTCTACATAATTAGACTATGACCAATGATACAGTGAACAGATAACAGGGTCTCTGGATGGCTATGCTCCTGGGATGTTGGATTAACTTCTAGATTATTTTATATGCGTCAAAAAAACATATAGACCCTCACACTCGCACCTACCACACAAGATGCATAACAAAAAATTATAAAACAACAAAGACAAAGAACTGTTTCCACAAATGTTATACAGGTACAGTAGTACCATGTAGACTTCCCTGGGATTCATGCAAATTTAGGGTATTAGCAGTGAGGGTAGATATTTTATCCTGGCTAGTAGACATAATGTTCTGTCAGAATCAGTTAAAAAATAATAAATAATACAATGTTGTTCAACCTCTCTTTTAGTTAATGGGTGAGAATAATGCATTTTTTTGACAATAATCTACAGTACGGGAGACATGGGTGATGTATAGAAAAATTATACCATGACACATGTACTCCTTGACCTGAAAAACATATGATTAGACACTTTGTTTTCATTTCTAGCCCAAATAGTTTGGAAGATATGCACATTTATGGCATTTGGTACCTGCAGTGGCGGCCATCTTGGATTTGAGTGAATTTGGGGTACTAGCAGTGAGCTGTTTGGGGTAAACATTTTTTTCTGGATAGTAGACATAATTTCCAGTCAGAATTAGTTGAGAAACAAAATAATGCAATCTTGTTCAACCTCTACCTTTTAAATAATGGGTGAGAATAATGCGTTTTTGCCCATAATCTACAGTACGATTGCAATTATGTGTAAATGGGTGATATCTAGACAAATAATACCATGACAAATGGACTCCCTGACCTGAAAAACATATGATTAGACACTTTGTTTGCATTTCTAGCCCTAATAGTTTGGAAGATATGCACATATTTGGCATTTGGTACCCCAGAGGCCTCAGTGGCGGCCATCTTGGATTTGAGTGAATTGGGGGTACTAGCAGTGAGCTGATCACAGGAAACAATTTTTTCTGTATAGTAGACATAATTTCCAGTCAGAATTAGTTGAGAAACAAAATAATTCAATTTTGTTCAACCTTTGCCTTTAAATGAAAGGGTGAGAATAATGTGTTTTTGCCCATAATCTACAGTACGATTGCAATTATGTGTAAATGGGTGATATCTAGACAAATAATACCATGACAAATGGACTCCCTGGCCTGAAAAACATATGATTAGACACTTTGTTTGCATTTCTAGCCCTAATAGTTTGGAAGATATGCACATATTTGGCATTTGGTACCCCCAGTGGCCTCAGTGGCGGCCATCTTGGATTTGAGTGAATTTGGGGTACTAGCAGTGAGCTGATCACAGGAAACAATTTTTTTTCTGGATAGTAGACCTAATTTCCAGTCAGAATCAGTTGAGAAACAAAATAATGCAATTTTGTCCAACCTCTGTCTTTTGTTTACTGGACTATAACGACAAAAAAACCTCTCCCTCTCTCCTCTCTCTCTCTCTCTCTCTCTCTCTCTCTCTCTCTCTCTCTCTCTCTCTCTCTCTCTCTCCCTCTCTCCCTCCTCCCTCTCTCTCTCTCTCTCTCTCTCTCTCTCTCTCTCTCTCTCTCTCTCTCTCTCTCTCTCCCCCCAGGCCATCTACAGCTGTTTCAACGGTGTGGAGGACCCCCGCCCGCGGCCCCCCCACCCCGGCAGCGGTGGGGTGGTGGTGGGGGGTCTGATGGGGGTGCACCCCCACCCCCCTGACGTAACATCCAGCTACGCCCCTCACCAGGCCAACGTTCTGAAGATGCTGAGGACCGCCAAGGAGCTGGTGTCCACCGCCAACGTAGAGGGGTCCCTGGACCACGCTACCAAGACCATACAGCAGTGGGGAGGGGTCCCCCCACAGCGCTCCAACACTCAGGTAACCTTTTTCATACCAGGGCCCACTGTTTATTCAGCATTTGAGCCACGGAGGAGGACCACCATTTGAGGACATTTTATCCCCACAGACCCCAAAACTAAACAAAAACACTTATGTTTAATATAAGATTATTATTTGAAAGTCATTTCTGGACCAGATCAAATTCTAATTGACGCAAGCTTTGGATTTCGGTCAAGTTTGAGATGAGTAAATGACTGTGTCATCTGCAAAAAAGATGCATAGAACACTCAGACATTATATTGTGAAGGCCATTGGTAAAAATGAGAACAATAGAGGCCCCAAAATAGACCCTTGGGGGACCCGCTTGTCAACCACTTGAAACGTTTGATTTTGAAGGAAGGAGACACACTGATGGCGATTGTGTAAATACGCACTAAACCAAAATTGCGCCTGCTGAGAGATGCCAATTGAATATAATTTATCTAGTAGTAAATAATGGTCCACAAGGTCAAAGGCCTTGGTTAAATCAATAAAGACAGCACCAGTTAAGTGGCCTTTGTCATAGGCCGAGAATACATCATTTGTTAATTTTGTTAGAGCTGTGGTGGTGGAAAGGTTTGAGCGAAAGCCCGATTGTACATGGGGAAAAATGTTATGACTGTTTATATAATGATTTAGTTGTTTTGAAATTAACTTTTCATATATGTTAGCAGTCCAGCAAAAAATAGAAATTGTTCTATAATTGTTAACCTCAGATCACCTCCTTTATGAAGAGGAGTAACTTTGGCACTTTTCCAGACTGATGGAAGAGTTGGAAAGTAGAGTGGTTATGGTATTTAAATGAGACATTGTGGGTGGAGTGGATAGTGGTAACTATTGTTACCACCCATGTCTACCCTACTGTAATAATAATAGATTGTAGGTCTATTAGAAGGCTTTTTCTCAGTTTTGCTATTTTGGGACACTCAGATTTAAATGCTCATAACTCCTACAAAAATGCTCCAATTTCCTTGGTGCATCATATGAAAGCTTACATTGCCTACTTTAATAATCAAATAATCAAATAAAATAAAAAAAAATACCTTGGCCTACTTGAGCCTGAAGGTACCAGAATGTGTCACATGATCCATCAGAGTAGACTTATACCACATATGTCAAACTCAAGGCCCGGGGGCCAAATCAGGCCCGTGAATGAATTATCTTTGGCCCGCGGGATGATATTGAATTAGTATTAGAACTGGCCCTCTGGTATATTGCACACACCATGATAAGAAATGAATGCAACTAATTGTTTTACTTCCTCAACTCAGTCTCATTTACTTTCTCAATTAACTCAGCACTTGGTGCGAAGAAAAAGATTTTCCCTGAAAAATAGCAGGTGTTCACGCTATGAGCGCGCTATGAGACGCGCTATGAGACGTGAGCGCGCTATGAGACGTGAACACCTGCTATTTTTCATTGAAACTTAAAGCAGTTTTTAATGCAGGCAGTTTCATCTTTACAGCTATCTTGCCATTAAGAGACATTGAAACAGACCGGTATCTCAGGCCCTCGACTTGTACCAATTTTTCTATTTTGGCCCACTCTGTATTTGGGTTTGACACCCTTGACTTATACAGTATATACTTTACCAGTGTCATCCTCCCTGTCCTCCAGGTGTCTGGTGGGGAGGGGGTCCCCGTGGTGGTCCCTGTAGGGGTCCCTGCAGGGGGCTTTGCCTACGTCACAGAGAACCACCACCCTCCCCTTCCTCCTCCCTCCTCCTCCACCTCCCCCCAGCAGCAGCAGCAGCAGCAGAGCTCTGTGACTCCGCCCCCTCCTCCTCCTCCTCCTCCTGGCCCCTCCTCCTTCTCCTCCTCATGCCCCGCCCCTCAGAGGGGCGTGGCTGGGGGCGGGGTTGGGGGCGGAGCCGTGCCGCTGCCGCTGCGCTACACCCTGCCGGCGCGACGCTCCGCGTCCTCCTGCCTCTACGACGACAGACCCCTCCTCCTGCCTGTCTCCAGCCTCAGCAGCCCTCACCTGGACCAGGGGGGGTCCACGGACCCCCTAGCACCAGCCCCAGCAGCTCCACCACCCAATCACTACCACTACCACACCACGGGGGGGAGGGGCTACGCCGACGCACTGCAACACCAACCGCCTTTCATCTCCTACACCGAGCTGCAGGTAGGACGAACCAGCGCCGCTAGGTTCTAGTTTCTGATGCTAGATTCTAGTTTCTGACGCTAGATTCTAGTTTCTGATGCTAGATTCTAGTTTCTGATGCTAGATTCTAGTTTCTGGCGCTAGGTTCTAGTTTCTGACGCTAGATTCTAGTTTCTGATGCTAGATTTTAGTTTCTGACACTAGATTCTAGTTTCTGACACTAGATTCTAGTTTCTGACGCTAGATTCTAGTTTCTGACGCTAGATTCTAGTTTCTGACGCTAGATTCTAGTTTCTGACGCTAGATTCTAGTTTCTGACACTAGATTCTAGTTTCTGATGCTAGATTCCAGTTTCTGACAGTTTCTGACACTAGATTCTCGTTTCTGATGCTAGATTCTAGTTTCTGACGCTAGATTCTAGTTTCTGACGCTAGGTTCTAGTTTCTGATGCTAGATTTTAGTTTCTGACGCTAGATTTTAGTTTCTGACGCTAGATTTTAGTTTCTGACGCTAGATTCTAGTTTCTGACGCTAGATTCTAGTTTCTGATGCTAGATTCTAGTTTCTGATGCTAGATTCTAGTTTCTGATGCTAGATTCTAGTTTCTGACACTAGATTCTAGTTTCTGACGCTAGATTGTAGTTTCTGATGCTAGATTGTAGTTTCTGACACTAGATTGTAGTTTCTGATGCTAGATTGTAGCTTCTGACACTAAATTCTAGTTTCTGATGCAATTCTATTCGATTTTTTCTGAAATTATCAAAGTCCTGTGTCAGTGATATTCAACATACAGTAATAACTTGGAGCTTGGAGCAGTACAGAAAGTTAACGTCAACACTGTCCTTCCAAAGGTCCCAGACATCTACGCCTCCCACTCAGCGATGGTCCCCCACCACCACCATCACCCCCACCCCCACCCGGATGAGCAGCATGTCTACGAGGGCCTGGTGGTCCCCAGGAAGAGAAGATCCCGCAGCGTGGACCCTTCCCCACGCCACAGAAACAGCGTGAACCGCTCCCCATCTCACAGAGACAGTGTGGACCCTTCCCCACGTCACAGAAACAGCGTAGACCCCTCCCCACGGCATAGACACTCAGATAAGACTCCTCCCGTCTACCTGACGGAGCTCAGCGCGGACCACCTGGACCAGGGGGGTCCAGGTGGTCCCCCGCCGGACGGCTACGGCTCCTGGCCCCCCGCCGAGGACCTGGTGGTCCTCAGAGGGTCTGGGGGAGGTCTGGTGATGAGAGGACCAAACCGGAGACCCAGGAGGAGAGCTTCCTTCCTCAAAGCCACGTGGGGAGGAGGGGGAGGGGGAGGGAGACACGGTGACTCCTCCCCCCCGGACCCCAACCCCTCCTCCCCCTCCTCCCCCGCCCTGCCGGACCTGTTCCCCTGTGTGCTGGCCGTGGACCACCAGAACAACACCTCTAACACAACAACAACAACACCACCAAAACCCCTACCCTCAGCAGGAGATGAACCAGTGGCGTCCATAGGTGAGGAAAAGAAAATTTTAGGGGGGGCTCAAAGGCAAAGGGGTCCACTAAAAGCTTGCATTAATAAGGTTTTATCTGTATTGATTAATATAAAGGAATGTTTGATGTCAAAGTGCACCAGATTGAAGCATTTTAGAGGGGAATTCCACCCATTTTCAACATTCTAATATGTCATTAATATACCTTAGAGGTGCTGGGTGGACATGATGAAAACGTTTCCTAGAAATGGAGGTCTGAAGAAAAACACTAACATGGTGAAACATCTTGATGACATCATCAAGATGTATTTTCACCATGTTGATGGATTTCTTTAGACGCTTCTTTTTTCTGAGAAAAAAATGTTGAAAATGGGTGAAATTCCCCTTTAACGCCGCTGGGAAAGGGGGGCCCATGTGGAAAAACTTTGCAGGGGGCCCAGAATTGCTAGCTACGCCCCTGTATGTTGGACTGTTTGGTTTCCCTAAATCCAGCCTGGATGGAATTGTGGACAAAATCAAAGATAAATCTTTAGTTTTGGGGTCTGTGGGGCTAAAATGTCATCAAATGGTGTGGCTGTGGCTCAAATACTGAATAAATTGTGGGCCCTGGTATGAAAGGCACTGCTCTACACCCATGACAGTACACGTAACAACGTCTTCCTTCCTTCCTGTTGAAATGTACTTCTGTACTGTAACCCAGTTAGACCTCAGAGCTGCATTCGACACAGTAGATCATCACAGTTTTCAGTTCCCTGTATCGCAGCATTGGAATGTTCTCCTTTTCTATTTTCATGCAAACACACTTCTCTTCTTCCAGAACAGTGGCCTTGTGGTTAGAGTGTCCGCGCTGGAACTGGGAGGCCGGGGATCAATTCCCGGCCGGGTCATAGTACCAAAGACTCTAAAAATGGGACCCAATGCCTCCCTGCTTGGCACTCAGCATCAAAGTGATGGATTGGGGGTCAAAATCAGCTAATGATTCCGTAGTGCGGCAACAAGCCGCAGCTCACCGCTCCTTGGAGCTCACCGCTCCAAGTGATGGGTCAAAAGCAGAGAACCAATTTCACTGTGGTAACGTAGTGACAAATAATGCGACTTTGACTTTTCTTCCTTCCTTCCTTTTGACTTTTCTTCCTTCCTTCCTTCCTTCCTTCCTTCCTTCCTTCCTTCCCGTCTCTCCCTCCAGCTCCGTCGCTGCGCTCCTCAACCACTACCAACCTCTGCCTCCTTCCTCCACGGAACCACCAGGACTCCTACCTTCAGAGGAACCACCAGGACTCCTACCTTCAGAGGAGCCACCAGGACTCCTACCTCCACCTCCGTCAGGACCAGAGAGGCTGGAGGAGCTCTGGACCTCGCTGGCAGACCTGCAGCAGCAGCAGCAGCAGCATGAAGGCTCTGCAGCGACTGCATCACCTCCCCTACCGCCACCACCACCACCACCACCAGCAGCAGCAGCTGCTTCCCCCGTACTGCGGGGAGGCGCTGGTGGTTCGGCGTCCCCGCGGCGGGGTGCTGATGGGGGCCGGCGAGGTGCGGAGAACCACCAGCCTGCTGGCCAGCAGCAGCAGCAGCAGACGCTACTCCTCCTCCCACTACGTCAGCTCCTACACGGGGCTCTGCCACCACCACCACCACCATCACCATCAGCCCCTCTTAGACCTCCACCAGGACAGACTCCTCTACGGGACCTACGGGGTCTCGTCACGGTGGGGTCTTATGGCGTCTACTACCAGGGGGGAGGAGGGTCCCAGCCGGCCGGGTTGGAGCGGTTGGCCGCGCCCGGGGACGCGGACAGGGTCCCCACGCCCTGGAGACGAGTGTCCAGCCTGGAGTCGGAAGTTTGAGGAGGTTGGTGGAGGGTTTTCGGGAAAAAAAAAACGTAATAAAGCGAGGGAAGAATAATTATGATGTAAATTATCCCAAGTCTACACAACTAGAGAATGTAGAAGGTTAATGGTCGTTTTGATCTGTATGTTGGGCTGTTTGGTTTTCTCCGAAATCCAGCCTGGAATTGGGGACAAAAGTAAAATAAATCTTTAGTTTGGGGGTCTGTGGGGCGAAAAGAAAAGGAGAGACCGAGGAGGGAATGTTAAATACACAATGTGTGTGTTTTGAAGTGTTTTGTTAAAGCAGTAAAGGTAAATCGTCGTGTCCAGATTAACTTCTTCTCACTAAAACAGAGTTTTCTTCACTTGTTGGCTGTTGTTGCGCAAAGACAAGACTCCAAAGACAAAGACAAGACTTCTCCAAGCTTCCCAAATTTCTCGGTTGGAAGTCTGAGAACTTGTCAGAGGTTTTCCAAAACCAGAACGTCCTGAATCGATACTCATGACCACTGCGTGAGGAGAGAGGTATCGAGAAACTGTGGGCCCTGGATTTTTCCCCAGTAAACCTCCAGAGTTAAGCGTAAAGTTTAGCAGGAGTTTCCTGTACTGTTCACCTCCATACTCCACATGTCTGTGTGTGAGACGCTGGATCCTCGTTGGAGGGTTGAAGATCCAAGCAAAAGATGGAATCTGCCATGCAGGAGGGAACATTAAATACACAAAGTGTTTCTTTTAAAGTCGAGGAAATCGTTGTTTGGACCCATCAGTTGTTTTTGGCTTGTGTGTGTGTGTGTGTGTGTGTGTGTGTGTGTGTGTGTGTGTGTGTGTGTGTGTGTGTGTGTGTGTGTGTGTGTGTGTGTGTGTGTGTGTGTGTGTGTGTGTGTGTGTGTGTGTGTCTCAAAAGCTCCCAAAACGTTGTGGAGGTTCAGAGGCAAAATGTTTTTTTAGAGATCAAAGCAAAAGGAGGGAATGTTGAGTCCACAATATAATGGAGACCGACCCCCAGAACAAGGACAAGTACAATCCTGGATTGTCAACTCTACTGTGTTCTTTTTTTTAAGCAGATGAAGACTTTTGGACACCAAGGCTCATTAACTAAACTCAGAGTGCTTTATTTACTCCCCAAAATGTCTGGACGTGTCGGTTGTTTATCTGTGTGTGAACTACGGTGCACAGATATGCGTTAAACTCCTCTGGATATCCTATAGCTGGATTATTTTATTTATTGTTTTTCTACTTGGAAAAAAAAAGAACCGCAATCTGACATGCAGGGGGAAAAAAATCACACCCATGTGAACTGAGTGGTGCAACGTCATGTGATCTTCCAGACAAGCCGGACTGCCTCCGAAACGGTTGAGAAATGACTGTGAAATAAAATAAAGTATACTGTACTGTACTGTACTTACATACTATATAAAAACCTAGTATATTATAGAATATGTCTGTTTGATGGTCTGATAAGGGAAGAAGTAGTTAGATTACAGATTACAGTACTTGTGAGTGTACTTTGGAGTTTGTGTAGTTTGTTTCTGTAAGAGGTTTTTATTCCAGTGACCCGAGAGAAAAGCAGTGGTGGATTTTTTTTATTTTAATTTCTTTGAATTGGTATCAAAATGTACTTCTGTACTGATCCCATTTGGATCTCAGAACTGCATTCGACACAGTAGATCATCACAGTTTTCAGCAGGGATCACACAACCATTATTCCGTAGCATAATCTTTTTTTTTCTTTTAATTTAAAAAAATAAACTTTTCAAAAAATATCGAGTGCCGCGCTATGAGCTTGTACATCTGATATTTTTCAACAGTTAAGGTTTAGCAATAACGATTAAAAGTGTTTAATTGCTAATATGCGTTCCAATCCAAAATGTGTTTAAGGAGTATTTATGTAAATAGCACATCTGCAAGCTCACAATACAGTATGTCACATTAATTGCGACCAAAACCTTTTCTCAAGTACAAAAAATTGGAATATGAGATGAAGTGGACCAGATGTAATGTATCTGTAGTAGAGTTCTCAACGGGCCTGAAAATTGAGGCCCGGCCCTAACTGGGCCCTAACTGATCAGGCCCAAAGCCCGGCCCGACCAATTACCATAGTTTTTAGGCCCGACCCGGCCCTACAATGTCGGGTCGGGCCTGGCCGGGTTTGGGTAGAATTTGAGCACTCTACACTGAGTAAAAGTGAAAATACCAATCAGCACCATCTTCATAAGAGGTAAATACACAGACAGACAGAACAGAATTATTATTTTTATCATAATAAAATAATTCAATATATATTGCTTTTTTCATAGAGCCCTATAGGCCCGCCCGATCCAGCCCTACTGATCTGCATACATTTTAGGCCCGAGCCCGACCATAAAATGTCGGGTCGGGCCTGGTCGGGTTCGGGCAGAGTTTGAGAACTCTAATCTGTAGGGAATTAGTGGGGTCATGTCTGATGCTTCTGTGACCATGGAGAGAAGAAGTTCCTATCTTCTATAAAATTTAAAATAAGGACAAATTGAACTCCCATGTAGCTCGCAAAAATGCAGGTAAAAAGTTTTACTCCCAAGAACAGCTTTTGCTTGTAGAACAGCTTGACTATCAAGGACACCGTCAAGTTGTGTTTTAATTGTTTGATTGTTTTTAATCCGTTTTATTTTGATCAGGCGATCTGGACGGACAGCTGTGGATCTGAGGCTTGGGGTCCTAGAGCGCAGAGACTTCTGGGAGAATGAGTTCCATTAGAGAGAAAGGTGCGTTCCAGTGCACTGGTGGCGGCCATGACACTTTGTAGTTCTATCTCATCACCACGGTGGAGGCCATGACACTTTGTAGTTCTATCTCATCACCACGGTGGAGGCCATGACACTTTGTAGTTCTATCTCATCACCACGGTGGAGGCCATGACACTTTGTAGTTCTATCTCATCACCACGGTGGCTGTTCTGGTTGTTCAACAACAAGAACTACTATTTTCAAAAACCTTTTTTGGAATATCAACAACGTGCCAATCTATAGTCACATTGTGAGCTTGTAGACTGGCTATTTTTTACTATCAATAAATGTATTTTAAAATACTTTAAAAAGGCAAAGAAGTTAAGGGATAAGTAGCCTCGACACCCAGGCTTTCATTTTCATTTGCGTTGCGCGAAAACGGAAAGCCTGGACTAACGCACGTTGGAAAGTGGCCTTGAGGGCGGAGTCAACCTTCCGGGGTGGGCGTGGCTCTAAATGATGTGACGTAGAACAGCAGTGGACGGGAGGGGGAGGGGCCGGAGATGACGACACGTTAGTGAGATCAAATCAGAGCGCAGCACTTCCGCCATGTGGATCCCACGACACCCCGCCCCCCCAAGGCCAAAATCATTGAGGGCTAGACCAGGCTAAGGGATATGGGGTTTAGCCGTGGCGAAAATCTAGGGCCAGGTTTTTTTGCACAGTGTACAGTAATGCTTCGAATGGATTCTGAAATATGAAAAACACAGAGTGACATTCTGCTTTATCTTCATGGAAGATAGATCCACAGAGGAACACAGAAGTATCAGAAGCTCAACTAATTTTGAAATAATCATAAGTATTTACAATTTATACCTCAAAACGCTACAGTAGGTGTACAATACATGCAGTGTTTAACCCATTGTGTCCTGTCTAGATAATATGCATAATATTCAAAGATTTGCACCACATTCTCACGATTTTTCAAAAAATAGCAGAGATACAAGCTCATAGCGCGCCACTCGGTGGCGCGCTATGAGCTTGTAGATCTGCTATTTTTCAATAGTTAAAACATTAATGCTTAGAATGCCAAAACGCGCTCAGTACGCTAAGGTTTAAGTAACCAAGTACGTATTTATTTTCCACCACACTATGAAGCAGAGTAATCGTACGGTAGAAGTATGGCCGTCCCTGATGTGTGTTGAATGTCGTTTCTAACTTAAGGCTGTTTAATTAAAGAGTGTCGCAAACGATCTCGTTCAAGGGCAAAACCCTGAACTCACCCAGCATGATGCGTGTCCGTTGCAACAGACACGCATCATGCATAAAGCTAAAGGTCTGACTCAGAGAGTTTTCTGTTTTCAATGATGAAATGCTGTTGGTTTAGTGGTGACACAGCTGTAGTTAGTTAGTAGCAGTAGTAGTGTTTCACATCGTTTTAATTATAAGCACTTTAATTTGAAATATCTTGGGTTGTTTTGCATGCCATCATGTTTGGTGCAGGGGCAGACTGGGCATTTGGGGGGGCATTGCCCCCCTCCATGCCCATGCCTAGATCCGCCCCTGCCCTTGAGCAGATAGATACGCTCCAGAAAGGGAAAGTCTACGTTTACATGATCTGTGGTCTCCGTCAACGATACCCAATCAGATCACAGAACCAACACACCATAGGGCTTCAGCACAGATCTGTCTATTCTGAAGAATACTATATATCAGGGGTTTTCAACAGGTGGTCCGGGGACCACCAGTGGTCCCTGAGAGGGTTCCAGGTGGTCCCCAGCTAAGTTGTTTAACCAGATGTAACTCTTGAGAATGTAAAAATGAAACCAAATGGACCCTTGCGGGTCCATTTGGTTTCATTTTTACACTCTCAAGAGTTAAAATATTCATCATGCGAATCCAAATCTACACGACTAGAGGATTAATGGTCATGGACAGAAGCAAAGGAAATCTTTAGTTTGGTGGTCCGTTGGGGCTAAAATGTCATCTTAAATGCAGAATAAATGGTGCATGGGCCCTGGGATGAAAAAGGTTGAAAACCCCTGCTATATATAGATATATAGATATATATAAATAACAGTAATATATATATACACATGTTCTTTGGAGCTGAGTTGGTGTTACTATTCACGTATGTAGCGTTTTTATATCTAGGATAATTATAAATAAGCGGTTTTATAATTGTATAACTCTTCTTTCTTTTAGTTTTATAATTGTATAACTCTGACATGGTCTGATGTGTTAATTCTTTTTGTAAAGGTGTTTGACAGATCTGACGATATTCTCTGTTTTTATGGTATAAAATAATACACTCTGTCAGCTGGGCTATATTTATTTAGCTTTATTTTTATCCAACCCCATTTATATCCCTTCACTAAACTCTTTTATATGACCTTACGGTGGTGGAAATAAACACTTATTGCAGTTCTGACAGAGGAGAAGCATGGTTTTGGAGATCTAAAACATATAAACAGGACATTGTATCATATGTTGTATTAAAGGTAGGGTAAGTGATTTGAAATTCATCCTGTAGTACCAGCCTGGTGCACTAGGGGCGCCAAACAGTAGCTACACTATGTGAACCTGCTGCTCGATCCTGATTGGAGGAGAATTCACCCTCCACCTGGGGAACTTTTATTAGCTCCTCTGCTAACGTGGGGGAGGGGGAAACTCCATATATGGTTTCCACACCTTATAATAGAGCATTTTAACAGAAAAAATATTTTTTGGGTGATATCTGACAAAAGTGAAATCACTTCCCCTACCTTTAATAATTGATTATTCAGCTTTACAACAAGGTAATGGATTGTAGAGATCAGAAATTTAAAGGGGAATTCCACCCATTTTCAATTTTTCCTGAGAGGATACAAATGTGAACCAAATGGACCCTAGCGGGTCCATTTGGTTCCATTTGTACCCTCTCAGGAAAAATGGGTCTGAAAGAAAAATCATTAACATGGTGAAATACATCTCCCTAACATCATCAGATGTATTTCACCATGTTAATGATTTTTTTCAGACCTCCATTTTAGGAAATACAGAATTGAGTTGAGATGAGTCCTGTTACTTTGTTTATGCTCCAAGCAGCAGCAGCAGCAGCAACGCTGTTGGGATTAAAGATGCTACATTTGTTCCTTCAGGTTAAAGGGCTGTACAATAGAGCAGGGGTTTTCAACAGGTGGTCCACCAGTGGTCCTTGAGAGGGTTCCAGGTGGTCCCCAGGCTAAATGATGGAAAGTTGGTTAACCAGATGTAACTCTTGAGAATGTAAATATGAAACCAAATGGACCCTTGCGGGTCCATTTGGTTTCATTTTTACACTCTCAAGAGTTAAAATATTCATCATCTGAATTAGCACCACTTAATTAAGAAGTTTACACTGTTTTGTTGGCAAAACACAGCCTGGAATTGTGGACAAAACCAAAAGAATTCTTTAATTTTAAGTCTATGGTGTGAAAATGTAATCAAATGCTGGTCCGTGGCTCAAATGCTGAATAAACAGTGGTCCCTGGAGTCAAAAAAGGTTGAAAACCCCTGCAATAGAGCGACATAATGTAAGACTAGGTTTCATGGGCCCCCAACACCCTCAAAGCAAGGGCTAAATCAGTAGCCACGTTTCCATAAGCCCTATTTTTGCGCAAAAACGGCTCTTGCGAAGAGAATGTTGAATGGAAACACTTCAAAATGTGAATAAGTTTCCATTTGCGCAAAAATAATTTCTCGCTGAAAGGTGCCGTATTTTGGAGCGTATCGGAAGAGCCTAATGCGCAAATGAGGTATGGAAACAGCTTGCGAAAAGATTTTCTATTGAAAAGCACTGGCACGCATTATAGTGCATTTGAAGAGTTGTGTGGCCTGCCGATGAGTGCATTGTTATTTGTTAATTTAAGTTATATTTCTACAAAAAACGCTCAGAACGGACGAGGGACGCATGGCCAATAACGTTCAGACTCCCATCGCGTTTGTTCATCAAAGTCGCAAGGCAACTACAGGTCCTATATTTACAGTATCTGATCTGTATCATCATGCATGATAGCTAAGATACGCAAGTGATATCAGACATAAACAGCTGTTTTACATGACCGGGCTCTGCCCTTATAGATATTATTCCGTTAATAAAGTTCAAACCCTTTTTCCTCGCACGTGTCGCGCTGCAGATGACATGGTGTAGTCTACAATATTGCATCTCATCATTTAATGGAAACAGCGGACAATTCGCTCTTCTTTTTTCGACTTAAGTTCATACTCCTCCTATTTTCGCAAAGGTTTTATGGAAACGTGGCTAATGTAAGCCATTTGACATTTGTCCATTTTGTGGCGTGGTTCAACCCACAGGTTTATCAGTGTCACTCATTCTAGGAAGGTCTGATCTCTATAAACCATACCTTGGTGTAAACGTGAATAATCAATGATGCAACACCAATTGATATTGTAAAAGGTTGGAGAAGAGTTCACAAAATGTAATTTTCCTGACCTATGTGGGCGGATGGTTTGATTAAATGTTAAAATGTCCTGCCATAGATTCAGAGTCATTTATTTGAAGACATTTAAGTCGCAGACACAACAGACAAACCGTGATAATAAACGCAATGATTGATTTGGGCCAATCAAATCATTAGAAAGAAGAAAAAATTAAGAACTATTAAATGTTTTGTACCTGCACTTGTTTTACTGAGAAGAGTATGAAGAAAAAAAGTATTGTAAATGGCATGGGAAAGAGTATAAATACCTCACAGTTGTACTTAAGTACAGTACTTAAGTTTAATGTACTTAGTAATTTTCCACTACCCTCCCCCCACCTCTCTCTCTCTCTGTCTCTCTGTCTCTGTCTCTGTCTCTCTGTGTCTCTCTCTCTCTCTCTCTCTCTCTCTCTCTCTCTCTCTCTCTCTCTCTCTCTCTCTGTCTCTCTCTCTCTCTCTCTCTCTCTCTCTCTCTCTCTCTCTCTCTCTCTCTCTCTCTCTCTCTCTCTCTCTCTCTCTCTCTGTCTCTCTCTCTCTCTCTCTCTCTCTCTCTCTCTCTCTCTCTCTCTCTGTCTCTCTGTCTCTCTCTCTCTCTCTCTCTCTCTCTCTCTCTCTCTCTCTCTCTCTCTCTCTCTGTCTCTCTGTCTCTCTGTCTCTCTGTCTCTCTGTCTCTCTCTCTCTCTCTCTCTCTCTCTCTCTCTCTCTCTCTCTCTCTCTCTCTCTCTCTCTCTCTCTCTCTCTCTCTCTGTTTATTGGTGATATTCTAAGGTAACTGGGTCTATTCTCTACCTGTCTCTGTATCACCTGATTCTTCTGCCTCTGTGATTCACCTTTCAGTCAATTAAAGACACTTTTTTAAAGAATACATGCTTCCTCTTTTGCCTCTTTTTTCCCCCTTTTTCAGTCACATCTATGAAATTCTCTTTTATGAACTCTTTCTCTGTCTCTCTCTCTCTCTTTCTCTCTGTCACTGTGTGTGTGTGTGTGTGTGTGTGTGTGTGTGTGTGTGTGTGTGTGTGTGTGTGTGTGTGTGTGTGTGTGTGTGTGTGTGTGTGTGTGTGTTGTGTGTGTGTGTGTGTGTGTGTGGGCGAGAGTACATCCGTACCGAACCGAAAGTGACATTATTTGGATGTAAACACTAGCTCAACTTTTGGCTTGGCTGGTTGGGAGATCGACCGACACTCTATTAAAATACCGTCAGAATAACAATAACAGTCAGACTGCCCGGTGTTGTGTCTGTTCCGCTTTACTTATGTGAGTGATGTGTACAGTAGTTACCCATGCTCCGTCTGAACATCCTGTAAGTTCACTTCAGAAATAAAAGTAACGGCAAGCTAGTAGGCACTAGACTGTCTAGTAGTGAAGCTTTTATTTTGAAGAGGAAGCAAGAGGAAGTCCCCTTCGGCCCTACTCTATGTGTTATCCTGGTCAATGTTACACAGCTGCTGCGCCAACATGCTAAACGCAGCGTCCGGCTGGGATTATACTGTAAACCACGGGTTTTCAACCTTTTTGACTCCAGGGACCACCATTTATGCAGCATTTGAGGCACGGTCCATCATTGATGACATTTTCACACCAAAGACGTAAAATTAAAGAATTCTTTTGGTTTTGTCCACAATTCCAGGCTGTATTTTGCCAACAGACCCGTCTAAACTTGATGATGAATATTTTAACTCTCGAGAGAATCGGGCTGAGGGCGTACAAATGCAACCAAATCATTTGGTTCCACTTGTACGCTCTCCTAAAAAAAGCGTCTAAAGAAATCCATTAACATGGTGAAAATACATCTTGATGATGTCATCAAGATGTTTCACCAAGTTTTTCTTCAGACCTCCATTTCTTGGGAACACAGAATGGGGGAACTTTTTTTTAACTAGAGTTGTGCCCCTACGGGGCACAGGTCTCCACCGTCCGGGCTCAAGAATTGATGATATTATTCTAATATATATAAAAATATATATTGACGTATTTGGATGCATCAGGCTATGGTTGCGGAAGCACAGGACACGAAATAGAGTTGTGCCCCTACGGGGCACAGGTCTCCACCGTCCGGGCTCAAGAATTGATGATATTATTCTAATATATATAAAACACTAATGTCTTTTCTCCGGCTCAGCTATGAGATCTATGACGTCATCATTACATCACACACGGGACGGAATGACGGGGTACAGACAGGGGCGGAATGACGGGGTGCGTTCCATAGTCACCACCTTACGGTGGAGACAACAATCATGTCCACCCAACACCTCGAAGGTACATCACTGACATAGTGAAATATTGAAAATGGGTGGAGTTGCCCTTTAATGTCCATACTACTCATGACAATACTCATAGAGAGATCTTAATGACATCATCAACTAAAGCAGCCAATCATTGTTGAAGTAGGTCAGCACTCGTTAGAGTGGAAAACTCTAACGTTGCCCACAAGTAGGCCATGGTCTCCTTGTGTGTGAGCGACATCAGCTACAAAGGTCTTTTTACTTAGGTCAACATTACGCAGTGATGGGCAAGTTACTGGGAAAATGTAGTAAGCTACACTACTTGTTACTCTCGAAAAAATGCAGCTAAGCTACACTACAAGCTATCTCCAGAAAATTGTATCAAGCTACAAGCTACACAACAAAAGTATATATAAATATATATCTCAACTTAATGTACAACCTTCTAAATAATAATCATAATAATAATTTAGGGGTGGGTTTGAACATAGGATGGCGGCATGTCTAAGTTTTGGGATGTATATTAGAGGATTTCTACCCATTAAAAATGGGCGGAATTTGAAAATGTGTGGGAAAATGTAGTGAAGCTACACTCCTTGTTACTCGAAACAAGTAGTGTAGCTTCACTACAAGCTATTCCCAAGCTACACTACAAGTTACTGGAAAATGTAGTTGTCTCCACCGTAGGTGGTGACTATAAAACGCCCTCTGTCCGTGCACGTAGCCCGTATGTGCCCTCGATCTGTCCGTCTGTGCCCGTCTGTGCCCTCGATCTGTCCGTCTGTGCCCGTCTGTGCCCTCGATCTGTCCGTCTGTGCCCGTCTGTGCCCTCGATCTGTCCGATCGATCTGTAGGTCATACTTGAGCTAGGAGGGCTTTGAGCTGGGAGGACCCTTGAGGACCCTGAGATGACATCAAGCTAGGGGGGCCTGAGCTGGGAGGACACCTGAGCTAGAGTGAGCCTTGAGATGATGTCATAGACTAAGATACGTTTATATATAGTCATGAGTATTGTCTCATTACACTCACAATAAACTACTTTGTAATGTGCACACGTTCAAACCTGAACGGACGGTGGAGACCTGTGCCCCGTAGGGGCACAACTCTTGTTAAGCTATGTAGCTTAGCTACTTGTAACAAGCTACTGCCCATCACTGCCATTACGTCATCACCTAAGCCGGCCAATCGGAGCGTCCCAAGGGACGAACGACCGTGCACCGATCGCTTAGCTTGCGCCCCGCTCCTCTCACGCAAGTAACAAGCACTCCACAAGCTTAGAAAGCACATTCTGACATCTATGTGAACTCTATGAACCAGGGGGTTTTCAACAGGTGGTCCGCGGACCACCAGTGAGAGGATTCCAGGTGGTCCCCCCCCAGGTTTAAAGGGGAACTCCACCCATTTTTGACATTTTAATATGTCATCAATATACCATAGAGATGTAGTGTGGATGATGATGTCATCAAGATGTATTTTCACCATGTTAATGGATTTCTTCAGACCTCCATTTCTTGAAAACACAGAATGGGGGGGACCTTTTTTATCATGTCCACAATACATCTCTATGGTATATTAATGACATATTAAAATGTTGAAAATGGGTGGAGTTCCCCTTTAATGATGGAAAGTTGGTTAACCAGATGTAACTCTTTGAGAGCGTGAAACATGAAACCAAATGGACCCTTGCGGGTCCATTTGGTTTCATGTGTACACTCTACAAGAGTTAAAATATTCGTCATGTGAATTATCCCAAGTCTACACAACTAGAGAATGTAGAAGATTAATGGTCATTTTGATCTGTATGTTGGACTGTTTGGTTTCCCCAAATCCAGCCTGGAATTGTGGACAAAAGCAAAAATAAATCTTTAGTTTTGGAGTCTGTGGGGCTAAAATGTCCTCAAATGGTGGTCCTCTGAATAAATAGTGGGCCCTGGTATGAAAAAGGTTGAAAACCGCTGCTATAAACTATCCCAGAGAGAGCGAGGTGAAGCAGAGAGCCCTATTGGACAAAAGAAAATCACTCCTGTGTGAAGTGAGGGGCGCTCTTTTCATCTCACCCACGTCGATTACAACACACTGTAGCGTCCGTGTTGGCGACAAAACGTTAATTTCTGAAGAGCGGCCGTCAACGCGCGTCATCATGCAGTACATCAAATCATTTCGGCCAATCAGAATTTGCGTTTACACAAGCACTCATAATGTAGCATTCATTGTCAGTGGGACTCCGCTGTCTGTGAGATTTCAAGGGGGAGGGGCTTGGTTCATACCAAACAAACCAGAGGTTGTTGTCAATCATGTGGCTAATGGGCTAGCCTGTTTCAGGGGTTGACACTAAGGTCTCCGAGGCACTTGCCCATCAGGCAAGTGCAAGCCAGGTTCTACTTGCCCTCAGGTCATGGTCACTTGTCCCCCAAAAATATATTGTAAATTTTACATTTAAGTTTACTTCCTACTTGGGCGCTTTAAACCAGGGGTTTTCAACACGTGGTCCCTGAGAGGGTTCCAGGTGGTCCCCAGCTAAGTTGGTTAACCAGATGTAACTCTTGAGAGCGTAAAAATGAAACCAAATGGACCCTTAATTCATCATCTTAATTAGCCCATAGTGGTCACAGACCCAGTGGTCCCTGACCCCAGCAAAATGACAGTTTGGAACCAAATGAACCTGGGAGAGAGATAGGTAGAGATATCTAGAAAGCAGGGAAAGACACAGAGGCAGAGTGCAATGACTGCCTTCAAAGACACATTTATCTTGTGTTGTGTTATAGTGCACTAAGTTGCACACTTGCCCGATCGGGCAACCAGGTAGCAGTCTTCACTTGCTTGCCCCACCATTTTTTTTTTTACTTGCCCCAGGCAAGCGGGCAAGTGTTAGTGTCAAGCCCTGCTAACCACACAAACACAGCCAACCAGCACTGCTAGCAAAACCCAACGCTGCCTTTAAAGAAACAAATGACCATGATGGTGGATTTAACTGCCAGGTTGAAACGCATCATGTATCACCACAGTGGAGGCGGCCATGTTGGTTGTTTAATGCTGTTGAGTGACGGGGCTGTTGGCCAATCAGCTGCGCCCTTTCATAGACCAACACCAAACTCCCACTCTCATGACTTGCGTGTGGAGCGATCGATCGAAGTTAAACGATCGCTGTGTGGCTGGTTGCTCCTGGAGGCACTGCCATTGGCTGGTTTAAAGATGGAGTGCCGTGGATTTTTTTCTACCCTAAAACATGATCATCAGGTATTAATGTTATATGAAAAGTAAGATTTTTTTCCCCAAAAAGTGTACAGTGTTTGTTAAACTGTCATTTCTATGATTCCACCCTACCAGTTCATTAAGTATGCCTGGTTTGCCTGGTGGGTGGTGATGGGTGGAGATCCAGCTGAACTGAAGCCACGCCCACAGCTTTAGTTGTATGATAAAGGGGGAGGGGTTAGGGGAGGGGCTGAGCGTGTGATTTCACTATATTGAAGTTTTTTTCATTGGCACGTTTGACTGGAAAGGTTCAGCCCCCAGGAAGAAACCCTAAATACAAAGGGAAGACATCATTGCACATAAAAAACACACCAAGGGGTCTATTTACATAGTGTCACCTCTTAAACATGTACAAAATTGGAAAAAAATACAAAAATCACGGCACCCCCCTTTAAGAGATGATGTAACAGCGACATAAGTAAGAGACCTTTATAACTAATGTCATGGGTATTGGCTCGCCCCGCTCATGCACAAGTAGACCATGGACTACCCCATGTCCGCTTTCATTGAAGGACAAAGGTGTACAGTAGCACAATGGTTTGAGACCAAATATGGATATATGCAAGTTGTGACGACATCATCTGGTGAGGATACGATACCTGTTTACACATTAAGGGTTTCTGAATGTTTCAGCCTTATTACATCTGTATAAACACGTTCCACCACGGTAAAATCATAACTGACCAATTTGGCTGTTCTTTACGTGCTAATATCAGCGAGTTACTAATCAAGCTTTAAACCTCAGCTATCTTATCTGGGGCTCATTTCAAATCAGGAACTCATTATACAGACTATAGACCAGATCATATCAGCCCTTCACTAATCTTGGAAAGGTTTTGGCTCAAAGATTGAGAAGGATCAATCTATCCTCTGGAGCTACGCCAGTCTTGACACCAAAGGTTGAGAAAACTTGGTCTTCTTCAGGAACTAGACAGTTCTTGACACCCAGAGGTTGAGAAAGCCTCAGCACCGTCGCCCTCGTCCACCTCCAGGTTTTGGTATCTGGGACCGTTTGGGACCGTTAGAGATGGGGACTCTGGTGGAGAGCATGGCACAGATGCGTGCCGGCGTGATCGACCTGCTCTGCCAGATGCTGAACTACGTGATGAAGCTCCACGACTGGGCCAGGAAGGAGCGGGACTTCGCCGAGCAGCTGGCGCGGCTCTCGCCGCGGCTGACGCCGGCCGAGCAACGCTCGTGCGAGCTCCGGAGGAAGACCGTGGAGCGCATGCTGGCGGAGGAGCAGAGGTGGGCGCCGGTCGCCCGCGAGATGGTGGACCAGGTGGTGCGGGAGAGCCAGGAGCTGGACGAGAGCCAGGTGTGGAGGAGGGCAGCGGTGGAGAGGGAGGTGGCTTCACTCATCTCCTTCCTGGACCTCAAGGAAGGGGTGTGGGAACAGGTGGAATGGTACCTGGCGCTCCAACGTGGGAGCCTGGATTTCGTAGCCACGTCGACTCCCGACGCCGCAGAAGCGGAGCAGGCGACTCTTGACGCCGCAGAAGCGGAGCAGGCGACTCCCGACGTGGAAGAAGTGGAGCGGGCGACTCGGCCGCTGGCTGATGACGATCCCACGGAGCGCCTTCACGTCCAGGATAATAATAATACCGCTGAGGAAGAAGACCTGGAAACGTCCCTGTGTTCCATCTGCCTTGACGGGTACTTCCCGGGGCAGCTGTATTCCACCCTGCACTGCAGCCATAACTTCCACAGAGACTGCATCGACACCTGGCTGAGAGCAGATGGCTGGGCCACCACCTGTCCCGTGTGTCGCTGTGAGGTGAATACGTTTGATGGGTTTGACCTGGCGGTTCCAGTTCCAGGAGATGTCACGCTTCCCTTCCCGGGAGAGCTGGAGGAACTCTTCCGGGAAGAGAGCGCGTCTCCCTTCCCATCAGAGGCAGTGGTCCACCCAGTGGTCCCCATAGAGGCAGAGCTGCCTGTGGTCGCCCCGACGGCCGTCAGGACAGCCGTCCGCTGCAGCGCGTCCCCGCCGTCCCCCTCTGCTCTAGCGGAGGAGCAGCGACAGGCGCCGGACGTCCGGGAGAGGGTGAACGACGAAGTGGCAGAGCAGGAGAACCGGGAGCTGTGCCACCATCATACCGCCGCCTCCGCTGCCGCTGCTGCTGCCGCCGCCGCCGAGGAAGAGGAAGAAGAGGAGGAGGGAACGACCTGCTGTGTCATCTGCCGGGACGGATACGTCCCAGGACAGCGGCGCTCCATTCTGCCCTGCATGCACGTTTTCCACAAAGACTGCATCGACACCTGGCTGGCAGAATACAGCTGGGAGACCTGTCCCCTGTGCCGCCACCGTGTGGAACCGCATGAAGTGCACGACATGGAGGTTCCCTTGGTTCCCGAAGCCGCAGAAGTGGAGCAGGCGACTCCCGAAGCCGCAGAGGCTGAGCAGGCGACTCCCGAAGCCGCAGAAGTGGAGCAGGCGACTCAGCCGCTGGCTGATGACGATCCCACGGAGCGCCTTCACGCCCAGGATAATGATACCACTGAGGAAGAAGACTTGGAAACGACCCTGTGTTCCATCTGCCTCGACGGGTACTTCCCGGGGCAGCTGTATTCCACCCTGCACTGCAGCCATACCTTTCACAGAGACTGCATCGACACCTGGCTGATGGGGGACAGCTTTGCCGGCACCTGTCCCGTGTGTCTCTGTGATGTACCCATCTTTGATGGGTACGACCTGGCGGTTATCGTCCCGGGAGATGTCACGGTTCCCTTCCCGGGAGAGCTTGACGAACTGTTCCGGGAAGAGACGCCCGTCAGGACAGCCGTCCGCTGCAGCGCGTCGCCGCCATCCCCCTCTGCTGAGGAAGAAGAAGAGGTGGAGGGGACCCGCTGTGCCATCTGCCGGGACAGGTACGTCCCAGGACAGCGGTGCTCCTATCTGCCCTGCTATCATGCTTTCCACAAAGACTGCATCGACACCCGGCTGGCAAGATACAGCTGGGAGACCTGTCCCCTGTGCCGCCACCGTGTGGAACCGCATGAAGTGCACGACATGGAGGTTCCCTTGGTTCCCGAAGCCGCAGAGGCTGAGCAGGCGACTCGGCCGCTGGCTGATGACGATCCCACGGAGCACCTTCACGTCCAGGATAATAATAATACCACTGAGGAAGAAGACTTGGAAACGACCCTGTGTTCCATCTGCCTCGACGGGTACTTCCCGGGGCAGCTGTATTCCACCCTGCACTGCAGCCATACCTTTCACAGAGACTGCATCGACACCTGGCTGATGGGGGACAGCTTTGCCGGCACCTGTCCCGTGTGTCTCTGTGATGTACCCATCTTTGATGGGTACGACCTGGCGGTTATCGTCCCGGGAGATGTCACTGTTCCCTTCCCGGGAGAGCTTGACGAACTGTTCCGGGAAGAGACGCCCGTCAGGACAGCCGTCCGCTGCAGCGCGTCGCCGCCATCCCCCTCTGCTGAGGAAGAAGAAGAGGTGGAGGGGACCCGCTGTGCCATCTGCCGGGACAGGTACGTCCCAGGACAGCGGTGCTCCTATCTGCCCTGCTATCATGCTTTCCACAAAGACTGCATCGACACCCGGCTGGCAAGATACAGCTGGGAGACCTGTCCCCTGTGCCGCCACCGTGTGGAACCGCATGAAGTGCACGACATGGAGGTTCCCTTGGTTCCCGAAGCCGCAGAGGCTGAGCAGGCGACTCGGCCGCTGGCTGATGACGATCCCACGGAGCACCTTCACGTCCAGGATAATAATAATACCACTGAGGAAGAAGACCTGGAAACGTCCCTGTGTTCCATCTGCCTTGACGGGTACTTCCCGGGGCAGCTGTATTCCACCCTGCACTGCAGCCATACCTTTCACACAGACTGCATCGACACCTGGCTGAGAGGGGACAGCTTTGCCGGCACTTGTCCCGTGTGTCTCTGTCGTGTACCCATGTATGATGGGTACGACCTGGCGGTTATCGTCCCGGGAGATGTTACGGTCCCCTTCCCGGGAGAACTGGAGGAACTCTTCCGGGAAGAGACGCCCGTCAGGACAGCCGTCCGCTGCAGTGCGTCGCCGCCATCCCCTTCTGCTGAGGAAGAAGAAGAGGAGGTTCCTGAGGTGCTCTATGAAGCAGAGGTTGAACCACAGGCTGCCAGCGTTCCCTTGGTGTCAGAGGCTGTCAGGGTTCTCCATGAACCAGAGGCTCCTGAGGTGCTATATGAACCAGAGGTTCCTGAGCCCTATGAAGCAGAGGCTTCCTCTGAACCACAGGCTGCCAGCGTTCCCTTGGCCCTCATACAGGCAGGGTCCCCTGTGGTCCAGCCAGTTCCCCCCATAGAGGCGGCGGGGCCCCCCGGGGTCGCTCCGGCGGCTCTCAGGAAAGCTCCAGGGACAGAAACCCCGTCAGCTTCCTCCAGGATCGGGAAGGCTTTACTCAGTGTCTTTTGCACTGTGTTAAAGAACTGGCCGTCGCTTTCTCATTGCAAGTTCTGAAAATCGGCGGCTGTGGCTCAGGAGGTAGAGCAGGTCGGCCAATGATCCAATGATCGATCCAATGGTTCGAATCCCAGCTCCTCCGGTCTACATGTCAAAGTGTCCTTGGGCAAGACACTGAACCCCACCTTGCCTCCAGTGGTGTGTGAATGTGTGAAGTTTAGGATGCTGAATGTTCGCCGCTCTACTTCCCAATGTATAAATTAATGGGCCATTGTGAAGCACTTTGAGTATTACTCCTAGTGCATAGAAAAGTGCTATAAAAATGCAATCCATTATTAACTCAGGGAACTAAATGTTTTCCAACTAATGCCTTCACCAATGTGTTTGTAATGATGTCTAATAATAACATGCCAAAATGTTTAAATTCAACTGCTGTGGGAAACCTCATAAAACAGGTCAAATTCAGTGTACAAGTCACAACCTATAAAAGGCAAAACAAGCAGAATGTCAACTTGCAACTACTAGTGGCGTTTCCTTGGGGTTAAAACCACACATAGCCTACCGTCAAAATAAATGTGCTAAGCTATTCTAGCTAACTAAGCTATGGGTGCTAAGCTATACTTGCTAGACTAAGCTTACAGCTTCATGAAACGTCTTGTGAATTAACTCTGAGAGATGAGAGGAAGGAGAGACCTTACTGTAGGCTACTGAGGGGGAATCACACCTGGGTGAAGTGAGGGACTCACTGATCATCAGATACTATGCCAATGACGTTTTCTAAAACAAACACGGTTGAAAAACAAACAATGTTTAAAAAAAATCACAGTTGCGTGAAGTGTGGTCACCAACGTACACCATCATCACATCCACTAATGACGGCCAATCGGATTTTGCATCCTCTGTCTTCAATGTTTGTTTGTTACGCAAGGTTTGCGTTTACACAAATACTCCAAACTTTCATTCATCGTCAGTGGGAATTCAATGGTGTTAGGACAGACACAGACACTACAAAACAAAAAATTGTCACAAATTGTCAAATTCAAATTCACTGGAACTGATCTTTTTTTATTGCCCAAGCACGATCCCAAATACAATAAATAAAAACAGTTGAAAAAGTGTATACAGTTGGATGGGGTACAGTTTTGTGAATAGTTGTCACATGTATGTACATGTTAGAACAGGGAGTCGAGATTTCTTTTTTTTGTTATGAATAGCATAACTTTTGGTAACATTTTTCCTCGATTATGCAGCACAAAGTTCTGTGTAAATGTAACCATAGATCCAATCCAATCCACTTTATTTATAAAGCACATTTAAAACAACTAGGTTGCGACAAAGTGCTGTACACAAGCTAAAAACAAACTAAGAGCCCCAAACATGGGCGACACAGAAACAACTAATCAACAGGGAGGCACACAAACAAGAAAACAAAACAAACAAAAACAAAACAAAACAAGAGAGGACACATCAGCTATCAGCCAGAATGGGTGAACGCCAGGGAATACAGATGTGTTTTTAGACGGGATTTAAACACAGACAGAGTTTGCGATGCCCTAACCAGAGGTGGAAGTTCATTCCACAGTGTGGGTGCCACCACAGAAAAAGATCTATCTCCCCGAGATTTTAGTTTAGATTTGGGGATCCTGAGGAGTTGCTGGTCAGCCGACCTCAGGGCCCTGGGAACGTCTTTACGTACTACCAGCTCTGAAATGTAAGCTGGAGCTAACCCATTTAAGGACTTAAAAACAAAGAGTAGAATTTTAAACTGGATCCTGTACCGCACAGGAAGCCAGTGAAGGGAGGCAAGAATCGGGGAGATATGGTCACGTTTCCGTGTGCCTGTCAGGAGCCGAGCAGCTGCGTTTTGGACCAGTTGTAGTCGGCCCAGACAGGCCTGGGTAACACCACAGTACAGGGCATTGCAGTAGTCAATACGGGTGGAAATAAAAGCGTGGATCAGGCGCTCAAAATCCTGAAAGGACACGGCAGGCTTCACTTTTGCCAACAGCCTCAACTGATAAAAGCTGGACTTGACGACCGCGTTTATCTGTTTGTCAAATTTAAAGTCACTGTCCAATTTCACACCAAGGTTTGTAACCACTGGCTTAACAAACGGTTGCAAGGGGCCCAGGTCCAAGGAGGAGGAGTCGTAGCCAGAGCTGGGCCTGAACACCATAACCTCATAGATATATAAGAAAGCTAGATGTCTTGAGGCAGATCCTCTGATGTTGTTCACGGCTTGTGAGAGGACTAAATACACTATGCTCTATGGCAGCCCAAAAAAAAACAGCTAGAGCTTGCTCAAAACTTGACGGATTTACAAATGGATTGCATTATTATGAATGTTATTTTTTAACGTTATTTATTTTTCTAAAAACATTATATAACAGCTCATATTATGCAGACGTCTCTGACAACAGAGCGATCCGTTTGAAAATCGGTTGAAAAATAAGGGTATAAGTTATCTTCATTTAAATATTAGGCTATATGCTCATAGACCCAATGTGCTCTCCTCTCACAAGATGGCTGCCACGTAACGACGTCACTCCCCATTGGCCAGCAGCGTAACAACGTCACTCCCCATTGGCCAGCAGTGTGGGAGAGACATCTAGCTTTCTGATATACAGTATATCTATGAATGTAACAGCTCTGTTTACACAGGCATGGTCTAGATGGTACAGACCATAGTAGTCCTTAGGGTGGTTGTATTCCATTGGCCAATCTTCTTTTTGTCACAATATTTTGAAAAATCTTGCTTGTGTTTGCACATTGTTATATTGCAGAGTATACTGTACAGTACTGTACAGTATACAGTAAGGCTGTATACCGAAGCTCGGGATTCGAACCACTGGCTCGCTAAGGTCGCCACGCGAACGGATATTAATGATCCCGAACCATTCGCATTTATTTATTTACTTAACTTTTCCCCCATCTAGTAGATGTGCGACATTGAGGGGCCAGAAACTCGCTGTGAAACGTGCTGTTACTGCAGTTGGAAATGCATTGTTTTCACTGAAGGTGTCCCATTCTCAATGTCTATGTAGGCGATCCGCCATTAGACTATAGCTCTAGGAAGTGAACAGAGTTTGCGCAACTCCGTCTGTACTCTATAGAGCTGCGTACTGACTTCGGTTGGTTTTATGGTTGCCTGACCAGCAGCAGCAGGCACTTAAGACTATATTACAATAGACACGTAGTCTAGTCGCGGCATGCTACTTTTTTTAGCGATTGTTCGAAGCTCGGCCTGAAATTGCTGCCCGATGCTCGAAGGGCTCGAAGGGAAGGCGACTTCATGAAATGCGGCCGCATTTCAGTTAGAGGACTTTTATTAGTCAAGTAAAGCATCAATAATAACATCAGTTGTTGTTGAAGTTGCAACAGACACGCAGCATGCATAAAGCTAAAGGTCTGACTCAGAGAGTTTTCTGTTTTCAATGATGGAATGCTGTTGGTTTAGTGGTGACACAGCTGCAGTTAGTTAGTAGCAGTAGTAGTGTTTCACATCATTTTAAATAGAAGCACTTTAATTTGAAATATCATGGGTTGTTTTGTATGCCATCAGGTGGGGCAGACTGGGTATTTAGGGAGGCATTGCCTCCCTATGCCATGCCGAGATCCGTCCCTCTCTCTTCTCTTCTCTTCTCTTCTCTTCTCTTCTCTTTCTCTTCTCTCCTCTCCTCTCCTCTCCTCTCCTCTCCTCTCCTCTCCTCTCCTCTCCTCTCCTGTGCTCTGTAGACATGAGTCTCATTACAGGCCATAGGAGCCCCCCCCCCCCCCCCCCCCCCCCCGTCCCCCCCCCCGTCTCCTGCTCATAACGGCTGACAGGTATGATGGGCTGTCAATCATCTGGATGTCTCATGGGACGACCAATCAGAACGGCCCCCAATGTTCTTCCTTTCACAGAAGAATGGATCGGCCTCGGACACGCGCGCACGCACGCACGCACGCCCACACACACACATGCACACATGCAGAGCAAAGGCAGAAATTGAAAGTAAAGTGTGGAGAAAGGGGTGACAGACAGACAGACAGACAGACAGACAGACAGACAGGCAGGCAGACAGACAGACAGACAGACAGACAGACAGACAGACAGACAGACAGACAGACAGACAGGCAGGCAGTCGATTTGGTTTCATTTTTACGCTCTCTAAGAGTTACATCTGGTTAAACAACTTTCCATCATTTAGTCTGGGGACCACCTGGAACCCTCTCAGGGACCACCTGGAACCCTATGGGACCACCTGTTGAAAGCCTGTGTTACTTGTAAAAATCCATGAAAATCTGATGAAAAATAAGTGAGTTATGGTCATTTAAAAAGTATATGCTCATAGACACAATGTTATGCTATCCTCTCACAAGATGGCCGCCACGTAACAACGTCACACCCCATTGGCCAGCAGCGCGGGAGAGACATCTAGCTTTATATATATATATATATATATATATATATATATATATATATATCTTTATTACATAACTTGGATGAATGCTCCAATCAGAAGCCAGCGTTCTGGTCACGTGAGCGGTGACATATTACACTATAATTCACCGCTCCGCTCTATATTGGACCGCTGCATAATCAAGGTCCCCAAAGTGCAAACAGCTGTGTTCATATCAATCCGCGCTGCGCTTCCGCATTTAGTTCCAGCACACCGTTAGCGGGTCCATTTGGTTAGCTACGTATTACGTATGCCATTGCCATTCAGCCTGAATTTAGCCTGGGGACCACCTGGAACCCTCTCAAGGACCACCGGTTGAAAACCACTGACGTAAGCCATGTAAGGAGCGGGATAACACCCTTCGAACGGGTGATTTGTTTCTTAACTAACTGTTATTAGGAAACAAATCACCGGTTCCAAGGGTGTTATCCCTTACATAGTAAGGGATATTTCAAATTTCAAGTGCTTATATTTAAAATGATGTGAACCACTACTACTGCTACTAACTAACTACAGCTGTGTCACCACTAAACCAACAGCATTCCATCATTGCAAACAGAAAACTCTCTGAGTCAGACCTTTAGCTTTATGCATGCTGCGTGTCTGTTGCAACTTCAACAACAACTGATGTTATTATTCATGCTTTATTTGACTAAGAAAAGTCCTGTAACTAAAAATGGCAAGAGAAAATGGTATGGCTGCGGCTTCATCGCCGCACCCATACCATTTTCTCTTGCCCCTCCAACATGTTCTCTTGCCCCCCCCCCCCCCTCCCAAATTTAACATGTTCTATCCGCCCCTGTTCACAGTGTCAGTCTGTAAGCTCCCTGTAGACACCATCTGACAGGAGATGATTCTTTCTGTTGTTTGTTGAAGGAAGGCCCCCCCCCCAACCCCCCACCATCCCCCCACCCCCCTCTGAGTGGGTGAAGAGATGGACGTCTTTCCTTGGAGGAAACGTCCAGAGGGCGAACCCAAGTGTCTCCATCCGTCCTGGACTGGCTGTGGGCGCCGCTGGGCCTCACACAGAGACCTAGGACCTCCAGGACAAGGTCTTCATTCATCCTGGACTGGCTGTGGGAGACGCTGGGCGTCACACAGAGACCCAGACCCTCCAGGACCCTCTAGGACAAGGTCAGACTCACGCTGTTCTGTCTGTTTGACTTCTTTATTTTTGTTTTCTTAATAATCTTAGGGCTCCATTTCCGTTACCATCGAAACCCCTAATCCTTTTGAAAAACCTTTTGGACTAGTTCAACCTGCCAATCTATTGACACATTGTGAGCTTGTAGACTGGCCATTTGAACTATTGAAAAATGTTATTTTTTAATAGTTTAAAAGGGCAAAGAAGTTAAGGGATAAGGGGTTTAGCGCTGACGAAAGCCTTTAGAGTTTAGACACCATTTGCTGTTTACCTGTTTGTGTTTCCCACCGTGTAGAGATTCATACCTGCTGTTAATATACAGTAAGAGTAACGACTGCAGGATCTGTGGGGCAAGTTTACAGGTCATGTTCTACTTGGCAACCCGAAGATATAGGTAATTACCGTTGTTGCTCGCCGCTAATTACCGCTGTTGCTACCGTTGTTGCTACCGTTGTTGCTCCCGTTGTTGCTACTGTTGTTGCTACCGTTGTTGCTACCGTTGTTGCTACCGTTGTACCGTTGTTGCTGCCACCGTTGTTGCTACCGTTGTACCGTTGTTGCTACCGTTGTTGCTACTGTTGTTGCTACTGTTGTTGCTACCGTTGTACCGTTGTTGCTACCGTTGTTGCTCCCGTTGTTGCTACCGTTGTTGCTCCCGTTGTTGCTGCCACCGTTGTTGCTCCCGTTGTTGCTGCCACCGTTGTTGCTCCCGTTGTTGCTGCCACCGTTGCTGCCACAGTTGTTGCTCCCGTTGTTGCTCCCGTTGTTGCTACCGTTGTTGCTCCCGTTGTTGCTGCCACCATTGTTGCTCCCGTTGTTGCTGCCACCGTTGTTGCTACCGTTGTACCGTTGTTGCTACCGTTGTTGCCACCGTTGTTGCCACCGTTGTACCGTTGTTGCTACCGTTGTTGCTACCGTTGTACCGTTGTTGCTACCATTGTTGCCACCGTTGTATCGTTGTTGCTACCGTTGTTGCTACCGTTGTACCGTTGTTGCTACCGTTGTTGCCACCGTTGTATCGTTGTTGCTACCGTTGTTGCTACCGTTGTACCGTTGTTGCTACCGTTGTTGCCACCGTTGTACCGTTGTTGCTACCGTTGTTGCTACCGTTGTACCGTTGTTGCTACCGTTGTTGCCACCGTTGTACCGTTGTTGCTACCGTTGTTGCTACCGTTGTACCGTTGTTGCTACCGTTGTTGCTACCGTTGTACCGTTGTTGCTACCGTTGTTGCTACCGTTGTACCGTTGTTGCTACCGTTGTTGCCACCGTTGTATCGTTGTTGCTACCGTCGTTGTTGCTCACCCAACATGTACAAACCATGGTTGTGTGTGACACTACATGGGGCGAGAGTGCAATGACAGAAAGAGACAGAGAGAGAGATGGAGAGAGAGAGAGAGAGAGGGAGAGAGAGAGAGAGAGAGAGAGAGAAGAGAGAGAGAGAGAGAGAGAGAGAGAGAGAGAGAGAGACAATAATGACAAATGATGTCTCTAGTAGCGCTGAAGGTTGTCTTGACCCAGTCTGTGTGTGTGTGTGTGTGTGTGTGTGTGTGTGTGTGTGTTGTGTGTGTGCATCATGTGTCCGGCAGGTCAGTATCATCAGGTGTATCATCATCATTTCACATTTCCAACAGTTGCTTTGTGTGTCCTTGTTGATTTCCTCTGGGTCCATAACCCCTCCCCCTCCCCCCTCTGTCTCTGTCTCTGTCTTTG
>CM076981.1:16615570-16623276 GCA_039105355.1 Benthosema pterotum
GTGTGTGTGTGCGCGTGCGTTTGTGTGTGTCAGTCAGTGTTGCCAACTGCCAAAATCCAAAATGCACCAGTGGCACTTCCAAAATGCACTAGAATGTGCTAGAGCAGTGGGTTTCCAACCATTTTCATAGCAGGGCCCACTATTTATTCAGCATTTTAGCCACGGAGGAGGACCACCATTTGATGTCGAATTTAGTCTCTCAGCCTAATTTAGAAGAAATAACTGACAAAATGTTGGTCAAAATAGCAATTCTTCTACATTATCTAAATGTGTAGATTCTTGAAAATTAGGTAATTCAGATGGTTAAATATGATTTAACTCTTGAGAGCGTAAAATGTATGATCTGTAACAAGAGTTACAGATCTATAAGGGTCCATTTGGTTACCAATGGTCCTTTCTAGGAAGGAAGGAGGGACTCTATCATAGGAGGAAAAATGGTGAAAAATGAGGGTTTTATCTCTGGCGCCTGTCAACCAATTTCATCCCAACTCACCAGCAAAAAAGCACTAGATTTTCCGCCAGGAGTTTTTCACTAATTTTGGCGCTAGAGGGTCTGGAAAAGAGCTAAATATAGCGACAAATGCGGCAAGTTGGCAACACTGGTGTCAGTGTGGAAGGCGAGTGATTGAATCAGCAGCTAAAACTGTTTCATCACAATCAGGTTCATAGTTTGTGTTTGTTGAATCAGTTTTTCTTTGAATTGTTTTGACATTTTTTTTTTTTGTTATTAAATCTTAAATCATCTTCCTTGAAGTATTTAAAAATAAAAAATAAAACAAAAGAAAGAATAGCAATAGAATATTATTTTCATCTATTTTTTCTTTGTCTGAATGAGTCGTTTCTTTTCCATCAAAGACGTTGTTTTGACGTTTGGGAAAAGTTCAATTATTTATGTGTTGTGATCTAAAAGCATGTTGAAATGTACTTCGAAAATTGCTGCAAGACTACAGTGTGCTATCTGTTGGTGTGTGTGTGCGTGTGCGTGTGTGTGTGTGTGTGTGTGTGTGTGTGTGTGTGTGTGTGTGTGTGTGTGTGTTGTGGGTGTGTGTGTGTGGTGTGGTGTGTGTGTGTGCGTGTGCGTGTGTGTGTGTGGGATTGCGCGTGCACACTTGTTTGTAACAAGGATAGAGTAGGTCAGCAATGACAGATTTACTCCTTCTAGTCAGTGACCTCATTGACACACCACACACACACACACACCACACACACACACACACACACACACACACACACACACACACACACACACACACACACACACACACACACACACACACACACACACACAGGTCACATGTAGGTTAATAGCAGAGTGATCCTCCTGGCCTGAAGGACTTTAGGACAGTGGTGGTTTTCAACCTTTTTTTTTACTCCAGGGACCACCATTTATTCAATATTTGAGCCACGGACCACAATTCTGATTACATTGTCACACCAAAGACCTGAAATTAAAGAATTATTTTGATTTTGTCCACAATCCCAGTCTGTATTTTGCCCACAAAACAGTGTAAACGTCTTCATCACTGCATAGTACCAGATCGCAGGATTTGCTTCTGCTGAAAGTCCCCAAAACAAACTCCAGGCTTTGGGATTCTGCCTTCAGGGTATAGCCCCTCATTTATGGAATAATTATCAACATAAAATGAAATTGATATATTGGTTTCCTATGCTATTTTTAAAAGCATGTTGTCTGACATTATAGTTGAAGAAGATTATTAACTTGTTTTGGGTAATATGTCGGCCTCTCTTTTTCTATTTTTCTTTTTCTTTGTATATTGTATAATTGTAACATGTTTATTGTACGTTAAATTACTACTGGAAATGTCTGAATTGTAAACAGGGCGCCATTGAAAAAGAGACCCCGGTCTCAATTGGATTTCCCTGAAATAAAGGCTAAAACAAACAAACAAGTGGTGCTGATTCAGATGAGGAATATTTTAACTCTTGAGAGTGTGAAAATGAAATCAAATGTACCCACAAGGGTCCATTTGGTTTCATTTTCACACTCTCAAGAGTTACATCTGGTTAACCAACTTTCCATCATTTAGCCTGAGGACCACCTGGAACCCTGTCAAGGACCACTGGTGGTCCCCAGACCACCTGTTGGAAACCACTGCTTTAGGAGGTTTAAGACAGTCTTAACTCCATTCTGGGTGAGTCATTATAGAGAACCTTTAATTAATACTAATTAATCTAGGTCTGGAGCTCCGTCTAGTTCCCCTGTGTCAAACTCTGTTTTTTTTCTGCTCTGGTAAAAACACAAGTGTAAAATGGTGTGTATTCTGTGTGTGTGTGTGTGTGTGTTGTGTGTGTGTGTGTGTGTGTGTGTGTGTGTGTGTGTGTGTGTGTGTGTGTGTGTGTGTTGTGTGTGTGCGTGTGCGCGTGCGTGTGCGCTGCGTGTGTGTGGGTCTGTGGTGGTGTGTGTGCGTGTGCGTGTGCGTGTGCGTGGTGCGTGTGCGCGCGTGCGTGTGCGTGCGTGCGTGCGTGGTGATGGTCAGAGTGTTGTGCGTTGCTGCAGACTGATCACTCTGTGGTGACATTTGAAAGGACGAGTCGACAGGAGTCATGGCAGGATCTGAATTATAGCTGAATTCCTGTGTGCCATCAATGTTGTCTGTTTTCTGGTTAAACAACTTAGCTGGGGACCACCTGGAACCCTTTCAAGACCACTGGTGGTCCCGGACCACCTGTTGAAAACCCCCCTGCTGTACTACCATATTGTAATGTACTGTACACTACCTTACCACACCATACAGCAGGGGCGGATTGGCCATCTGGAGTACAGGGAGTTTTCCCGGTGGCCTGCGCCACCTAGTGGCCTGCTGGACAAGATCCAAAATGCACTAGTTGGCACTTCCAAAATGCACTAGAATGCGCTAGATGCTCGCCTGGAACATACAGATCAAAAAGACCATTAATCTTCTACATTCTCTAGTTGTGTAGACTAAGTTGGGCTAATTCACATGATGAATATTTTAATAACTCTTGAGGGGCAAAAATGAAACCAATGGACCCGCACGGGTACATTTGGTTTCATTTTTACACTCTTCAAAGAGTTACATCTGGTTAACCAGCTGACAAAATTGTCCCGGTGGGAAAATATGTGCCAATCCGCCCCTGCCATACAGAGTACAGTACAGTACAGTACGGTACAGTGACCCCAGCAGGTTGTTGGCAGCACACAGAGGGACGTATAGAGACCAATTATGTCAACCCTCTGTCACCCAGATGGACCTCTGAGGGACCCTGAGTCCTGGGGCCCAGATACCCCCCCACACCCACCAGATACCCCTCCCCACCAGATACCCCCCCCCCCCCCCCCTATACCCCCCCCCCCCCCCCCCATGAGGCAGGAGGACAGGAGAAGGACAGAGAAACAAAACAACTGGAAGAGGTAGTGTATAGTTAGTTAGTTATTAGTTAGTAGTATTTCAGTGTTTCCCAACCTTTTTCATACCAGGGACCACTATTTATTCGGCATTTGAACTACAGAGGACCACCATTTGATGACATTTTAGCCCCACAGACCCCAAAACTAAAGATTTATTTTGCTTTTGTCCACAATTCCAGGCTGGATTTGGGAAACCAAACAGTCCAGCATACAGATCAAAATGACCATTAATCTTACAGAGTTACATAACCAACTGTCCATCATTTAGCCTGGGGACCACCTGGAACTCTCTCAAGGACCACTGTGGTCCCTGGACCACTGGTTGAAAAGCCCCAAAAAACAACTTTGTTTTGTTTTTGCTTTTTCTCCAGCTTCAGGAAGCTGACCGCCAGTCTGATCATCAGATAGATTCTGTGCATCATGTTGTGTGACCGTGGGTATGGGACAGAGGCGTAGCGTCATTTGGGCATTAGGCCATGGCCCAGAATGATTTTGGCTGGCCCAGGCTGAGGTACAGTACACTTGGGCCAAGAATTCAGGGGAACAGACAGACAGACACAATGAGTAGCCTAGTTTTGGGGGATCAGACAGACAGGGGAACAGACAGACAGGCACCATGAGTAGCCTAGTGTTGGGGGATCGGAGGTATTACACGGCTTTGATGCCCCGCTATTCATCCCAGGCTTTTGTTATCAAATGGGTCAAAACCTGTTGAACTGGTCCTGGTGACTGGAGGTGGCAAAGTTGCTTCCCCAAAACAAAAGGTTAATGGCCCATGCGCCATCTATTTCCAGTAAAACCTGTTTTACTTGCCTGGAGAGGCTGGGGATTTTCTAACTGGCCCAGGCTGATGTTAGACCCATGCTACGCGCCTGGTATGGGAGGGGGCTCTGCCAGGGGCACAGCCTCTGATAAATGATTATTAAATGTGCTTCATCCAGGGGCAGTGCAGTGTGATGGATAACCAATGATGGCTCTATGTACATACACAGGCCTGGCTGCCGCTGCCCCTGTGGGTGATTGATGGCAACTCATCCCAGCCTTGCCCATGGGTTCGAGGGTTAGACGATGTGAGAGGGAGAGATCTGCTCAAAGGGGTGAGGGATCTCACCACCTACGATTATTGTAGTAGTAGGAGACTAATGCACACTGCTGTTTAGTTATTCTATTATAATTGTTATTGTCCACATCCAGTCATCCAGTCCAGTCTGGCTGTAGGGGCCAAAACTAGTCCTACTGAAAGCGAAACAACGTGTCGATCGTTGAGCTAAGATGGCTATCTGTGTTAACAGAGCTTCTATTGAATAATGGAGCAGGAGAATCCATAGAAGAAACAACAGGAGCCAGAATGAAAACTAGTGAAGCAAACAAAAGCTTCTACAATCTGTTGCACATCACTGAACTAATTCACGACCTGCAGGCAACAGCTTCGGCGATCTGTGGACCTCACAGCTTCGCGTGGCGTCTGTGCCCGCTTGCAACACCAAATATAGACGCCCTCCAGGCTCCCAGGAACACCATGCTGCCGCCAAGACTCGACAGAGTCCCCATTTCGTTGCGGTAGACGACTTGAACCAGAAGAAGAATACGATGTTGCGATGGACGTTGCACCTGAAAGGAGCTCCGAACAGCGAGGACAACAACCACGCCGCGGTGGCGGCGTGGGGAGGGCGGCGCGTCTACTTTTTCGGAGGCTCCGAGAAGAAGGAGGAGGTGGAGGTTCACGTCTTCAACACAGTGTCTTTACGCTGGGCCAAGCTGCTCCCTCCTGCCTCGGCCGCTAAAGGAGACGACGACGATGACCACCAAACAAACAGACGAGAAGGACGAGGAGAGGTTACACCTCCTTGCTGCCGTCACGGGCGAGGCCCCGTCGCGCAGCGGCGGCCACACGGCCGCCATCGTGGACGACGCCGTGGTCTACATCTGGGGGCGGTTCTTCCTGCCGCCATCAGACGAAGAACAATCACAACAACAACAACAACATCAACGCAACACGCTGTACGCCTTCGACGTGCATCTGCACCGCTGGTCCAAGCCCCGGGCGTCCGGCAGCGCCCCGCCGGGCGGGGGGCGGGGCCACTCGGCCTGCGTCCTGGGCAGGGTCATGTACGTGTTCGGCGGCTACTCCAACGACCTGCACGCCCTCGACACGGACGCCATGCTCTGGTCTTTCATCCAGGCTTCGCCGGACGGCGCCGGCGGGGAGGAGGCGGTCCCCGCTTCCTCCTGGCACTCGGCCACCTTCATCGGCGCCCGCATGCTGGTGTTCGGCGGCCTCGGGCACCAGGACCCGGACGTGCGCGTGTTCGATGCCGAGGCGGGGCGCTGGCTGAGCCGGAGGAGGACCGATGGGGAGGAGGAGGAGCAACCCGATTCGCCTCGTCGACTCGTCCCAGAGGAACGCTACGGACACTCGGCCTTCGCTCACCGTGGGGATCTGTACGTCTACGGCGGGATCCACCAGGGCACGGGGGTCAACGACCTCTGGAGGTACAGCGGCGGTGGTAGTAGCGATGCTGGCGGCGCTTCTTCTTCTTCTCCCCGCTGGACGCGGGTGGAGCCGCGCGGCCGCCCGGGGCCGTCCCAGAACTGCTGGATGTGCTGCGTGAAGGTCGGCCCGGACCGCGTGCTGCTCTTCGATGACGACCTGTACGTGTTGGACCTCAACCCCAGTCTGAGAACGCTGGCCCAGATGGCTGTCGCAGCCCGCCAAGTCCACGGCCCGCCGGGCGGTCCTCGCCGACCTTCAGACTGTCCCAACCGTTCCAGGTGACCGTCGGACCGCGCGGTTGTCGGGAACGGTTGGACAGTCCGGAGGTCGACGAGCGAGTCCAGTGACAGTCCGACGGTCGCCGGACTCGACCCGAGGGCGTTAGAGAGGACGCTACCTCCTCACGACGGCGTCGGCGGGCGGTGGCCGGACGTTATGTCCTGTGGGCAGGGTTCCATCGAAGGAGGTGTGAGGGATGAGGACCGGCTGGGACAGAACAGCCCTGAAGGACCACCTCTTCCTCCTCCTGGGCTCCTCCTGGATCAGGAGGAGAACGAGGACTTCCCGGAGGAACTGGAAGAGCCGTGGCCTCCCCTCGCCGTCGACAGGAAGAGGGGGAGGAGGAGGAGGAGGAGCGTGGGCGCGCTCGCCACCTCTCTGATCCACTGGATGGCAGCGCTGTTCAAGACCAAGAGGAAAATAAGCAGCCAAAAGAAAGACATTGAACCCGTCTGAAGAGAGTGTGTGTGTTGGGCCGTGCGACTTGCTGGTGAATATGTTATTCCCGACAACAACCTCGCTGCGGTGGCAGTGTGGGGAGGCAGCGGGTCTACTTTTTCGGAGGCTCCAAGAAGATGAAGGAGGAGGTGGAGGTTCACGTCTTCAACACAGTGTCCTTATGCTCGGCCAGTAAAGGAGATAACAAAGAACAAAGAGGGATGAGCAATAACCTCGCCTTTGTCACAGGCGAGGTCCCAGTCAGCCAGGCACGGACACGGCATAAAGGGGTGGTGGCACCGCTCACAGAAGAAAGAAACACAGCAAAAAAGGAATGATCGTTAAAAAACAGAGAGATGCAAAGAGAGACACGTCTGCTGTACAAAGAATCCAAGAATCCGGAATCCTGTTTTTATTGTTGTTCTTTTGTTACCGTCTCTGAAGGTTTTAAAGGTAGGGAAAGTGATTTCACTTTTGTCAGATATCACCCCAAAAATATATTTTTTCTGTTAAAATGCTCTATTATAAGGTGTGGAAACCACATATGGAGTTTCCCCTCCCCCACGTTAGCAGAGAAGCTAATAAAAGTTCCCCAGGTCACCACAATTCTCCTCCAATCAGGAGCGAGCAGCAGGTTCACATAGTGTAGCTACTGTTGGGGGCCCCCTAGTGCACCAGGCTGGTACTACACCATGAATTTCAAATCACTTCCCCTACCTTTAAAGCATAAGGAGCAGGTGAGATGGTTGTTGGGTGATCAGATTTGTGGCGAATCGCTCGATACTTTCTGATCTTTTTTGAGCAACGTGTGGCTCGGTGTATATCTCTTTCAGTGGTTTTCAACCTTTTTCATACCAGACGCGCCCACTATCTATTCTGCATTTTAGCCACAGAGGACCATTAGATGTTGCATGTTAGTCTCTCCGACCCAAAACTAAGGATTGTCCATTGTTCATAGGGTTTTTTAATGTGTCACATCACACTGCGTCGAATCGCACTGTACCAAATTCCACAAAATTCCAACAAATCGAAATCGTATCAAAATTGCACTGAATAGAATCGTATTGATCTATATATAAAATATATATATTTTATATATATATA
>CM076981.1:16623776-16696276 GCA_039105355.1 Benthosema pterotum
TCCTCTCCTCCGGCCGCTGTGACATTTATGACCCTCGTAAAAAAGAAAATGATATTGTTATGTGGAGCTGCAGAGCGCAGCAGAGACATTATGGGCATTAAGCTCCACTGACTTTTCCATTCACAGAAATCCTGACAGACTGCCAGAGAACATGGCAACCGCGGGGAGGTTTGTTGTGCTGTGGGCAGCGCAAATTATAATTAGCTTACTTGAGAAAAAACACAGTATACACAGTAAGATATTTTGGAAGCATTATGGCTTGTACTTTTGGGACTCAATTACAATCTGCAGTCTGTTCACTGTGTGTGTTGTAAACGTTTACTATTGTCGCTCTGGATTAAGAGTGTCTGCGAAATGCCTAAATTGTAAATGTGTGTGCGCGCACACAGTTGCAACACTGTTGTTTTCGTCACTCCTGACTATAACTAAAATGAACTTTGTCAGCACCTCTTTTTCAGGGCTAAGACGAAAACTGACAAGCTAAAATAGCCTTTTCAGGATGTTGACTAAAACTAGACTAAAACTAGGTGCCCAGCCTCCAGTCTGTAGGACACACTGTTGTCCAGAATCCCCACAGAAGGCTCTGGTCAGGCTCTGAGCTCCACCAGCTCACCTGTGCAACTTCCAGCCATTGACTCACCCAATTGTTTGCCGTGGCAACTACACATGCCAACTGATTACTACTTACCCAGGCCACGTTTCGTTTTGCAGACAGACAGATACAGACAGTATTAGAGCCCGACAGATGTATCGTTCGTACCGATATATTGGCGATATTGGCAATGATATTGGTCATATCCGTACCGATATATCGGCCGATGTTACCGATATATATCGGTACTTACATTACGTACATTATACATGCCAGACTGGCTTCGTTTCAGGACATTTCAGCCGCAGACCACAAAAACTAAAGATTTATTTTGCTTTTGTCCACGGTTCCAGGCTGCATTTGGGAACTCTTGGGAGTGTAGACGTGTACATTTACGCTATCAAACCCTCTCAAGTCCACTGGTGGTTCTACGGACCACTGGTTGAAAACCACAGGTCTAAAGAGTAGCATTGCTCCATTGTTTTGTCTACATTGATCCAGTGTTTTGTCTAGACAGGACTCAGATCCATTACAGATCAGGTTTCCATTAGCACAGGGAGGAATGCTGGTTGGCAGCCATGGCTCATATAGCACCCCCCCCCCCCCCCCCCCCCCGGTGGGGACTAGCCTATGTTTTGCACTCTGTCCATTTGTCAGTGTCTGTCTGTCCCGTCTGTCCGGTCAATGCCAAACTTTGCACACACAATCTCTAGATGCTAATGATGAACCTCTTCCCCGAATTTTGTAGAATGTAAAACAGTAAATGGTATGTGCCTTTCTCCAAGACACTTTAGATAGATTGTGCATCACATTCACCCTTTCACCACACCAATGGTGAAGAAACCATGCAAGGCACAACCAGCACATAAAGGAGAAATTAGTGGTTAAGTGTCTTGCTCAGGGACACATCGACTCTAACTCTGGGGTAGCCGGGGATCGAACGGCAACCTGCAGTTACCATACGGTGACTCTACCCCTTAGCTACCTCCACCCTTATGGCCTATTATAGTAGCACCAGGAGGCCGCTCCTCTAAATGTTGTCCCAAAATCCTGCAAATTGCACACAGAATTGGATGGCCATTCAGGGCACAGTATTTGCCAACAGCCCATTCAGTCTGGCTTCAATCGTTTTGCTGCTGACCCTCCTCCACCCAGCTACCACCTGTAGATTTGGATCTGCCCTTTGGGTACGGGGGATTCAGAGTCCTTACGGTCAGGACTGTTGTGCTTGATCTGAGTACGCAAAAAGCAGATCCAATTCATCTGCCAAACCATAATAAATACAGTATATTCTCATGTTATATTCAATAAATAAATATTAGTTAATAATATTAGTGTGTGTGTGTGTGTGTGTGTGTGTGTGTGTGTGTGTGTGTGTGTGTGTGTGTGTGTGTGTGTGTGTGTGTGTGTGTGTGTGTGTGTGTGTGTGTGTGTGTGTGTGTGTGTGTGTGTGTGTGTGTCTCTCTACAGTACCGTGTGGGTCAGCTGTATATGATCAGTAAACACAGTGTGTGTGTGTGTGTGTGTGTGTGTGTGTGTGTGTGTGTGGTGTGTGTGTGTGTGTGTGTGTGTGTGTGTGTGTGTGTGTGTGTGTGTGTGTGTGTGTGTGTGTGTTACAGTACCGTGTGGGTCAGCTGTATATGATCAGTAAACACAGCCATGAGCAGAGTGATCGTGGGGAGGGGGTAGAGGTGGTCCAGAACCAGCCCTATGAAGACCCGACCCACGGACCGGGACAGTTCACTGAGAAACGAGTCTACCTCAACAAGTAAGACCACACACACACACGCACGCACACCACACACACACACACACACACACACACACACACACACACACACACACACACAACACACACACACACACACACAACACACACACACCCACACACACACACACACACACACACACACAATTCAGTTTAATTCAAATGGCTTCATTGCCATGGGAAAAACATACGTTTGCATTGCCAAAGCAAAAACAAAACAACAAGAAAACACTATAATAATAAAAAAAAACAATACAAAAAAAAAACAATATAACAAGAAAACACAATATAACACAATATAACTCAGTACAACAACCGAGGAGGGCGCGGGAGAGAGCACCACACCAACAACATCAGAGTGCTGGATGTGGAGACCGGCTCGTGGCAGAGTGTACGTTCCGGGAAGGCATGCTGGGACCACACGGCCTTCACCTACAACGGCGAGGTAGACGGAAGACGCTGTGTAAGGTAGCGCTGCTCCGGTACGGTCTGGACCGAACCGGACTGTCACACAACCTCAGGTGGGAACTGGCAGCCATGATGACCGGCAAAGAGTAGCCGGATTCAGACGCCATGGACCATGAACCCGACTAGTGTTATTGTGTTGCGTTTTGTAACCTTGATTCTTTAAGCTTTTTTCACCTTGTGATGATAATATATAATCAGACGATTGGCTGACCAAGGAACATCAAAATGATTTGATTGGCTGAGAGAGGCAAGTCCACTGTCTCCCCAGGTTGGTGGAGGGTGTGTATAGCAAGTAGGAATTGGATCTGGGTAAAAAAAAAATGAGTTACAAAATCGTGGGATAAAAAATTAAAAAAAGAAGGGGGGAAAAAAAGAAACATGCATGCAGAAACGTGGACCACTCACCAACACGTGTTTGGTGTTCCTGATCAATGGTCTGGTGTTGGAAGCATCACCTCCCCATATGGGCTCATCAGCTGTGTGACTGCCAGGGGCGGATGGAAACATTTCCCAATGGGGGGGGGGGGGGGGGGGGGGGTGCAGGAGAAAATGGTATGGGGGGGGCTTCATCGCCATACCATTTTCAGTATTATAGGCAATAAGAAAAGCATAAAAAATAACATCAGTTGTTGTTGAAGTTGCAACAGACACGTGATGTGAAGTGATGGTTTTCAATGAGGAGATGCTGTTGGTTTAGTGGTACAACACTTGTAGTTAGTAGCATATAGTGTTTGAAATCATTTTAGTTAGGGACACTTTCATTTGACATATATTTGAGATTTGGGTTGTTTCCATGCCGTCATGTTTGGCATTGAGGGAGAGAGGCATTGCCCCTCCCCCCCCCCCCCCCCCCCCCCATGCCCATGTCTAGATCCGCCCCTGTCACAGACACAACAGAAGTGTGCCAGCGCTTTATTACAGCTCTCTGCTTGCTTATTCCTTCCATCTGCATCTCACAAACAGTTTCATGGACATTACTGTAAATAATTTTTCTTTTAGGACCTTATTTCTGAGAGTGTACAAATGGAACCTCTGAATTCACCCTCCCAGCATTTCGTCACCCTCACTGACATCACTCAGAACAGAACTCCACGTATGGAGCATCCGGACAAGCACTACTAATAGCGACTGCTACCTCTCGAGACCAAAAATTCAATTTCCTTTCCCCATACGTCCAAGACAGAAACCGTATTCTCGTTAGATATAATCGTCCAGAAACAATGTGGGGTTCGGGTGTGGCCACGCCGCTGGCCTCGGCCTGCAACACGTTCTCCCTCAACCTGTTCCGCCGCCTGTCGGAGAACAACCGCCAGGCGTCCAACATCTTCTTCTCCCCCGCCGGCCTCTCCTCGGCCCTGGCCATGGTGCTCCTGGGCGCCCGGCGCAACACGGCCGCGCAGATGTCCGACGTGCTGCACTTCAAGAACGACGTGCACGTCCGCGAGGAGTTCTCCAAGCTCCTGGCCGACCTGCTGCTCTGCAAGCAGCCGTCGGCCGCGCTGGGCCTGGCCTGCCGCCTGTACGGAGAGCACTCCTACAAGTTCGTGGAGGAGTTCCTGACCGCCGCCCGGAAGCACTACAAGGCCGAGCTGGAGAGCGTGGACTTCGCCGGCGATGCCGAGGCCGCCAGGAGGAACATCAACGGCTGGGCCGAGAAGCAGACGCTGGGCAAGGTCCGCGACCTGCTGTCGCCCGGCGCCGTGGACGAAGACACGCGGCTGGTGCTGGTCAGCGCCGTCTACTTCAAGGCCAAGTGGCACCTGGGCAAGTCGTTCTGCGAGTCCAAGACTGCCGACGCGCCCTTCAACCTCTCCAAGACGCAGCGCCGGCCGGTCAAGATGATGCGCCAGGAGAACGAGTTCCCCTTCGCCGTCGTGCCCGAGGTCAACTGCCAGATCCTGGAGCTGCCCTACGCCGGGCGCGACCTCACCATGCTGCTCTTCCTGCCCAAGACGCTGGAGGACGAGGCCACGGGGCTGCAGAAGCTGGAGCGGGAGCTGACCCACGCCCGCTTCGTGGAGTGGACCGACCCGGCGCGGCTCAAGCCCAGCCGCGTGGAGGTGGGGCTGCCGCGCTTCAAGATGGAGGCCACCTACGACGACATGCGCGAGGTGCTGAGCCGCATGGGCATGCCGGACGCCTTCCAGCGCGCCAAGAGCGACCTGTCGGGGATGACCACGCCGATCACCGGCGATCACATGCTGGAGCTGTCCAGGGTGGTGCACAAGGCCGTGGTGGAGGTGAACGAGGAGGCCAGCAGCGAGGCCTCTTATCCCACCTCCAGCAGCCCCGTGGTGGAGGTCTTCCGGAGGAGCCGCTCCCCGAGTCCCGCCCACGTCCATCACTTCGTTTGCGACCATCCGTTCCTCTTCTTCATCCGCCACAAGCCCACCATGAGCATCCTCTTCGCGGGACGGTTCTGCTCCCCTCCGTGAAAGGCTTAAGGCTCAACGTACTCTGGGGGTGAGGAAGTGGCTTTAGGTGAAGAGTTTTTTTCCGCGGTGTAGTTTTGTAAGGATTCACCCTGGAGTGTGTGTGAGCCAGGGTGAAAACTCTTCACCTAAAGTCACTTCAACCTATAGTGTAGTGCCTTCATTCAGTTTAGATTTTCGATGATCACCGTGAACACAGCTATTTATGCATCCGCTTCTACCGTTATCAAGCGATAATTCCCAGTAGGCTGCTTATCAGCACCATTTTATCGATGACAGCATGTTGTCTGGAGCCTACTCACTGATAAGATGATAACTGCGATCTTATCCACTGATAACAGTCAAATCTGCTTGCGGTTAGGTTTAGGGGTAGGTTTAGAGAAGGGTGTAGCAATGTTTGTAGCAAAACCCCTAGACCCCTCCAACCGTAACCCTAAGCCTAAATCCCTGACCCTCAACCTAACCTCACAGACCTGACGGTCTGTGAGGTGGTTGAGCGTTGGGCATTTAGGATTAGGGTTTTGCGTCTCAGACTGCAGAGCATGGCCATTCTGAGACGAAAAAGTCCTGCTGATGACAACGTGATAACTGCGACCTTATCTACTCGCCCTACTCCTCCTCCCTACTCCCGTTCTCCTCAATTGCGTTCATTGTTGTTTTCCCCCTCGTTTTCTCTCTCTACTCGTTTCTCTCTTACTGCCTACCTGCCTCAATTCTAATCCTTTTTGCTCCTTTTAAATTATGTCCTTTCCTATTTGTCATTGTCTCTATCCTTGAATTCCTTCCTTCTTCGTTCTCCTCCAGCCTGTCGCACTGTGGTGTGTTGTGCGTTTTCTTTTTATTTTATTTTTACGTCTCAAACTGTCCAAAACAAGCAGCGGTGCTCCAAACTTCTGGACCAATCGACAATATCTTGAACCTTATTGATCAGACTTATCGAGCTGGTTTTTTACCAAGCATTGTTTCTATTATTAGTTTCCCTGTTATTCAGCAAACTGATGTTTTCTTTCACTGACTCATTCATTTGGTTCTCTCTCTCTCTCTGTGTTTTTCAGTAAACTTCCCGGCTGGGCCAGAGCTGTGGTCCCTAAAATCTTCTATGTGACGGAGAAGGCTTGGAACTACTATCCATATACAATCACTGGTAAAGTATCTATGTGCAGTATATACAGTATATATTGTATATCCATACCGTATCATCAGGGGTGCCATAATCGTGCACCAGTTGCAGTTCACTGGCATTGTTGACTTTATTTATTAGTCTGGCAACCAGACTATTGTTATCTAGGCCCTTTTTTATTATTATTATTTTATTATCCCTCCATTGTTTGGCACTCTAGGGGCTCCATTTTCGTTACCATCTAAACCCCTTATCCTAAACCCCTTTTTTACTATTTGGAAAAACTTTTTTGACTAGTCCAACGCGCCAATCTATTGACACATTTTACGCTTGTAGACTGGCCATTTAAACTATTGAAAAATGTTCTTTTTTAATAGTTTAAAAAGGCAAAGAAGTTAAGGGTTAAGGGGTTTAGCGGTGACACAAATGGAGCCCTATTGTGCTTGAATTTTTTCTAAGAGATCCGTCGTGTCTAGGAGTCTGAGGGAGCGATGGAGTGATTTTTGACACCTCCAGGAGATAATACTCATGACAATACTTTTAATTACGCCACCATTACTATTTGTTTTTAGTGATACGTCAATCTGGAAGGACAAAAGAATATACTATGATAACAGATGTGATGTTATCTAGTTACTCACCCGTGAGAATAGCACACGGTATTCATTGTGCTTCATTTATTTATTAATTTAGAAGTATATTTATTTTTTTAGAGTCTATTCTTTTACCGAGGCGGTGTCGGGAGTGCTTGTGTGCTCTGTTCGTGCACAAGTAGGCAATGCACAAGCAGGAACTCGGTTCCAGCTGCTGATTGTCTTGTATTGTCTGATTGTCTTGTGTTTTCAATATATAAACTGGGGCTTATATATATATTGAAAACGAGGACATGTGAGCCCTCACTGAACGTTATAATGATAATTACATTATTTTTTTTTCTAGTTATCTCTTATCACTGTACTGTTGTCTGATTACAATTAATTATTTATTCTGTGTGTCTCTCTCTCTCTCTCTCCCATCTGCCGTTCATGGACAGAATACACAGTAAGTGTTTTCACACAATCAGATTGTCCGCAGCGCGCACACACACACACACACAAAACACACACACACACACACACACACACACACACACACACACACACACACACACACACACACACACACACACACACACACACACACTGCCCCGACACGTTACGTAAAGCACTGCCGCGCAGGTTTTTATGATAATTGGAAGTGTCCAATCAAAGAGCTGCGCTTAAGAGCCAATGACTGATAGCAGAGTGTCTGGGAGTAATAAAGCAAATGTGTGCGCACGTGTGTGTGTGTGTGTGTGTGTGTGTGTGTGTGTGTGTGTGTGTGTGTGTGTGTGTGTGTGTGTGTGTGTGTGTGTGTGTGTGTGTGTGTGTGTGTTGTGTGTGTGTGTGTGCGCGTATTTGTGTGTGTGGAGGGGGGGGGGTACTGTTGGGGGTTGTCGGGGTGACAGGGTGTTACTGTAAATCCACACAGTAGGCAGGATAATCATTATTACCCCACAGAGCAGAGCCAACGGCTCATGTTTATGTAACAGTTCATGTGTATTCATGAGGATTGGGTCTATGGCCCCTCCATGTCCACACACTAAAACTGTAGAGCCTGCCGTGTCGCCTCACCACTGGAAGGTTCGATTCCCGTTTATAGGGATGTTGTGGGTGCTGGCGACGTGTCTCCTCCTCCATGTCATCAGTGCCCATATTACCCGAGGTGGGGTTAGATGTTCTCCCCGTGTCCCCTAGGGTACCTACCCTCATAAAAACAGGAAGGTTGAATGCAGTTATAGCAGGGGTGGGCAATTATTTTTCCCAAGGGGCCAAATGAGATACATAAAATATTGTGGAGGGCCAAGACTTTTTAGCCCCACAGACCCCAGAACTAGAGATTTCTTTTGCTTTTTGTCCACAATTCCAAGCTGGATTTCACAAACAAAACAGTCAAAAATAGAGATAAAAATGACCATTAATCTTCCACATTCTCTAGTTGTGTAGACTTGGGCTAAGTCACATGATCAATATTTTAACTCTTGAGAGTGCAAAAATGAAACCAAATGGACCCACAAGGGTCCATTTGGTTTCAATTTTACGCCATTTGGTTTCATTTACAGTTTTAGTGTTTTCATGTTACGCCAGAGCGGTGTGGCACCTCTCATAAATGGATTACAAAGTTGTGGGATGAAAATGTATTAAGGCTGTTGAATGATTAAAAATTTAATCAATTAATCACAGCTTCAAAATTAATTTAATCATGATTAATCACCATTCGAACTATGTCCAAAATATGCATGTTTTTCCTGTACAGGATTTCAACATTTAAAAAAGAAACATAATCTTTGAAAAAAATAACCATTTATCTTTAAAATATTTATTAAAATACAAGCATTGAGGGCTTGTAGATCCTCCAGCTATACTCTATGGCTCTGGTTACAGGGAGACACACAGCTATATGTCTCCGTAAAAACGTGCTCTACCCATTTCTTTCAATGAGAAAATGCTCAGTGGGTTGAGTCAGTGTGCACATGAGTTAATTGCGTTTAATTTTTTAATCAGATTAATCAACAAAATTTATTTAATCCATTAATTAACTATTTTCAACAGCCTTAAAATGTATTAAAAAAACATAACACATATATTGGTAGAACATGTGTAAATGACTTTCCATTTGTTTTGTTATTTTGTGTTCCTACAGTGTTCCTTCCTGCCCAAGTTCTCCATCCACATCGAGTCCAAGTATGAGGACAACAAGGGAAGCAACGACAACGTGAGTGACCTAGGAAAAAATGTCCCCTTTTGGGCCAGTAACGACAACATGAGTGAGCTAGGAAAAACTGTCCCCTTCTGGGCCAGTAACGACAACATGAGTGACCTAGGAAAAACTGTCCCCTTCTTGGTCAGTAACGAGTCCGACAACGTGAGTGACCTAGGAAAAAATGTCCCCTTCTGGGCCAGTAACGACAACATGAGTGAGCTAGGAAAAACTGTCCCCTTCTTGGTCAGTAACGACAACGTGAGTGACCTAGGAAAAACTGTCCCCTTCTGGGTCAGTAACGACAACATGAGTGACCTAGGAAAAACTGTCCCCTTCTGGGTCAGTAACGACAACATGAGTGACCTAGGAAAAACTGTCCCCTTCTGGGTCAGTAACGACAACGTGAGTGACCTAGGAAAAACTGTCCACTTCTGGGTCAGTAACGACAACGTGAGTGACCTAGGAAAAACGACAACATGGTAGTGGTAGCCTGGCTCAGCCCTGAATCAGCACCTTAAAAAATACTACCTTGGTCAGGCTATGGTAGTGGTGGATATTGCTTGCAATCTCACACTGCATATCTATCACAATACATTTATACTGTATATACAGATAATATGATTATTAAAAGATAATGACTGTGTTGCACTAATGCATTAAAACACTGTCAGACTCACAGAGATATTGAAAGGTAAAACAGAGGCCACTTTTAGCCAAAAATAGATATATAGCTGTTTTTGCACGTTGCTTCTACTTTGATGCTGCAGCTGTTTCCCTTGCTTTGTCCTGCAAATGGTCCAGAACTTTGTTGTTGTCAACAATTCCTCAAAACCAAAACATCCAATGCCAAAACAAACAAATGCAACCAAATGAACCCTAACGGGTTCATTTGGTTCCATTTGTACGCTCTCAGGAGAAAAAAAAGTGTCTAAAGAAATCCATTAACATGGTGAAAATACATGTTGATGATGTCATCAAGATGTTTCACCATGTTAGTGGTTTTCTTCAGACCTCCATTTCTTGGGAACACAGAATGGGGGGACTTTTTATCATGTCCACACAGCGAGGGACAGATAGAGCTTATAGTAATGATAAAAAACAATTAAAAATAATAATAATATACACTTAACAAAAATATAAACGCAACACTTTTGTTTTTGGACTTAAAGCCCTAAAACTCATTCCAGATATACAATATAACCATTTCTCTCAAACACTGTTCACAAATTTGCCTAAATGTGTGATATTGAGCACTTCTGCTTTGTTAAGATAATCCATCCCACCTCACAGGTGTGCCACATCAAGATGCAGATTTGACATCATGATTAGTGCACAGGTGTACCTTAGACTCTCCACAATAAAAAGACACCCTGAAATGTGCAATTTTCTTTTGCCTTATTGGGTGTATGGGCCTCCGAACCAGTCAGTATCTGGTGTGACCGCCATTTGCCTCATGCAGTGCAACACATCTTCTTCGCATAGCGTTTATCAGATTGTCAATTGTGGCCTATGGAATGTTGGTCCACTCTTCTTCAATGGCTATGTGAAGTTGCTGGACATTAATGGGAACTGGTATGCGCTGTCGAAATGGTAATAATGTGGTAATATTGTGTTATTACCATTTTTACAGTGTGTACCAGTTCCCACTAATATCCAGCAACTTCACACAGCCATTGAAGAGGAGTGGATCAACATTCCACAGGCCACAATTGACAATCTGATAATCTCTATGCGAAGAAGATGTGTTGCACTGCATGAGGCAAATGGTGGTCACACCAGATACTGACTGGTTCAAAAGCCCATACACCCAATAAGGCAAAAGAAAATTGCACATTTCAGGGTGTCTTTTTATTGTGGAGAGTCTGAGGTACACCTGTGCACTAATCATGATGTCAAATCTGCATCTTGATGTGGCACACCTGTGAGATGGGATGGATTATCTTAACAAGGCAGAAGTGCTCAATATCACACATTTAGGCAGATTTGTGAACAGTGTTTGAGAGAAATGGTTATATTGTATATCTGGAATGAATTTTAGGGCTTTAAGTCCATCCCCTGAGAAATGGGAGCAAAAACAAAAGTGTTGCGTTTATATTTTTGTTGAGTGTAATAAATCCAATACATATTTAGTTCATATTTGTTTGCATACATTCATAATCGTTCTGCAAGCATGCATTAATTGGACTGACAGCAGCAGCAGGCAGTGCAAAAGCAGAGGCAGTTGCCAAAATCATCGGCAAAAGCGCCGGTCTGGGGCGGCATGGGGAGCCTTCTGCCGCTACACTGTCGCACGAACCGGCAGAACTGCCGCACGAACCGGCAGAACCATCCAGAATGCAGCGGCAGCGGCAGCACTGCCGCCAGAGCTCATAAAAGCGCCGAGCTGCCGATCTGCCACTCATTAAGGAAGCGACTGAGGAGGCAAGTCCCGGCGCAGCCGAGGCGCCCGCCGACGTCGGGTTTTGCACTCGCTCTTACCCCACACAGCATCTCTAGCAGTGGCGGCCGGTGAATAGGGGCGCATGTGCGCCGCACCACCATGCAATGACGGAGAAATGAAATCTGCAGCTTGTCATTTTCTTTAAATAAGCAATCCATCAGTGCAAATTGTATATAATATAAGTAACTAAAGCCCATTCTAACCACAAAGTGATTAAAAGTTGTAATATACTGCCATGAAATGTCAAAAGTTGTTTACGTTGCTGATATGTTACTGAGTCTCACGTGTTGGTTCGCATTCGTCTTTAGGCATTGAGCTCTGCACTGAAGGGCAATGCATTGCGGTCCTATTGACTTCAATGCAAGCGGTAGGAGCGATCTGGGTCGCAAAATGTGCGCGACCAAACCACTTGAGGGCAGCACACAACACAGTTTTACATAGAGTTGAACACAACTCCACCACAGACATGAATGAAGAGACACAGAGCCAGGTAAAGGGAGGAATATACAGTAGTTGAATTAATTTTGATAATGGAATAACAAGACAAAGATATTATAAGATAACTATAAAGCAATGCAGAAAACACCAATTGAAAGCAAAACACTGCAGGATTTTTTTTTTAAACTAAAGAGCTGGAACCAGATAAATGTAATCATCACACAAAATCCAAGGACAGAGGAAGAGAGTATCCTACACCAGTAGCCTACCCAGGAGGTCCAGGACCTTCTCAAAGAGCTGGTAAAGATTGGCTGACAGCATCCATTCACAGCAACTCATTGTTTTGCTTCCATTGAATGTGATGATATTATTATATTATCATCATTATTATCATCATTACTATTATTATTATGATTTTTTATAGCGCCCTCCCTAAAGAAAAAGTCACCAGCCGCCACTGATCTCTAGGCTATACTAATGACATATTAGAATGTTGAAAATGGCTGGATTTCCCTTTAAATCTCTTTAAATTAAGAATGAATTGTCTAAACATCAATGGATCTCAGAGTGTATTGCAACTTGCAAGGTGTATTGAAAACCAAAAGGTCAACTCTACATTGATCACGGCGATAATTAATTCATGGCGTTTATTGGCGTATCGATACAGTATAGCCTCTCGATCAATTCACCTATCATCACCCAGGCGTTTGACCCATTTACTGCAGTGGTTTTCAACCAGTGGTCCGGGGACCACCAGTGGTCCCTGAGAAGATTCCAGGTTGTCCCCAGCTAAATTATAGACAATAGGTATAACCAAATGGATCCATACGGGTAAAATGAAACCAAACGGGTAAAAAAGTCATGACAATATGAGTGACTAGTAGAAAATGGTCCCTTCTGGGTCCAGTTTTGTTAAAGAGAAGGCATTATCTCCTGTCCACCAGAACGGATGTGTCCCAGAAACAATTAGGAATATTATGCACACACATGCATGCGCACACACACATGCACGTACGCACAAACACACACATGCATGCATGCGCGCGCACACACATGCATGCATGCGTTCACACACACACACACACATGCATGCTTGCGCGCACACATACTGTACATGCACGTACGCACATCATACACACACACATGCACGCACGCATGCACACACACACACAACACAACACCACACACACACACACACACGCACACGCACACAGACACAAACATGCACTTATGCACAGACACACACACACACCTACACACACGCGCGCACACACTCCACTCTTCATCCCTCTTGCAACACTGCTTAAAAAGAACCCTCCCACGTGTAGTGATAGCTTACACCACCTTTAGTGACATAAATTCTGTGCACACACACCACCGTACACACACACACACATGCACACACACTTGACTTTGACCATGTGAATGTGAGTGAAGTAGGGACATATATAACAAGATGCTCTTCACTTTGAAGTGCATCTCTCTCTCTCTCTCTCTCTCTCTCTCTCTCTCTCTCTCTCTCTCTCTCTCTCTCCTCTCTCTCTCTCTCTCTCTCTCTCTCTCTCTCTCTCTCTGTGTGTGTCTCTCTCTCTCTCTGTGTCTCTCTCTCTCTCTCTCTCTCTCTCTCTCTCTCTCTCTCTCTCTCTCTCTCTCTCTCTTATTATGTAATCGCCACTTGTGGCTGCAGATATAAGACAACAGCTCCCCACAGTGGTGTCTTGCAGTGGTTGCAAGTTTTTCACCCAAGCTTATACTGTATAATGGTTAAGAATTAAATGTAATTTACCAGAAGTCTGCACACAATGCAAAAGCATTGTTATTTGTATTATCAACGTTTACCTCTATTCTCTCCTAATATTACCAACATCAAAACAGCATGGAACTGTGAAATAAATCATATCCACAACAACAACTAAATGTTTTGACGTTTTGCGTCTTTCTGAGCGGCTAATGCGAGCCATGCGCCATTAAATGGTGGCGCATGGCTCAAATACAAAATATGTTAGGAATGATCCTTGGCATGGAATAGAACACCAAGTCTGAATGCAGTGTGAAGTGACCCAGGTGTAGGTCACATATCAAACAGTCAAAACGCCACTCACATCACCATCCAAACACTATGTTGTGACAGCGTGGCTGTTGTCATTCAGGGCCCGATTTAGCCAGCCCGACTAGGGTGGGCTAAAAGCATGGCAGGGTGGGCATTGGGCAATTCCAAAGTTTTTCATATGACACCAGGGCCCACTATTTATTTGGCATTTGAGCCACGGACCACCATTTGATGACGTTTTAGCTGGATTTGGGAAACAAAACAGTCAAACATACAGATCAAAATGACCATTAATCTTCTACATTCTCTAGTTGTGTAGACTTGGGATAATTCAGATGGTGAATATTTTAACTCTTGAGAGCGTAAACATGAAACCAAATGGACCGCATGGGTCCATTTGGTTTCATGTTTACGCTCTCAAAGAGTTACATCTGGTTAACCAACTTTCCACCATTTAGACCCACTGGTTGAAAACACTATTACCTTTCATTGGGTGGGCACCGGGCAGGATGCACGTTTGGTGGGGATCCCCCCCCCCCCCCCCCCCCCCCCCATCCTTGCCCCCTCTAGATCTGGCCCTGTTGTTATTTCAAGTAGGCTAAAACAGACAAGAGAGAGAAAAACAACCAAATGACAGCAAGAAAGAAAACATAGAATAAATAAAACATGAGAATAATATAATGTCATTATGTGTGCATGACAACTAGGGTGGATCTAGGCATGGGCATGAAGGGGGGGGGGGCAATGCCCCCCTAAATGCCCTGACTGCCCCACCAAACACAACAGCAGTACTGCTACTAACTAACTACAGCTGTGTCACCACTAAACCAACAGCATTTCATCATTGAAAACAGAAAACTCTCTGAGTCAGACCTTTAGCTTTATGCAGGCTGTGTGTCTGACTAATAAAAGTCCTGTAACTGAAAATGGTTCGCGCCACGGGTGATGAAGTCGCACCCATACCATTTTCTCCTGCCCCCCCAGTTGGGAAATGTTAATCCGCCCCTGCATGACAGCAGCTGTACTAGTCTACTACAGCGAACTGACTGTCTATATGAAAGACAGGGCAGTGCACACATTACCCCTTTTGACATCTGTAAAACAACTGCCAGCATCCAAATGTGTTCTGAAATCCACTGTACGATCTCCACTAGACAGAGTGCTGGGTTGTGACCCGCAAAGCTGTCAATACGTTTTAGCGTGACGCGTTGAGAGCTTAAACTCCTTTCTGCACCGTCCTCCATATATCACTCTCTCATCATCTGTCCGTATGTGTTGCTTATGTTTAATTGCAGATTAATTAGTCTAATACAGTGGTTTTAAAACAGTGGTGCGGGGACCACCAGTGGTCCTTGAGATGAGCTGGTCCCCAGCTAAGTTTTGGTTAACCAGATGAGAAGTTGGTTAACCAGATGCAACCCTTTGAGAGCGTAAAAATGTAATGTTTACACTCTCAAGAGTTAAAATATTCATCATGTGAATTAGCCCAAGTCTACACAACTAGAGAATGTAGAAGATTATTGTTCACTTTGATCTGTATGTTTGACTGGTTTGTTTCCCAAATACAGCCAAAACAAAAGCAAAATAAATCTTTAGTGTTTGGGGTTTGTGGGGCTAAAATGTCATCAAACTGTGATACATGTGTCTGTTTGTAGTGAAGCAGCAGTAACGATAGCATTTTCTGTCAGTTGATTCTTTATGTCCACACGAGTGAAACCTTTGGGACCATTACCTTATTTTGGGAACACAGCTCTTATTTGACGCAATATGAAAAAGATTGGAAATTCAGAAGCGTTAGTAAATGTAAGGACTGGGACAAGGATGTGAAATGATCAACGTCAGACCTTGTTGCATCACATTAGGAATTGGCACTGAAAAATGGGTTACAAAATCATGGGATTAATTTGGGAAAAAAAGCACTATATCCAGATATTTTTTAATTGTGTTAATTCCAGCCTCTGTGGGGGGTATTTATACGCAAATATGACGTTTCATGATGCTTACAGTATGTGAAAAAGAGATTAATTAAGGGGTTAATGTTGACAATCATTTTAAAAGCCGTACACACGTTGTTAAAATCACACGTTCCCACATTGTGGCATATGAATCATGCCGTCTGCCTGTCTGTCTGTCTGTCTGTCTGCCTGGTCTGTCTGTCTGTCTCACAGTGGCAGGCGACAGGTTTCTAACACACAACCCGCTGAGTCACATTGCTCAGCACAGAGGCTGAATAACATTTGTCAACACTCCAGAAACGAAACATTAAGTCATCAAAACAACATGAGTCACTCTCACTTCACACCGCCATGTGTGTGTGTGTGTGTGTGTGTGTGTGTGTGTGTGTGTGTGTGTGTGTGTGTGTGTGTGTGTGTGTGTGTGTGTGTGTGTGTGTGTGTGTGTGTGGGGGGGGGGGGGGGGGGGGGGGGGTGTGTGTGCGTGCGTGCGGCGTGCGTGCGTGCGTGTGTGTGTGAGCGTGCGCGCATGCATGTGTCCATTGCACTATTTGTCCAGATGCAATCAGAACCACAGACTCACTACCTATTTTTCCACCGCAGTCTGAAAACACAACTCTTCAGACTCCATCTCAGCCCATAGGCTAGTACTTGTTTTACATACCAACCCATAGTACTCTATTACATACCAACCCATAGTACTGTATTATAAACCCATAGCACTTGCAGTATCCTCCAAGGTAGTTTAGATAGCACCCCATTAGACTGAGAGACTTATAGACTTATATAGGATGTCTAAAGTATTACCATGTTTAGTGCTTACATTGTAAACTGTACAATGTAAGCACTAAAGTGTATTGTAAATTCTACTTAAATTGTAAACTATAATCTGTATGATGTTTTGCTATGTTTTTACTTAATGTAAGTGGCTCTGGATTAAGAATGTCTGCTAAATGCCTAAATTGTAAATTGTGTGCGTGTGTGCATGTGTACAAAGCTTTACACAGTAATTATGGTGGATTAGGAGCAGCAGAAGATTTAAACACAAATGTGCCAGTTATGAGTGAAGGTACCTGTTCTAATACGTCTGTCTGTCTGTCTGTCTGTCTGTCTGTCTGTCTGTCTGCCTGCCTGCCTGCCTGCCTGCCTGCCTGCCTGCCTGCCTGCCTGCCTGCCTGCCTGTCTGTCTGTCTGTCTGTCTGTCTGTCTGTCTGTCTGTCTGTCTGTCTGTCTGTCTGTCTGTCTGCCTGCCTGTCTCTCTCTGTGTGTCAGATCTTCGGTGTGGAGCCCAGGGATGAGGAGACAGAGGTGTGCTTCGTGGACATCGCTTACGACGACATCCCAGAACGACACTACAAGGAGGAAGAGGTCAGGAGGTTACATACTACACACATGGACGCACACACGTACACACATGCACACACACAAAACTAGCAAAAAAAATAGCAGAAATATTGTTTACATTTTCAGTAGGGCCGAGATCTAAAAGTGGTATATGGTATACCGTTAGTGCCTCAGCGGCATATACCGGTGGCCCAGCGGCATATACCGGTGGATCAGCGGCATATACCGGTGGCTCAGCGGCATATGCCGGTTCTAGAGTGGTTATACCGCTCCGAAAAGTGGTATATGGTATACCGCTAGTGCCTCAGCGGCATATACCGGTGGCCCAGCGGCATATGTCGGTGGTTCAGCGGCATATACCGGTGGCCCAGCGGCATATGCCGGTGGTTCAGCGGCATATGCCGGTTCTAGAGTGGTATACCGCTCGTGTTCCACCGGTACATACCATTTCCAACGGCAAATGCCACTCGTTTTCACCTGCACATAACACCCCTGTGTTGTGGCACGGTGTTTCGCGACATTGAGGGGTCAGAAACTGAGCGCTCTGAACATGCGCTGGAAATCCACTATCAGCTGCGACGTGCTTGCGGTTAGGGTTAGGGGTAGGTTTAGAGAAGGGTGTAGCAATGTTTGTAGCAAAACCCTAGCCCCCTCCAACCGTAACCCTAATCCTAAACATCCGACCCTCAACCACCTCACAGACCGTTAGGTCTGTGAGGTGGTTGAGGGTCGGAGGCGTCTCGTAATTTCGGAACAATGGAAGGTCGCAACAATGACTGTTCGGAATTGTGGAATGGCACCGGGCCACCGGCATATGCCGCTGGGCCACCGGCAGATGGCGCTGAGCCACCGGCATATGCCGCTGGGCCACCGGTATATGCCGCTGAGGCACTAGCGGTATACCATATACCACTTTTCGGAGCGGTATACCACTCTAGAACCGGCATATGCCGCTGAGCCACCGGTATATGCCGCTGGGCCACCGGTATATGCCGCTGAGGCACTAGCGGTATACCATATACCACTTTTCGATCTCGGTGTCACTCTACATTTTTTAGTTCACTGTTTTGATCGGGGCGAATGGTTAGCTGTTAGCGTTACGTGTCACGGTGTAAAAGAGGTCAACTCTGCGTGGCCAAATTGTGCATGCATCCACGTTCTAGATTCCGTCCCCTCAATGTCGCGTTTCTGGCAGACCATGGGTTTTTCAATGGCCGAGAGCAGGCCACTGAGCACCCTGGGCAAAACGGTGCGCTTTTGAGACTGTGAGCGTTCGTTGCGGAAGTTAATGTATTTTCCGTCCCCAAAGAGCAACAACCCTGTTCAGTCCTCACTAACGACTTGACTTTTTCACTCTTATTTTCAGAAAAAAATATTCCAACGAACAAAGCAGTTATAGTTATAGTGTACAGTTATAGTGTACAGTGCACATGATTTCATCTTTTAAACATTTACAACAGCTTTGTGAGCACAAAGGGAGAAATAAAATGTTTCCGGGGGGCACACATTTTCGGCAGCACCGCGCCGTGATTGGTTGAAAAATGACAACATCCGGTGGAAGTTAACTAACCGGAAGTCCAGACTTTTTCAGTCGTTTTGGTCTACCGTGGTTCCAGGCTCTCACCTCGCAGCGCGGATGGAAGCCTGGAGATCGAGGCTAGCCACTATCGAGGAAGCAACCAGGGGCGGATCTAGGCATGGGCATGAGGAGGCAATGCCCCCCTAAATGAACTGACTGCCCCACCAAACATGATGGCATCCAAAACAACCCAAGATACCCAAGAAATTAAAGTGCTTCTATTTAAAATGATTTGAAACACTACTACTGCTACTAACTAACTACAGCTGTGTCACCACTAAACCAACAGCATTTCATCATTGAAAACAGAAAACTCTCTGAGTCAGACAGAGGCAGCATGCATAGCTTTATGCATGCTGCCTGTCTGTTGTAACTTCAACAACAACTGATGTTATTATTGATGCTTAATTGTGTAATAAAAGTCCTGTAACTGAAAATGGCATGGGTGCGGCTTCATCGCCCGTTCTCTGTTCTCTTGCCTCCCCAAATGTGACATGTTACATCTGCCCCTGGATGCAACCCACACATTTATCACTCATTCCAGGAATGTCCAATCTCTACGTGTCATACCTTGTTGTAAAGGTGACTTATAGTACACGATGTCTCCTCTTAAGACTTCTTAAGTGTTTTCTCAAAGTCATGAACCACTCTCGACAGACACACACACACACACACACACACACACACACACACACACACACACACACACACACACACACACACACACACACACACACACACACACAGAGACACACCCTCGATATATCACAGGCCACAACAAGACTAATGAGTGAGCTAGTTTTTAATTAGCCGGAGGGAAGCGGTGATTAATGTGTGTAAACTTTGCCATGGGAGATGATGAGTTTCCTTTTAGAACTGTGCCTGAAGCTTATAATGAACACACAACGTCCTGACGTCCTCCCAGCACTGATTTAAAGTAACAAAGTTACTCACGTACTTTATACCTGCGTAATGTCCATTTATCAATGAGTTTTCAACACACTACATCCAGGTGCGTAGCTAGCAATTCTGGGCCCCCTGCAAAGCTTTTCCACATGGGCCCCCCTTTCCCGGCGGCGTCAAAGGGGAATTTCACCCATTTTCAACATTTTTTCTGAGAGCGTACAAATGCAACCATTTGTACGCTCTCAGAAAAAAAGAAGTGTCTATAGAAATCCATTAACATGATGACATACATCTTGATGATGCCATCAAGATGTGTTTCATCATGTTTTTGTGGTTTTTCTTCAGACCTCCATTTCCAGGAAACACAGAATGGGGGGAAACGTTTTTATCATGTCCACCCAGCACCTACTAATGACATATTAGAATGTTGAAAATGGGTGGAATTCCCCTTTAAAATGCTTCAATCTGGTGCACTTTGAGATCAAATATTTTTCACAATATAATCAATACAAATAAAACCTTATTAATGCAAGCTTTCAGTGCCCCCCCCCCTGACTTTGGGCCCCCCTACAATTGTCCCCCTTTTCCCACGTGTCTACGCCCGTGACTGCATCTCATATGTTCGACTGATCGATTGATTGAGTGATTGATACTTTATAAACACGGTGACAGCACCCGGCAGGGGCGGATCTATAGGCATGGGCATGTGGGGGCAATGCCCCCCTAAATTCCCAGTCTGCCCCACTTAACATGGTCTGAAAAATACAGTAAAGTCATTAACATGGAGAAACACAACTTTATGACATCATCAAGTTGTTTTTTCTCCATGCTAATGATTTTTCTTCTGGGGCCATTTTTTTCTGAGTGTACATATGGAACCAAATGGACGGGTTAGGGTCCATTTGGTTGCATTTGTGCACTCTGAGTGGTTTCAGTGGTATCAGCGTTCATTCTTGCAACCGTTTGGACCCAAGGAGTTGCAAGGTGACCCTTTGGTGTGAAAAGAACTTTAGACCAGCCAAAACAGAGGTCGAAGGATTGGCAACGAAGCGAGGTAATAATTCCTCCTACTGCGTCTAACGACGGGGCCGCGATGGGCTGCCAAAACGCTTTGACTTGAATTTTTATAGCACTTTCTTTAGATGAGGAGTAGTTGTTCGCGTTCAAAGATTTTTATTGATTTGTCTATTGGCTAGACAAGGCCTGGACCACTTTGGAAGATGGACCGCCTGTAAATCACATCAATGTCACACAACCGGACAATGGCTGGTATTCTCGATAGCCAGGTAGCCAGTTATGGTGTAAGTCTTCTCATTGGCTGCATGGCAGCAAATCAGGTCTGGGGCCTTGTGTGTAGGCCAAAAGCCTGTACCACCAGACCTGGGCCTGGGCTTACAAAATAATTACCCATAATAAATAAAACCAGCCATCAGAGCTTCAACTCGTGATGAACAAAGCAGGGGAGTACAGTATTACATTTTTAAGTGGGGGGACAGGTGATTTCTGGACTTTTTGAAATAGATTTTAATTATTATGAGTAATTATTTGGTTTTGTTGTGATCGTGTGTGGTTTGTCCCTTCCAGGACCTTCGGTACTTCAGATCAGAGAAGACGGAGCGAGGCCAGCTGAAGGAGGACTGGATGGACACTCAGGACCCCATCATGTGCTCCTACAAGCTGGTCACCGTCAAGTTTGAGGTCTGGGGTCTGCAGACCCGCGTGGAGCAGTTTGTACACAAGGTCAGGAGCATACAAAAACATCTATATTTAATTTAAAGATCTTTAGATCTGATGACGATTCTGCAAATCTCTTCTAAATCGATTTCTAAAAAAAAAAACTCATGTTTCTGTGTCCGTGGTCCTCAACCTTTTTCATGTTATGGAACCCCAGAATTATCTGTATTTGGCTTTTGAGTGGTATGTATAGTTCCAGTTCCCCAGAAGCAAAGATTTGAGTTCAAAACGTTCGCTCTGAAAGAATATATTTAAATCTTTGCTCTACATTTTTGCATTTTTTCAAAAATAGCAAATCTATGATCTCATAGTGTGGCACTTTCATCTGTTCATCTGTTCATTTGAAACCTTCAAAATCCCACCCTCAAATGGCACCTATGGATGGCCATAATGCAAAAACTGCCCTCCATGAAAACAAATGTTCCCTCCCCCCTCTTTCTCTATTTCTCTTTTCCCTTTTACCTCTGCTATGATCAAGTTATGAACAAGTTATGTATGCTGCATTTGAATTGTCCCATAAATCTCCAAACTGTTAAAAGGATCCCTGCAGCATAATGAGATAAATATGGATAATACATTATACTTGCCCTCTATGACTATAATTGAACATTTAAAACACATACAATAAGCTCCTTAGTTTAAAAATAGTTAATGTTTTTATCCCATGGTGGCCGCCATTTTACTAGCCTGTCACATGACCTGTCACTGTGATGACGTCACAGTGCATTGCTCCGCAGTAGAAGTGAATGGAATGGAATGTAAACAACTATACATTTTCCTCTTCCTATGGTCCATAAACAGTTCTTTTATTTCACCAGCGGGGGTCGCCAATCACCATTGTCATTACAAACAGAACAGTGTATATACTTTGATGTTTTACGTTTTAATCCTGTATAATCATCTAACGTTCCATACTATGTTCTATACAACAGATCTACTGTGATGTCATCACAGTGACAGGTCATGTGACAGACTAGTAAAATGGCGGCCACCATGGGATAAAAACATTAACTATTTTTAAACTAAGGAGCTTATTGTATGTGTTTTAAATGTTCAATTATAGTCATAGAGGGCAAGTATAATGTATTATCCATATTTATCTCATTATGCAGGGATCCTTTTAATAAAAAGTCACTCAAGTCATTCTTCAGTAAAAAATGTTCTCTCTCTCTCTCTCTCTCTCTCTGTCTCTCTCTGTCTCTCTCTCTCTCTCTCTCTCTCTCTCTCTCTCTCTGTCTCTCTCTCTCTCTCTCTCTCTCTCTCTCTCTGTCTCTGTCTCTCTCTCTCTCTGTCTCTGTCTCTGTCTCTGTCTCTCTCTCTCTCTCTCTCTCTCTCTCTCTCTCTCTCTCTCTCTCTCTCTCTCTCTCTCTCTCTCTCTCTCTTCTCCCTCTCAGGTGATCCGTGATGTTCTCCTGTTAGGACACAGACAGGCCTTCGCCTGGGTGGACGAATGGATCGGTGAGTTCACTGGGTTTGTTTGTTTTATGCGGCTGCCGGACGACAATATTTCCTGGCATATGTCTTCAAACGGGGTCTGAGGTAGCCTGGTTCAGACCCATGGACCTGGTTTAGACCCATAGACCTGGTTCAGACCCATGGACCTGGTTCAGAGTCCAGACCAACTCTCTTGGTCTGGCCTTCTATTGTCAACCTCTGATTTCCTTCGGTACCAACATGTAATTAACCAATGAGAGACGGAGTTGGGGGTTGGTCTAATGAAAAACGCAGATCCAGCTGATTGGCCAGCAGCCGTGTCACTCAACAATGCAACAGCAACAGTGTCAAACAACAACCATGGCGGCTGCAACTGTGGTGAAGTGTCGGGTTGTATAAACATCATCCGACATATTTTACTGCTTTTGTTCACATCCTAGTAGCACTGGTTGGCTGTGTTTGTGTGGTTAGCATGCAGGCTAGCCATTTAGCAACATCTTGACAACGACCTCTGGTTTGTTTGGTATGAACCAAACCCTTCCCCCTTTGAAATCTCACAGACAGTGGATAATTTCAGACTCAAGCTGAAGGAAGCCGAACTCCAGTCTGATAATCAGGCTACTGTAGGTCCAAGGGCTAATCGGTGTCCATTCGGGGGTCCTTGACTTGAAAACGCAAACCACTGTTCTGCTCTCTTCCCAGACATGAGCATGGACGAGGTGAGGGAGTATGAGCGCGCCACCCAGGAAGCCACCAACCTGAAGATCGGCCCGTTCCCCCCGTCCATCTCCATCTCAGAGATGCCCCTGGCGGGCATGTCCCCCCAGCGGGGGGGCGCTGGGGCAGGGGGCCACAGCAGTGCCCCGTCCACGCCGCTGGCCACCGAGGCCCCAGACGACCTCCTGGGGCTCCCCGTCCTGCCCAAGGCTGCCAGGCTCCGCAAGAAGTCTGCCCCAGAGACCCTCACCCTGCCAGACCCCCAGAGCAGCACCACCACCACGGGCGGAGGACGCAGGAACTCCTTCTTCAGCATGTTCTCCTGGACCACCGCCACCAGCCCCACCCCCGAGGACCCCCCCGACGCCCAGCCGGAATGATGAGGAGGGACCCCCCACCCACCTAGGGTTTCAGCATGGGACCCCTACACACCTAGGGTTTTAGCATGGGACCCCTACCCACCTAGGGTTTTAGCATGGGACCCCTACCCACCTAGGGCAGTGGTTTTCAACAGGTGGTCCCTGAGAGGGTTCCAGGATAAATGATGGAAAGTTGGTTAACCAGATGTAACTCTTGAGAATGTAAAAATGAAACCAAATGGACCCTTGCGGGTCCATTTGGTTTCATTTTCACACTCTCAAGAGTTAAAATAATCACCATCTGAATCAGCACCACTTCTACACTGTTTTGTTTGCAAAATCCAGCCTGGAATTGTGGACAAAACCAAAAGAATTCTTTAGTTTTAGGTCTTTGGACTGAAATGGTCATCAAATGGTGGTCCCTGGCTTAAATGCTGAAGAAACGGTGGTCCCTGGCATCAAAAAGGTTGAAAACCCCTGACCCAGGGTTTTAGCATGGGATGATTACAGGCGGCCTCAAAATAGGATGAGACGTCACATGTGGCGAATTTAAGGCCCTTGACAGAGATGGGCGTGAGTAGTTACTGGTAACTAGTATAATAACAGTAACTAGTAATATTATTACTTTTCTCTGTAACGAATCGGGTGACCAGACTAAAGTGTTCATTTTGAGGGACAGACGTATATGTGCATGTGTGGGACAATGTGTGGGGAACGGTTACGGGACAAAGTAGGGATGGGCTGATATAGGCTTTAAAAATGAATATCTGAAAATATCGGTTTCGGCAAAAATATATTTTTTTGCAAAATGACTAAAACACCATTTACAGAGATGTAGTGCCAAACAATCAGGAAAATATATATGGGGGACATTCCTCCAATTATGATGGAGTGGTGGCAGGCCTCACCCAAATCACTGAATATTATTATTTTTTTTGCACCACAAAAGCCTGCATACTGTATATTGGTATCAGTTGATATTGGTTTCGAAAATACATATAATATTCGAAAATACACATAATATCAGGATATCATAAAAAAAAAAGTCAATATCGGTCATCTCTAGGACAAAGTTAACATCTTGATGTCATTTTTTTTTTAAATCCAGGATTTCAATTTTAATATAGCAAAAAAAAAAAACTGATCTCGATGCTCAAAACGCAATGTACTGCGATGCCTTTGCTTTTTAGCTTCTATCAGTTGCTATATACAGTAGATCAGCTGTTCTTTTAATGACAGTACATGCAATGTGGTCTGGAATGAAACCCGAGGAATACTTCTCTGGTTATTTTAAGAGAATTGAAAACAAGATCTATAGCAGGACAAGATATAACAGAAATACCAACTATCATTTGAACACTGATGGCTGTCAGTCACACTGTGGGACAGACAGACAGACAGACAGACAGACAGACAGACAGACAGACAGACAGACAGACAGACAGACAGACAGACAGACAGACAGACAGACAGACAGACAGACAGACAGACAGACAGACAGACAGCTTCTCCATTTGGAACACTAGAAAAGTATTTGAAATGAGGGACTGTCCCACGCAAAGAGAGACATCTGGTCACCCTATAGTAAAGATTAGATCCTACGAAACAGTAATAACATTACAGTTACTTCTACTAATATTACTAGATACTTTCGTCATGCTGCTGCTTTCAACAGTATTTTGTTGGTGAAGGGAGATGAGTGTCTCTCCCTAAGTGGACCCTAACTGATCAGGCCCAAAGCCCGGCCCGGCCCGACCAATTAGCATAGTTTTTAGGCCCGACCCGGCCCTACAATGTCGGTTCGGGTCGGGCCTGGTCGGGTTTAGGTAGAATTTGAGCACTCTACACTGAGTAAAAGTGAAAATGCCAATCTGCACCATCTTCATGAGAGGTAAATACACAGACAGACAAAACAGAACTATTATTTTTATCATAATAAAATAATTCAATATATATTGCTCTTTCCATTGAGCCCTAAGCCCTACTGATCTGCATACATTTTAGGCCCGAGCCCGACCCTAAAATGTCGGGTCGGGCCGGGCCTGGTCGGGTTCGGGCAGAGTTTGAGAACTCTCAACTCTGACACTAGATGTCTTTGTACGTCTGACTAAAAAACGATTTAGTTGTACTTTTGCGGGTGCAAAAGTAATACGAAACAAAGTAATATGTAATGTGTTACATATTACTCTTGAGTCTAAGTAATAAGTAATCTATTACTCCCCTAAGTGATATTGCCAAACACTGGCCCTTGATAATAATAATATCACAGCATTTCGATGTTTGCGATATTTGTTATTGAGAGAGATTTCATCAACAATATATAGCATGATGTCTGAAACTGTATATGAAAAAGGTACAAATCTGGAATTATGTATTTATTCCATTGACCGACAACAACAACAACTACATGAATATTGCCAGACCACTGAGTGCAACTCTGCAAGGTGTCTACAACGAAATATTGGGAGGACGATATAGTATATACAGTACGTTGTATATTGTATGTTTGTATATAGTATACAACTGGCAGACGTTTATATTGGCACGCTGCTGTTTATTAAACAGGGGGTTTATACACTGTGCTGCACTTCCACCTTTGGCCACTAGTCTGCAGTCTACTTCTACTCTGGAGAGCTTCACTGGGGGCGTGGTCTGTCCATCCGTGGCGGTGGTGGTGGTGGTGGTGGTGTGCCTCACGGAACGCAGGATGCCCACGATTTTAGCCCATACACTACAACCCACTAGGTTTGCTATTCCTAAAGATCCTTGGAACCCTTGTTGCTTTCACGGAAAACGGCAGCCATTTTCTTTTTCCAGTTCCAGTTCCTAATGAACTTTTAGGCTTCTGAACCAATTCGTTTTCAGTGTAAAAACACTATTCCATAACTGAACTGGTTCAACTCCTTTCAGAAGAGGGACCTGTGTATAAGACTTCATTGTCACTGTCCTGGTGGTCCACACAACCCCCCAAACCCCTGTTATCGGACCCCCACTGCTCACCCAGCAGCAAACCTGTGTCCACTGAACTGCACATGAAGGACACCAATGGAAACAAATAAGCCATAGTGCTTTTTCTTGCGGGTTTTAAATCTTCTTAGTATTGTACTGTTCTTTCCTGTGCTGTGTTTTTATTCGGCAAACTGTTAAGTATTCAATCAGTCAATTAATTAAAACAATCAATGAAACAGCCATATCAGCCCAGGGGCTAACTCTAGAAGTCACAGTTTAAAAGTTAGAGCCATCCAGCAGCACACCAAGCTACCATCAGGGAGTCTTTATTCGACTTCCGCGATCAATGGAAAAGTCGTCTTTTTTTGTGAATAAGTTAGTGTTGAACCCCAAGGTATCTCGGTGTACTACAATAGGATGCAGTGACTTTTTTTCCCTACTCTAAAACATGACCATCAGGTATTATTGGTATACAAGAAGGAAGATCTTTTTCAAAAAAAGTGTACAGTATTTGTTACAATGTCGTTTTTATGTGGGCTGTCCATTCATTAAGTATTGGATGAGATCCCACAGAAATATTATTAAACTATAGAGAGCGCACACAGAAAAAAAAACCTTGAGGTGAAAAGGAAATAGTGGCCGCGGTTGGTATTGCAGTTTAGCCCCCAACACATGATCACGAACCTAGGCTCCGCCCACTCGAGACGGCTCACGATTGGCTCGCTTGCACAGGCATGTTCACACGATTCGCTCGCACGCACACGCATGCACACATGTACGCACACAGATGCTCGTTCAGGTATTAGATCCAGTGGTTTCCTTTAGCAATCCCACAATGCAACACTTCCTACTCAGAAATCTGCCTCATACGCTTGTTGAGCAACTTATTAATGCAAAATGCATGGGAGGAATCCAGTGTCCAATCTATTCCTTATTTACGGGTGATCCACCTGAGCTGCTGTTGTATGATTAAAGTGGAGAGCAGAGCCGTCTAGATTGAAAGAGTTGTGCCACTATGGGGGTACAGCATAGACAGAAAGTAGACTGAAACGTGTTTCATGGGTGAGGCATCTGTGACTAACTGGTGTTTGGAATATATTGTTTTGAACAAGAGTGCCGCAGACATTGATAATTCTAAGCATGTACACAACATGACAACTTTTTAAAAACTTGTTCAATGACAACTAAAATCTCTAGGTAATATGTATTCATGTGCTATTATTAAAAAATGACGTAAAACAAAGGCATTAAAGCTGGGCTGTTGCCTGAGTCCAATGCTTTGCTACCTACTTCTCGCACCCAGCTAATCTCGCATTCTGTCAGTTGTTAACAGTTTTTGAATGAGGTGATATTGGAGAAACTGATCATCGTCGTTATATCGTAAAATGCAAATCATAAAACAAACTATGGATTCCATTAGTTCCCATTCACTGTGGTAAAGGATTTGTCACAGTCTCCCTTCCACAGCAGTAGTGCAAGACGCCATAGAGGCTGTCATTAGACTGGCCCTATGAAGTTAACAGAGGTGTCAGAACCCTGTCTCTAGATGGCTCTGGGAGTTAGGGGAGGCGATGAAATTGTGACTGACGGTTACCATGTCAGCGTTTTAGTCAGTGGCACATTTTTGACTCAAGGAAACCATAATATAAATATTATTTAAGAAATCATACACATATAGAGTATACCAAGTCTAATGAAGTTAGACTGGATCCCAACAGTGTTTTTTCTGGCATAGAGAGCTGCCGGCAGGATCCGCCAGGTGAAACTACACACACCTGTGTGTGATTATATCACCTCGGCCTATATTAAGGTCTAGGTGAAAAGAAATCAGGAAAGATGTGCAGTGTTAACTACTGTATGCTATAGGTGGACCATAACCCTAGACTTTGTTTTCCCTCCCTAGAAATGTTGAGGCTAAATGAAGTTGACCTGCTGTCATACACACATGGAAGACTGGAAGAAGAATCATGGCAGGCCATCTTTAAATGATCATTAGTTAACACTTAACAGATAACATATATATGCAACAGAATGCGATTATTGTAATATAGGCCTGTGCTTTGTTTTTTTGTTTAATCCAAATAATAATATAAAATAACGGGAGTGCCACATTCTTTGGAAACTCCAGCAGTTTGGCCGTAGAGATGGCTGAGCTGTGCATTTGAACATGCACATGATAATAGTTTTGGTTCCATTTGTACCTGTAAAGCCCTAACCACATCCACCAAAGGCTCACCATGCAACTGTTTGGGTCAGAGTTACACACCTGTAAGGGTCCATTTGGTTCTTCCATCTATACACTCTCAAGAGTTAGACAGACCTGTAAGGGTCTATTTGGTTCCATCTATACGCTCAAGAGTTAGACGGATCTGTAAGGGCCCTTTTGGTTCCATCTAGACACTCTCAAGAGTTAGACAGACTCTACACACTCTCGAGAGTTAGACAGACCTGTAGGGGTCCATTTGGCTCCATTGACATTTGACTCTGGACCAGACATTGAGATATTTAAAGTCACTCATCTTTTGAATCACTTCTGAAAACATATTGTTATGTCAAGCCCTGTTTCTCTGTGCATATGCGTTTATATTATGTGTTTAAAAAAAATCTGTTTGTTCTAATTGTTCAAGTTATTTTATTATTACTTTAACCTCACTGGATTTATCTATTTTATATTTATAACTTCTGTCTTCAGTGCAGTTCTCTGCAGGGCACTTTACTGAAAAGCGCTTTGCAAGTACAATGTATTACCACGTATTATTATGTATGCACGCTACGCAAGCATGCGCTCACACACACACATGCACGCACGCACGCACACACACACACACACACACACACACACCTCGCACTGGCCCTGGCTGGATAAAGGACATGTCTGTTTGTTGGACGTTGGACGTTTTCCTCTCCAGATCATCACTGGTGTCTGTATGGACGGTCGAGCAGGTTTGTCCTCGACTCCAACAGCATTTTAATTGTAAATATGTGAACGTTGAACAGCTGGTATCGACTGCTTTATACAGAAACAGCTGTTTGTGATGTACAAGAAACCACGTTTGAGTTATCTTCATGTACACAAGGCACCGCTTGTTGGTGATCTGTTTATACAGTATGTTCTGTCTGTCTGTCTGTCTGTCTGTCTGTCTGTCTGTCTGTCTGTCTGTCTGTCTGTCTGTCTGTCTGTCTGTCTGTCTGTCTGTCTGTCTGTCTGTCTGTCTGTCTGTCTGTCTGTCTGTCTGTCAGCTCCCACATCCTTCTTAAAGGACCACTTCACCACTTTTCAATGTCCATCCATCCATCCATCCATCTTCAATGTAATCCCTCCATCTGGTCCTTGGTCTGCCCCGGGGTCTCCTCCCAGTGGGGCGTGCCTCGAGAACCTCCCTATAGGGAGACGCTCGAGAGGCATCCTAACCAGATGCCAGAACCCCCTCAGCTGGCTCCTTTCCAGGCGAAGGAGCAGTGGCTCTACTCCGAGTGACTGAACTTCTCACCCTATCACTAAGGGAGATGACATTTCACCCACCGGAGAAAATAGGTCCTCACCAATGTACATGATAAAATACCATTTTTTTTTTTCTACTCAGTCTGTGTCTCACAGGAGGGCAGTGGCCTATGCCATCATCGATGGGAAATCCAAGCTAACAGAAACTGCATGATTCCTTTTTCCTGAAAAGTTGCAATGGAAAGTGAGACACAGACTAAGTAGGAAGAAATAGTGGTATTTCATCATGTACATTAGTGAGGACCTATTTTATGAAGCAGCCGAAATGAGTTTTCTCCGGCGGGTGAAATGTCATCTTCCTTAGATGAAGTGAGAAGTTCAGTCACTCAGGAGAGACTCTGAGTAGAGCCGCTGCTCCTTCACTGCTGAGGTGGTTCTGGTTAATCTGGTTAGGATGCCTCTCGAGTGTCTCCCTAGGGAGGACCTCGATGCAGGACCCACTGGGAGGAGACCCCGGGGCAGACCAAGGACCAGATGGAGGGATTACACTTTTCAATGTACTGTATGAAGAATAAAGATACGTTGAAAAGTGGTGAAGTGGTCCTTTAATTAATCGTATATATTGTGTGTCATTTTTGCATGGTTTTGTTGCTTGCAGACCCTGTAGCTGTGAATTAAACCTGCTCTCTGTTGTATTCTCTATCAGACACAATGTCTGTTTCATTGGACTGTTATTATAATATAATGGCAGGGCGACGAATATGATGATTGACTGCTCTGCTGCTGTGAGGTTAATTAATTGCCTGGTACAGTACGTTCTGCTAATGATCCACTTTGTGTTAATGTCCTCTTAAAATGGAGGCTGTTTGTACTCAATAAATCAAACCTGATATGACTGGATGGTGAGTGCACTGTGGATCATTGGGCATTTGGGCATGGCCGTCATTAACTCACTGATATATTATGCTTTTATGTTTTTTAAAACCTAGAGTGACTGTTACTTTACTTTGTGAAAAGTGTTCTATAAATAAAATATACTTACTTTAGGCAAAGTTTTACTTACTTACTACTTACTAGCCTTACTTGCTTTCCCAATTTCACAGGACCAGTTGACATAGATAGATAGATAGATAGATAGATAGATAGATAGATAGATAGATAGATAGATAGATAGATAGATAGATAGATAGATAGATAGATAGATAGATAGATAGATAGATAGATAGATAGATAGATAGATAGATAGATAGATAGATAGATAGATAGATAGATAGATAGATAGATAGATCGGTATTCAAAGAATACAATCTGCACTGACATTATGAATCCCGTCACAAAGATAGAAGATAGATAGATAGATTTTTTTTCCATAAATTGTGTTATTATATATTTCCTGGGCTAATATTTTCTGTGAAAAACCCCAGAGGGTTATTTGGAAAACAATAAATGTTTACATTTAGGCACCCTGGCTGCGATCGTCACACTTTTCTGTTACAAAGTGACCCTGCCCCCCGGAGAAGGGAAAAGTCACTGGAAAAATAAAGTTTGGGGACCCCTGATGTATAGTATACTTTATATAGTATCCAGCACCATTTTTTTTTAAAGAAAAGTTGATTTATTTCCACAATTCCATTCAATTACCTTTCATTAATTATAGATTCAGTGCACACATTGTAAATGATCTATGATGTATTTGTTTGTTTTTACACAATTTTGGCTTCCAGCTTTTAAAACCCACCAAAACAGGATTTAAAAAAAAAAAATATTTACTAAAAATATGTTTTAAACAAGAAATGACAACTATCTGAAGTATATTTATGCATTCAGTCATTTGGTCAGGGCTACTTTTGAACAAATTATTTCATCAATGGGGTGTGGTAGTTTTAGCTCTGTGGGCAGGTGCCACATCGAGCTGGAAAGGAAAATGTGCATCTCCAAAAAGTTACACCCGCCAATAACTTGTCCTGGAGAGACTGGACATGGCAAAACACATGATTTAGTACGTGTTATCGGCTGAAAACCCCTGTGCTTCAGTATGTTGACCAGGGCCGGATCTAGAGGGGGGCAGGGGTGGGCAGAGCCCACCCAAATGTGCATCATGCCCACCCAATCTTTATTTTTGGGGTCTGTGGGGCTAAAATGTAATCCATTGGTGGTCTGTGGCTCAAATGCTGAATAAATAGTGGGCCCTGGTGTCAAAAAGGTTGAAAACCACTGTTTAATGTAAAAACTTTGGAGTTTCTCACCCTGCCATTCATCTAGCCCACCCTAGTAGAGTAGGGCTGGCTAAATACGGCCCTGATGTTGACAGGCTTTATGGAGCTAATTTTTCTTTCCAGCTCGATTTGGCACCTGCCCACAGAGTCAAAACTACTAGCTGCTGTACTGACCATGGTATTACTGCGGTTAACTGACCTGCCAACGTTCCTGACTTTAACCCAACAGAGAATCTGTATTGTATTGTCAAGAGGAAGGTGTGAGACATAAGACAGGACAATAAAATGAATTGAAGACCATTATCAAAGTAAACCTGGGCTACCATAACACCTCAACAGTGTCAGTGCCACAAGTTGATCACCTCCATGCCACACACCATTGATAAAATAATTTGTTGCCCAGACCAAGTATTAACTGCATACATTAATATACTTTTCAGATGGTCGACATTTCTTGTTTAAAACATAATATGTTTTAAACACTAAAAAATATTATTTTTCAGCCGTGTTATTGGCTGAAAACCCCTGTGCTTCAAAATACATACACCCCTGTGCTTCAAAATACAATATTTTACGAGGCCACTAAAAAAATATTATTTTTTAGTGGCCTCGTAAAATATTGTATTTTTTTAATGATGTTTTGGTGGGTTTTGTGAGCTAGAAGCATAACAAGTCAACTTTTCCATGATATTCATTTTTTTTTTAAATAGTGCTGTACTAATGTCCTGTTGCTGTTCCACCTCTAGTCCAGTAGGTGTCAGTAAAGTCCCTCTGAATCCTCCACCAGCCAGAGAAGCAGCAGACAGTGGGTGTGTGTGAGAGAAGAGCAACAGACAGAGCATTGGAAATAAACAGAGTTACGCCAACTCCGTTCACTTGATGGGGCCAGTCCCTCTACATAGACTTCTGATGGAAGTTACTAAATGCATTGAAGCCTATGGGCTCGCGCGAGTACGTGAACCACGTGACCAGGCTGTTTTCTGATCCCTCAATGTCGTAACTCTTCTGCTAGATGGCTCTGGCAGCAGAACAGAACAGAACAGTGTGTGACTGACTGCAGCTTTTCATTCATCATTCTACTCTAGTTTTTAATTCCCTGTTCTCACAACAACACTAACAACACCAAGGTAGGTCAGTGCACTGACTGTACGTTTTATACAACAACACAACACTGAAATGTGTTGTTTTAAATGAGAATACCTTCATAAAGCTTGATTCTGTTGGTGATGTTGTTAGCTTTAGCTTAGCACTGCTGTCAGTACAGTTCAGTCAGTCAAGGTGCTTCTGTCATTCTGTGTCCTACAGCAAGGGGTTTTCAGACTTTTTGACTCCAGGGACCACCATTCATTCAGCATTTGAGCCACGGACCACCGTTTGACTACATTTTCACACGAAAGACCTAAAATTAAAGAATTATTTTGATTTGATAGATTGATAGACCTGGGCTAATTAAGATGATGAATTTTAACTCTTGAGAGCGTAAAAATGAAACCAAATGGACCCTTGCGGGTCCATTTGGTTTCATTTTTTACGTTCTCGAGAGTTACATCTGGTTAACCAACTTAACTGGGGACCACCTGGAACCTGGGGGGCAAGTGACCATGACCTGAGGGCAAGTAGAACCTGACTTGTGGGCAAGTGCCTCGGAGACCTTAGTGTCAACCCCTGCTGGACATCAATTAATACAGTTGACACCACTATTATTAATCGACAGTATTTCATAAGTTCCAAAAATCTCAACCATCCCATTAAATAAGTGCTTTTCATCATGGTTTCATCCTGGCAACAGTTTTTGTATTGTCCTTCCTATTGACCAGCTGTCTGCCCCACACTGAGTCAGGGGCGGATCTATCATTTCCAAATTTGGGGGGCAGGAGAAAATGGTATGGGTGCGGCTTCATCGCCCGTGTCGCTTCACGCCACGGGCGATGAAGCCGCACCCATACCATTTTCGGTTACAGCACTTTTATTAGTCAAGTAAAGCATCAATAATAACATCAGTTGTTGTTGAAGTTGCAACAGACACGCAGCATGCATAAAGCTAAAGGTCTGACTCAGAGAGTTTTCTGTTTTCAATGATGAAATGCTGTTGGTTTTAGTGGTGACACAGCTGTAGTTAGTTAGTAGCAGTAGTAGTGTTTCAAATCATTTTAAATATAAGCACTTTAATTTGAAATATCTTGGGTTGTTTTGCATGTCATCGTGTTTGTTGGGTCAGACTGGGCATTTAGGGGGTCATTGCCCATGCCATCCCCATGGCTAGATCCGCCCCTGCACTGAATCATAACTACGTTATCCTTCCTCTCCGTAGTGCTGAGGCCGCGGAGGAGGAGGTGGAGGCATGGTGAGTCAGGGGTTGACACTAAGGTCTCTGAGGCACTTGCCCATCGGGCAAGTGCAAGTCAGGTTCTACTTGCCCTCAGGTCATGGTCACTTGCCCCCCATTTAAGTTTACTTCCTACTTGGGTGCTTTAAACCAGGGGTTTTCAACAGGTGGTCCGGGGACCACCAGTGGTCCCTGAGAGGGTTCCAGGTGATCCCCAGCTAAGTTGGTTAACCAGATGTAACTCTTGAGAACGTAAAAATGAAACCAAATGGACCCTTGCGGGTCCATTTGGTTTCATTTTTACGCTCTCAAGAGTTAAAATTCATCATCTTAATTAGCCCATAGTGGTCACAGACCCAGTGGTCCCTGACCTCAGCAAAATGATAGTTTGGAACCAAATGGACCTGGGAGAGAGATGGGTAGAGATAGCTAGAAAGCAGGGAAAGACACAGAGGCAGAGTGCAATGACTGCCTTCAAGACAAATTTATCTTGTGTTGTGTTATAGTGCACTAATTAAGTCGCACACTTGCCCGATCGGGCAACCAGGTAGCAGTCTTCACTTGCCCCACCATTTTTTTTACTTGCCCGGGCAAGCGGGCAAGTGTTAGTGTCAACCCCTGTGGGTTATGACCCAGGGGCCCAGGCTGCCTCCTCTACCCCACTGAATCATAACTACGTTATCCTTCCTCTCCATAGTGCTGAGGAGGTGGAGGAGGCTGTAGGAGGTGGAGGCATGGTGGGTTATGACCCAGGGGCCCAGGCTGCCTCCCCTACCCCACTGAATCATAACTACATTATCCTTCCTCTCCATAGTGCTGAGGAGGCCGTGGAGGTGGAGGAGGAGGTGGAGGCATGGTGGGTTATGACCCAGGGGCCCAGGCTGCCTCCCCTACCCCACTGAATCATAACTACATTATCCTTCCTCTCCATAGTGCTGAGGAGGCCGTGGAGGTGGAGGAGGAGGTGGAGGCATGGTGGGTTATGACCCAGGGGCCCAGGCTGCCTCCCCTACCCCACTGAATCATAACTACATTATCCTTCCTCTCCGTAGTGCTGAGGAGGCCGTGGAGGTGGAGGAGGAGGTGGAGGCATGGTGGGTTATGACCCAGGGGCCCAGGCTGCCTCCCCTACCCCACTGAATCATAACTCTGTTATCCTTCCTCTCCGTAGTGCTGAGGAGGCCGTGGAGGTGGAGGAGGAGGTGGAGGCATGGTGGGTTATGACCCAGGGGCCCAGGCTGCCTCCCCTACCCACTGAATCATAACTACGTTATCCTTCCTCTCCGTAGTGCTGAGGAGGTGGAGGAGGTGGAGGAGGTGGTGGGGTCATGGTGGGTTATGACCCAGGGGCCCAGGCTGCCTCCCCTACCCCACTGAATCATAACTCTGTTATCCTTCCTCTCCGTAGAGCTGAGGTGGTGGAGGAGGAGGAGGAGGTGGAGGAGGTGGTGGAGGCATGGTGGGTTATGACCCAGGGGCCCAGGCTGCCTCCCCTACCCCAGAGGAAGCTGCCCTGGCTGGGTCTGCTGCTGGCATGGTCACCAGAGCCCTGGTCAGCCCTATGGATGTCCTGAAGATCAGGTTCCAGGTGAGACTTGATTTTATTTTTTTTCCCGAGAGTTTATACATGGAACCAAATGGAGCCGCTAGCAGGGGTTAACCCTTAGTGTACTGAACGCGTTTCGGTGTTCTAAGCATTATGTTCTTCTGTGAAGCACATTGTGTTGCATTTGTTGTATGAAATGTGCTCTACAAATAGTTTTGATTGGTTGATTGATTGATTGATTGATGTTTTAACTATTGAAAAATAGCAGATCTACAAGCTTATAGCGCGCCACCGAGTGGCGCGCTATGAGCTTGTATCTCTGCTATTTTTGAAAAATCGTGAAAACGTGGTGCAAATCTTTGAATATTATGTCATTCAGAAACTAGAAGTCTAGACAGGACACAATGGGTTTTGGTGTTCTAAGCATTATGTTTTAACTATTGAAAAATAGCAGATCTACAAGCTCATAGCGCGCCACCAAGTGGCGCGCTATGAGCTTGTAGATCTGCTATTTTGAAAAAATTGTGAAAACGTGGTGCAAATCTTTGAATATTATGTTATTCAGAAACTAGAAATCTAGACAGGACACAATGGGTTTTGGTGTTCTAAGCATTATGTTTTAACTATTGAAAAATAGCAGATCTACAAGCTCATAGCGCGCCACCGAGTGGCGCGCTATGAGCTTGTATCTCTGCTATTTTTGAAAAATTGTGAAAACGTGGTGCAAATCTTTGAATATTATGTTATTCAGAAACTAGAAATCTAGACAGGACACAAGTTCTCAGTCCTGGGGACTGATTTCAGTCTTGAGGATTCCATAATAGATCAGTGCATATCTGCAAAAATAAATAATAAGGGTAAGGTGTAGTGATGGAGCGTTGTGGATGACGTCAAAACAATAGTCAAGTGATCTCCAAACTAAAAAGCAAGATATGCGTATTTGAATTGGCCAGACTAGCAATAGAATACAACAGAACTTTAGAAGATACTTCTATAAAATGAAGCATTAGCACTCACACATTCCAGAACTTAAGTGAAACAAAAATATTGGTGTGCGCTGCTCGTGCCATGTTTCTAAAGTCACATACCGTACCGTATTGGGACATGGTCTGAAAATAAATTTCAGTCTTGGGATTTATTTTGGCTTTAACCCCTGCGCTAGGGTCCATTTGGTTCCATTTGTACACAAAAAGGAGCCTCAAAGAAAGATCATTAAAATGTTAACAAAACTATAACACAAAGTATTATTTAAAAATATATATATATAATTCAATTTGTTTTTACAATTTGGTTTTAGTTTGATTTGAAACATTTTCACCCAACACTTCTCAAAATGTTCATTTTTTTTTAGTTTATACTAGTATAAAAAAAAGTTATAAAATCCTTGTTTCTGTCCACACCAGTGAGGCAGCAGACATGAGGATTCTGAAATGTTGACCAGTAGAGGGCGCTAATGATCTGACCTTTCTAAACAACCAGGAGTTGATCATTTTGTATAGAAAAGTGAAAAGTCAATGTTGATAATTGATGTTGCTTGTTGATATTGGTCAAAACATTGCTAGGTGTATCAGGGCCTATAGAGAGTGTAGTAGAGGAACATCATTGATCTTCTGTCTCTGTTACAGATACAGATAGAGAGAGTGTCATCTCTCAGTCCAGAGCAAGTTGATGGGCAATTATTTTCCCCAAGGGGCCAAATGAGATCCATAAAATATTGTGGAGAGTAAGACCAACCATTTTGACAACAAGGCCCTCAATTTATTCTGTATTTGTGCCACGGACCACCATTTGATGACATTTTAGCCCCACAGACCAAAAAACTAAAGATTTCTTTTGCCTTTGTTCACAATTCTAGGCTGAATTTCACAAACAAATCAGGGAAACATAGATCCAAAATAACCAATGTTCTTTTACATTCTCTGGCTAATTCAGGTGATGAATATTTTAACTCTTGAGAGTGTAAGGTCCATTTGGTTTCATTTTTATACTCTCAAATAGTTACATGTGGTTAACTTTCCATATTTAACTTGAACTCTCTCAAGGACCACTGGTGGTCCACGGGCCGCATAATGCCCAGGTATGGTCCAGACTAGGGTAAATACTGGGGTCTGTTCTCTGTCTGTTACAGTTACAGATAGAGAGAGTGTCGTCTGTCAGCCCAGAGGGTAAATACTGGGGTCTGTTCTCTGTCTGTTACAGTTACAGATAGAGAGAGTGTCGTCTCTGAGCCCAGAGGGTAAATACTGGGGTCTGTTCTGTCTGTTACAGTTACAGATAGAGAGTAGGGATGTTAATCGACACATATTTGGAATGCCGACGTGTCGCGGCCCATTGTCGACAATCGATCGATTTTTTTTCTTATTTTTTTTAGCCCGCGGCACCGGCGGGACCCAACGCAAAATGTTGCAGCGCGGGCGGCATGAAAATGCCAGCAGGAGGGAGAGGTGCAAGATAAAATAAGCGGGACCGCGAAATCGAGCAATATATAATACCAAAATATGCATATCTGAGGAGAACGTTCCATACAGCGCTCCACAATGATCAGGCATGTTCTCAAAGCAAAGCGCATGGCAGAGCAGGGCGCAGAGCGCACCACGCAACAGACAACAGACACGCACCCGCACCTGGCATTCCACATTCATTAGTAGCCTAATCGACTTGATAGAGGAGTTTTCCTCTTTCCTTGCGACAGATTCCCTGCATCTTTGCTTTTTCCTGCGTCTGCTGTTAGACATGGCCAAACAATGTGAAACAGAACACTGGACAAGATAAGTAAAAATAATATAGGCTTGTTCTATTAACCACCAGCAGCACGCGTCTCTCTCTCTCTCTCTCTCTCTCTCTCTCTCTCTCTCTCTCTCTCTCTCTCTCCCATGTGAGACCTCGGTCTTGTGCAGGAGAGATAGCTTTCTCCCATACGTAACGCTCCATTTCAGCCTCAACAGACAGAGGCGCCTGCTCGGCGAAATAAAAGTCAATCATTGCGGCGGGTGCAGGCAGGAGCCGCTGCCGCCTGCACCTCGGGGAAAGGACAGAACGCAGGGGAAGGAGGAGGACGCATTCCGGCGGGTGCAGACGGGGGCCGCAGCCGCCTCCTCCTTCTCATACTCGGGGGGGGGGGGGGGGGGGGGGGGGAAGCCGGACTCGCCGCGGCAGTACGCAGGGGGAAGGAGGAGGAGGACGACGCGGCACAGACGCGCGCAGCACAGACATGTTCTCACTACAGTGACTGATAGTAGCCTAATACCCGAAATAAGCAATTCTCTTCCCTTGAAAACAGTAACGTTGTGACGTTTTTGAACAAGAAATTGCAAAGAATACAAAATAAAAATCATTAATATAAAAAAAGAAAAAAGAGGCGATTTTCGACTCGTACTTTTTTGTGTCGACGTCAGCACGTGTCGACAATCGTATCGATTTCCGACTTTTTTTCACATCCCTAATAGAGAGAGTGTCGTCTGTGAGCCCAGAGTGTAAATACTGGGGTCTGTTCTCTGTCTGTTACAGTTACAGATAGAGAGAGTGTCGTCTGTGAGCCCAGAGTGTAAATACTGGGGTCTGTTCTCTGTCTGTTACAGTTACAGATAGAGAGAGTGTCGTCTCTGAGCCCAGAAGGTAAATACTGGGGTCTGTTCTCTGTCTCTACAGTTACAGATAGAGAGAGTGTCGTCTCTGAGCCCAGAAGGTAAATACTGGGGTCTGTTCTGTCTCTACAGTTACAGATAGAGAGAGTGTCGTCTCTGAGCCCAGAAGGTAAATACTGGGGGTTGTTCCAGGCAACACGCTGCATCCTACAAGAGGAGGGACTGAAGGCCTTCTGGAAGGGCCATGTACCGGCACAGCTACTGTCTGTGTGCTTCGGAGCTGTACAGGTACACGCACGCTCGCACGCACGCACACACACACACACACACGCATGTGCGCGCACACACACACACACACACACAATGTCAAAATAAATCTAAAGATTTATTTTGCTTTTGTCCACAATTCCAGGCTGGATTTTGGGAAGCAAAACAAGCAAAACATACATTCCAAAATGGCTCATTCAGATGATGAATATTTTAACTCTTGAGAGTGTAAAAATGAAACCAAATGGACCCGCAAGGGTCCATTTGGTTTCATTTTTACGTTCTCAAGAGTTACATCTGGTTAACCAACTTAGCTGGGGACCACCTGGAACCCTCTCAGGGACCACTGGTGGTCCCCGGACCACCTGTTGAAAACCCCTGCCCGAGAGCAAGAAGTCATGCTGCTAAACTGACTTCGCAGATCATGAAATATATTATAGAGTGGATGACCTTCATACGAAAAGATAGCATTTACCTGTAGTTTAGTCTTTGTTCGACTGGCAATAGTAGTGCCCAGGGAAGGCCAACCACTGATCCAGCTCTTGATGGTTTTATGCTTAGAAAGGACCCTAGCGAGGATACCCTGATAAAAGACATTTAGGAGTGACCTTTTGATATCAAATGATCTAAGCTTCCTTCAGTGAAAAAGACGTGACTTTGCTTTATTGACCACAGCATTTGATTTTCCTAGACACCAAGATATTTATTAGACTGGACTATTTCTACCTCCTTCCCCTTGATGGTGACAGCCAAGGGACTCACTTTCTTAATACTGAAGTTGATAGCGAGTTCTTTGGACTTGATGACATTAAGCTCCAGGAACCTGGTGTCACACCACTGAGTGAAGCAGTTAATCTCCTTTTTGTAAGCCCTGTCGTCATCAGTAGATCATCAGTACCATGATCAGTAGAATTTGCCACCAGACCCTGTACCACCCAACAACCCCCACTGCCCCACCTCTGCAATAGAGCCTGTTGACCTTCAGGATATCAGTCTCTGTCATCCCTTCTCTCTGTCCTATCTCAGCTGAGGCGTTTCTGATGGGTGTGATTGTGTCGTTGCCAGAGCTAGAGAACGCTTTCCTGCCATAGTGCATGACAGAGGAGTAGTCGTATTGTGTCTTCAGGTTGTTGGTGATGTGCTTGACAAAATTATGTATTCGGCCATATTTAACGTGTTCCCATTGGATCGTAACGTAACGGTCGCGGTCGCTTCGGCTGTGCTCGTGGTAGAAGCCCAGCACGTGCAACAACTCGTGCTCAATGATGCCTTGATGATAGAGACACCGTTTGGAGAGAGACAACTCCTGTCTTTCTCCACGCCGTCCCACGTAAGAGCTGCACCCGCTGGAGTTGATTATGTAAATGTAGTGGCGATGGAAGGTCCGTGGCACGAACTGGACACATGTTCTGTTGTGGAAGGTGCCCATGGCCCTGGTGATGTTGTCCCTCTGCTCTCTGCTGAAGTTACGGCTGATGGAGTACGGCACCTTGAGACCAGGACAGGAGATGAGATTTGAGTTGCTTCCAGAGTTGGCAACTGCCAAAATCCAAAATGCACTAGTGGCACTTCCAAAATGCACTAGAGTGTACTAGATGCTGGGCTAATTCACATGATAAATATTTTAACTCTTTTACTTTTTTACGCTCTCAAAGAGTTGCAGCTGGTTAACCAGCTGTCCATCATTTAGCCTGGGGACCACTGGTTGAAACCCACTGTCATAGGAGGATAAATGGTGAAAAATGAGGGTTTTATCTCTGGCGCCTGTCAATCAATTTCACACCAACTCAGTCACCAGCCAAAAAGCACTAGATTTATCACCAGGTGTTTTTCACTAATTTTGGCGCAAGGGGGGTCTGGAAAAAAGCTAAATATAGCGACAAATGCACCAAGTTGGCAACATTGGTTGTTTCAAAGACATATCAATTACTTCAGGTCTTAATTTTGGAGTTTTGCTAACACTTCATTATGAATTCCATGTCAATAGAGCTGATCAAACCGTCCCCCTCAAGACGTCGCCCTTCTTCTAGAAATGGATTCCCCATTCATTTTTTCACTTAGATTTTTCGAAAATGAGCCAAAATGGGTCGTGACAAATCATGACAACACACACAGGACTCCATTTTCATCACACGATAAACCCCTTATCCCTATTCTTTTTTTTTTTTTACTGTTTTGAAAAAAAAGTTTTTGAATACTTCAACATGCTATTGACATGTTGTCAGCTTGTAGACTAGCCATTTTAAGTATTGAAGAATGATTTTTTTTTTTTTTTTTTTTTTTTTTTTTTTTTCAAATAGTTTTAAAAGGCAAAGAAGATAAGGGATAAGGGATTTAGCAGTGACAAATATAGGCCAAATCTAGAATGTTTTGGGACAATCAAATAATTTCTACGATTTCTGGAATATACTGTGTTATGTAGATTATAATACATTCATAACCCATTGAGTTGGGATGCAAAGTGAAGATTGTGTTCTGTTGATGTTGACATTGACCTCAACCACACCAGATAGTTTCATCCATCTACAGTTGTCTCCCTCCAGTCCTCCACACTTCCTGGCATTGCGAGACTCTGGAGGGATGATGTCGTCTTCAGTCAGTCTGGTCTCTTTGTTAATTTCACAGATCTGTGAATAGATGTCTGATGCTGTTGATGGCCGGGTCTCCGCTAAAGAGAGACATGCATATTTAATGATCAGTCACCACACTAGAATGCCACTGGCAGTTGGCAGTTATGTGAATTAAATCATTTCACAGAAAGCGATGCAGGGCTTGACACTAACACTTGCCCACTCGCCCACTTGAAGACTGCTACCTGGTTGCCCGATCGGGCAAGTGTGTGACTTAGTGCGCAATAACACAACACAAGATAAATTTGTCTTGAAGGCGGTCATTGCGACCTGGGCTAATTAAGATGATGAATTTTAACTCTTGAGAGTGTAAAAATGAAACCAAATGGACCCGCAAGGGTCCATTTGGTTTCATTTTTACATTCTCAAGAGTTACATCTAGTTAATCAACTTAGCTGGGGACCACCTGGAACCCTCTCAGGGACCACGTGTTGAAAACCCCTGGTTTAAAGCACCCAAGTAGGAAGTAAACTTAACGGCAAAATTTACAATATATTTTTGGGGGGCAAGTGACCATCACCTGAGGGCAAGTAGAACCTGACTTGCACTTGCCCGATGGGCAAGTGCCTCAGAGACCTTAGTGTCAACCCCTGCGATGGATTATATGAATATATAATATACTACCAGATTCAACCTCTACTCTAGGGCAGGGTTCCCCAATTAATTTTCCTCAAGGGCCATATTTTAGAGGTGGGACGATTGACTTATCTGACGATACGATACAATATTGATATTTAGGGTTCTGAATCGATTTATATTGCGATCTTAGTTATGCTGTGATTCGATTTCATATATCGATATAGCACATTTTTCCCCCCACAAATGCTTTTATTATACTAGAACAAGAGAGATTCCACCCTTTTTCAAGATTTTTTCTGATGGCCGGGTCCATTTGGTTCCATTTGTACGCCTGTGGTCCTTGATGGGGTTTCCAGGTGGTCCCCAGCTAAATGATGGACAGTTGGACTATCATAGATCTTTATAAATATATTCATTTTCAGGGCAAAACCCCTTTGAGAATGCATAGCAGGGCTCTAGGAGTGATTATCATCATCATCATCATCATCATCATCATCATCATCATCATCATCATCATCATCATCATCAAACTAATAATTAAGCACTCTGTCTGTCTGTCTGTCTGTCTGAAGCGAGCATAAGTCATCACTGGCTGCACCGATCACTATGATTTTTCACACAGTCATTGACCATAACATTAGGAAGAGATTAACGAAGCCCTTTGGCCAAATTAACGCATTGTTGATTTATAATGAATTTATTTGTGCACGAAAATTTCCCCATTAAGTTTATATGGGAAAGTCCGACGGGGCCCCCTAGCGTTACACAATTCACAGGCCACCGTCATTGGGGTAACACCCTAGCCTGGCTCAGCCCTGAATCAGCACCGTAAAAATACTACCTTATTTTTTGAAGTGAAACGAGCACTTCATTTCAATTCAGTATTTAGACTGAAGTCAGGCTAGTAACACCCCACTGCCTTATTTCCACTGCTACACCAGCAACACAGCTAATAGTGGCCGCGGTGTTGTTGTCGGGGAGGAGGAGGAGGAACACCCCCGCTCAGGGTTCTACAGTGGAATGGGGATCGCATTTGTGACTACATCGTACAGCGGCGGTGTTCGCTAAAAACACGCAGATCTACAAGCTAACAGCAGCCTAACTTCTTCGGAATTCCCTGCACGGGGCATATCGTATTGTCACTCCCAGCACTGCGCGCTTGGTCCTTTACTAGCTCACCGACCGCTGTATTCACATGATTGATATGATGTTTACTTCCACAGCAACTTTAGCGCCTGCGTGCGCGCGCGCGTGTGTGTGTGTGTGTGTGTGTGTGTGTGTGTGTGTGTGTGTGTGTGTGTGTGTGTGTGTGTGTGTGTGTGATGTGTGTGTGTGTGTGTGTGTGTGTGTGTGTGTGTGTGTGTGTGTGTGTGTGTGTGAGATCGTGATCGCGAAGCGTACTGCATTGCTAGACTTTGCGAATTAAGACGGACCCCCCCCCCCCCCCCCACACACACACACACACACACACACATGCGTTCAAACTGGACAGTTGTTTGTTTCCATGTCGCTTTTCACTGGCATGTTCAAGTGGCCCCACCATGGTAACGGAGGGTAACCAACTCCTGCGTCATGGCAACTCCAGCAGGCGCATTTCTTTCCCTGGCCGCCTCGCAAACGAAAACGGCCCATCTACAATCTCACGCGACCGCAGTTATCATATTTGTTGAGTTCTACAACGGCAGGGACATGCATATTTTGCGATGCGTGTGTGCGTGTCTGCCAACAAGTAGCCTACAGTGATTTTCTCCAGCTGCAGCCTGCAGCTTCCCCCTGCCCGATGCCGATGCGTTATGCATTAATATACATATGGTTTTCTTATATCTATGAGATATACTGTAACACAAATAAGGTTACACTGTGCGTCTTCTTGATTCGGGCACATACACGCATGCACACGCACGCACACAAACACAGTTATTAAGACCCCCCTTCACTTTCTAAACACCTTGCCACTGGCTTCATATGTCCACAGAAACAGCTACTTTATCCGATTTTTCACCACGTTCCTGCATGGCACCCTTGCTTTGCTACAACTGTTTTCCTAAAGCAGGGGTTTTCAACAGGTGGTCCGGGGACCACCAGTGGTCCCTGAGAGGGTTCCAGGTGGTCCCCAGCTAAGTTGGTTAACCAGATGTAACTCTTGAGAACGTAGAAATGAAACCAAATGGACCCGCAAGGTCTGTGGGGCTAAAATGTTCTCAAATGGTGGTCCGTGGCTCAAATGCTGAATAAATGGTGGTCCCTGGAGTCAAAAAGGTTGAAAACCCTGCCCTAAAGTATAGCCTACCCACAACTACACATTAAAGCAGGGGTTTTCAACCAGTGGTCCGGGGACCACCAGTGGTCCTTGAGAGGGTTCCAGGTGGTCCCCAGGCTAAATGATGGAAAGTTGGTTAACCAGATGTAACTCTTGAGAATGTAAAAATTAAACCAAATGGACCCTTGCGGGTCAATTGGGCTTAATTTCACACTCTCAAGAGTTAAAATATTCATCTGAATTACCACTACTTAAGTATACACTGTTTGGTTTGCAAAATCCAGCCAGGAATTGTGAACAAAACCAAAATAATTCTTTAGTTTTAGGACTTTGGGGCTAAAATGTCATCAAATGGTGGTCCGTGGCTCAAATGCTGAATAAATGGTGGTCCCTGGAGTCAAAAAGGTTGAAAACCCCTGCATTAAAGCAATTACATACTTACATGATTGGTATAATCTATTAATTCACTTTAATTCACCCACCCATGATCTGATAATTCACTTTACACTGTACATTATTTGTTGCTCATATATTTACACTGTACATTATTTGTTGTTCATATATTCACAACGGGTAAGCTCCTAGGAGTGATTATCATCATTTTAATTTGAAGGATGTCCAGTTTGACATGCATATCCTATGCATGTCAAACCCCATTTAATGCCATTTATATCTGGGAACTCAATTTATTAACATTGATTTATTAACATTTATTTTGTATACAAATGTACAAATGGAACCAATGGAACCAATGAATCTAGTATGGTCAATGTGATTCCAAAAATGCCCCCCAAAATCCTGCAATATGATTGAGGATTGCCATAATTAATTTCACACTTTATAGTCCCATAACTGTAACTTTCAATTGCGGGCTGCAAATGGCCTATTGCGGAACCCTAATTAAGATGTCACTATGTCAACATATGCTGGTTCACACTTCTAAGAAAATGAGACTTTATTCAAGGCAATTGGTCTTACCTGTGAGAAGGATAAGGAACAGAGGCAGGGCCGGCATCTTGTTGTCAAAATACCTAACAAATCCTTCTGTATGCCTTCTTAATTCTCATTGCAAAGCAGGAGGGTAACAGTGTAGTATTACACTTGAAATTGGTTCAGCCTTTAAAATTGTTTAGTTTAGCCTTTGAAATTTGTTTAAAATAGTATTAGGTTCAACAAAGATTACACTTGTTCAGAATCTCTTGCTCAAAGTTATAAAAGTTCACCAAAAAAGTAGTTCACCACCAAAGTAGACTCCCAAGTATGAGAAGTTACCTTGTTTTGAGCGGACGCCAACGGATAAAGACAACAGAGGCTGTAGTAGAAGCTGTAATGTAATACTAATGCTGTAATGTAATACTGACAGTGTCCTATGCATGTTGGTGCTCTGCCTCTCCATTGAGTCTGTTCACCCATTCAAATAATTTATTACCATGTCGATGTCACCTCTCTCTCTCACACAGCAAATCGTCACACACTTAGTTCTCACAGTCATGTGATCCAGGGGAGGATTATCCAGGGCCTGACACTAACACTTGCCCGCTTGCCCGGGGCAAGTAAAAAAAAAATGGTGGGGCAAGTGATGACTCCTACCTGGTTGCCCGATCGGGCAAGACCTCTGTATCTTTCCCTGCTTTTTAGTTATCCACAATTCCAGGCTGGATTTGGGAAACAAAACAGGCAAATTAACACACACATCAAAATTACCTAATCTTCTACATTCTCTAGTTGTGTAGACCTGGGCTAATTAAGATGATGAATTTTAACTCTTGAGAGTGTAAAAATGAAACCAAATGGACCCGCAAGGGTCCATTTGGTTTCATTTTTACGTTCTCAAGAGTTACATCTGGTTAACAAACTTAACTTGGGACCACCTGGAACCCTCTCAGGTACCACTGGTGGTCCCCGGACCACCTGTTGAAAACCCCTGGTTTAAAGCAAGTGACCATGACCTGAGAGCAAGTAGAACCTGACTTGCACTTGCCCGATGGGCAAGTGCCTCAGAGACCTTAGTGTCAACCCCTGTTATCCAACAGGCACGTTGGGGCCAGGCCCAGGGGCCCCTGAGCTAGAGGGGGCCCAGACCCAGGGGCCCCTGAGCTAGAGGGGGGCCCATGAGCTTCAGTGCCTGCGTGACTGCAAAGAGGCTCAAGCTCAGGGGACCCCCAACACAGGGGTAACAGTGCTGCATAGGTTGCAGTTGACACTGTTATTAACAATGGGCTTATGCATTTTCTGTGGTTTTCGCAGTGTTTTTTAACCTTTTTCATACCAGGGCCCACTATGTATTTCAGAATTTGAGCCACGGACCACCATTTGAGGACATTTTAGCCCCACAGACCCCAAAACTAAAGATTTATTTTGCTTTTGTCCACAATTCCAGGCTGGATTTGGGGAAACAAAACAGTCAAACATACAGATCAAAATGACCATTAATCTTCTACATTCTCTAGTTGTGTAGACTGGGCTAATTCACATGATGAATATTTTAACTCTTGAGAGTGTAAACATGAAACCAAATGGACCCGCAAGGGTCCATTTGGTTTCATGTTTACGCTCTTAAAGAGTTACATCTGGTTGACCCAACTTTCCATCATTTAGCCTGGGGACCACCTGGAACTCTCTCAAGGACCACTGGTGGTCCCCGAACCACTGGTTTGAAAACCACATTTTTGACGTCTAATATTTGGATATAATGGTCAGTGGCGTGCCGTTTGTTTCTCGAATCACAAGTGTTTAAACGTTCTTGCCGTTTCAGTTCGTCAGCTTCGAGCGTCTGACGGAGCTTGTCCACAAGGGGACGCCGTTCGACAGCCGGACGCCGGCGGCTCACTTCCTGTGTGGCGGTCTGGCGGCCTGCTCTGCCACGGTGGCCTGTCAGCCTCTGGACACGCTACGCACACGCCTGGCCGCACAGGGGGAACCCAAGGTACACACTAAGTACATGCTAACAACATGGTATGCACACGCCTGGCCGTAAGGGGAGGCCCAAGGTACCACGTTTATTTTAGTTATGGATTTTTCATATTGGTTTAGTTTTAGTTAGTTTTGACATTTTATTTTTAATTCAGTTAGTTTTACTTAGTTTTTAGAGTGGGTTTGCTAGTTTTAATTTAGTTTTTATTTTTGCTGAAAATTGTTAGTTTTTTTGGTTTTATTTTTCTCTGTGCTTTGGTTGTCAGGTAGAATTAAAAAATGTGTCAAAGTAGGAAACGGTTGGTATTCAACCCTTGCTTTGAGTTTCTTAGTAGATTGGATGATTGCACTCTCCCACAAGAACACAATTTTTACCCCCAGTGTTTATGGAACTCAGTAGTGGATAGAAGATCTAGAAGCACCTCCTCCTCATGCTGGAATTTAAAAGCTTTATAAAAACTAAAACCTAAGGGTATTTTGAGTATAATTTCAGTTAGCTTTAGTTAGTTTTCTGAACCCACATTGCAGTTTTAGTTTAGTTATCGTTTTTTGCATTCATTAGTTTCAGTTAACTCAAATGTTTTTTGGAATTATAGTTTTCGTTTTTTAGTTAGTTTTAGTTAACTATTCTAACCCTGCAAAGTACGTGCTACAACACGCTATGCACACACACACACACACACGTGGCCGTGCAGGGAGAACCCATGGTACACGCTAACAACATGCTACACGCTACGCACACACGTCTGGCCGTGCAGGGAGAACCCATGGAACACGTTGTGAGTTTAGAGTTAACGGTAAAACGGTCTTGTTCCTTTGGTGTGATATGCCAGGTGTGTCTATGTGTGGAAAAAATAAAAATATGAACTCACACAAAAAAGATAAATAAATATTTATAGAGATAAATATTTTATCCATCAATTATGACATTTGTAAATCGATTCATAGTCCTGCATGTCTGCAGCACGGTTAATCCATTCCTACCTATCCCTCGGTAGTAAAGGCACCTTGCATTAATCTTCAGTCTTAAAAGTAATAGAGGCAAAATCAAAATAGATGTATAGCAATATCGTTTGCCTTTTCCCCCTCTACGTTGCTTCTACTTTGGCGCTGCACAGCTGCAGCTGTTTCACTGCAGACAGACAATTGCTTCGTCCTGCAGACGGTCCAGAACTTTGTTGTTGTCAACAAATCATGAAAACAAAACATTTGTCAGGCTCAGGGAAGGCGGTGCTAATTTGTGAGGGGAAGGAGGGTTGTGTGGGGTGAGACAGCGTTTTATCCAATCACAGCACAGCAGTGTCCAGCAGATTCATAATGAGCCAATAGAGTGGAGGTGGGGCGGAGTTAGATTCTGTTTATAAACAAATCTGTGTACAAACACAGTGTTTTACACACTAAAGTTGCCTGTATTTCCTTTAATGCTGCAGGTGTACAGGAACCTGAGGCATGCAGTGTCCAGCATGTACCACAGGGGGGGAGCGTTGAGTTTCTACAGAGGTCTGGTCCCCACGCTGGTGGCAGTGTTTCCATACGCAGGCCTGCAGTTCTTCTTCTACAACGTCTTCAAGCAGCTCTTCTCCCCCCTGATGGGCTCTGGGAACGATAAAGGTTAGCACAGCACAGCAGGGTACACATGTTCACCCCCCCATGTAACATGTCCCATTTGGAGGGGCAAGAGAAAACGGTCATCGCGATGGACTTTTATTAGTCAGGACTTAGTCAGGACTTTTATTAGTCAAGTAAAGCATCAATAATAACATCAGTTGTTGTTGAAGTTGCAACAGACACGCAGCATGCATAAAGCTAAAGGTCTGACTCAGAGAGTTTTCTGTTTTCAATGATGAAATGCTGTTGGTTTAGTGGTGACACAGCTGTAGTTAGTTAGTAGCAGTAGTAGTGTTTCAAATCATTTTAAACATGAGCACTTTAATTTGAAATATCTTGGGTTGTTTTGCATGGCATCGTGTTTGGGGGGGCAGACTGGGTATTTAGGGGGGCATTGCCCCCCCCCATGCCCATGCCTAGATCCGCCTCTGCTGGACATCTGTTGTAATGTCCTGCTGAGGTGGACAGCTGGACAGTACATCCAGTCCTTCACCCTTTGTGTACTGAACGCGTTTTGGTGTTTTATCTGTTGAAAAACAGCAGATCTACAAGCTCCCAAAGCTTGTAGTTCTGCTATTTTTGAAAAAGAAAAAAAGTGAAAATGTGCTGCAAATCTATGAATACATTATTTTGGAAGCAAACATTTTTAACTCAATTTTTTGTTTCTGAGGATCGAAGCAAAGCGGAATCGAAGCGAAGCGGAATCAAGCGAAACGTAACTGTCGGGGATTCGGTGGACCGTTTGTACCAAATCCCCAACATTTACGTTTTGCTTGATTCCGCTTCGTACAGAAGACCTACCCACATATTCTAGCATCAGCAACAGCATCAGAGAGTGATGTTTGCTCGTCAAGCTGCATCTTGAAATGTAAAAAATGGTCCAGAAATGACCGAGTTATGGACGATCAAAAAGACGTCTGTTTTTGCGGAAAAATCCCAGCATTTTTGCAATTTACAGCACTGCGACCTGCATCCCAAGTTAATTAATGTATTTAATTATATTATATTCTGTACATTACCTAAATACAAGGAAGTGACCGACAGCAGGCAATCTACAGCTGTTTATAGGACAATCCATAAATAAGGAGATGAATTGAACTGGCACCTTTCCACGTGGACATCTCCAAGGTGCACAGACGCCCGCACCGTGCGCACCTGGCTCTCCCTTCTCATATCGGTTAGCGGGTGCTTTGAAATTGCGTTATCTAGTTCCCAAATCTATTTGGCGAAATTAGCAACTTAAGGGACTGCGCGACCAACACGCCTATGACCACACCTCCAGCCACAAATAACGGTGTCGGCATAAAGAATAGTGGCTAAGGGAAGAGGAAAGGTGACGAAAATACCAATAAGGGGATTCGCGAAAATGGAGCCATATGTGCTATCTGTGTGTTTGTCTGCTGTAGGGTCTCTGGTCAGTCTACTATGTGTTAGCTATGTGTTTGGTCTGTTGTAGGGTCCCTGGTCAGTCTACTATGTGTTTGGTCTGTTGTAGGGTCCCTGGTCAGTCTACTATGTGTTATCTATGTGTTTGGTCTGCTGTAGGGTCTCTGGTCAGTCTACTATGTGTTATCTATGTGTTTGGTCTGCTGTAGGGTCTCTGGTCAGTCTACTATGTGTTATCTATGTGTTTGGTCTGTTGTAGGGTCTCTGGTCAGTCTACTATGTGTTATCTATGTGTTTGGTCTGCTGTAGGGTCTCTGGTCAGTCTACTATGTGTTATCTATGTGTTTGGTCTGCTGTAGGGTCTCTGGTCAGTCTACTCTGTGGCAGCGGTGCTGGGGTCATCAGTAAGACGGTCACCTACCCCTTTGACCTCTTCAAGAAGAGACTGCAGGTGGGAGGCTTCGAGGAGGCCAGGGTTCACTTTGGACAGGTAGGCTCAAGGTTCAAGGTTCTTTATTTGTCACTCCAGTGTATGTCAGGACATATACAGGGATGAAATAACGTTTCCATTGTTCCAATAAGACAAAAGATACAAATTGTATTGTATTGTTTGTATTTGTATATTTTCCCCGATTTTCTTTTCCTAGATTCTCATGTTGTGTCCCATCCTCGAACTATTTCCGTGTCCCCTCCGTCGAGGACTGGTCAATGACTTGATATCCAGTCTCAGACAGAGGGGCGAGACATCCCATCTGTCGAGAGATATGCTGTTGCTTACAGATAGCATGAGAATCTAGGAAAAGAAAATCTGGGAAAATTATTAAAAATACTTCACAGCTCTTTGGGATTTTGTACACTTACGTGGAACTATCTCAATATCTTGTGGACGCCCGTGTTTGGATCAAAATGGTAAGTTTGTTGGCTTCAGCATTACGTGATGCGCCGATGCCGAGGGACCACGTACGACAGAAGACTTCGGGTCGTATTTACGACCCCTTCTCGTAAAAAAAAAAAAAAACGGTGGTCGACGAAAGGGGCTACACACACTGTGACTGACAGTGTCTGATCATTTTGTTTCTGTTGTGTGTTTTTTCTCCACCATGCAGGTGCGCAGCTACAGGAACTTCATAGACTGCGGCGTTCAGATCGCCAGGGACGAAGGTCTGCGAGGTTTCTTCAAAGGCCTGTCCCCCAGCCTGCTGAAAGCTGCCCTGTCCACCGGATTCACCTTCTGCTGCTACGAGATGTTCCTCAAAGCTCTGCAAGGGCTGAAGAGATAGACAGACCCAATGATGTACATAGACAGTTCATTTTATTTTGATCAAATATCTCACAACATACTCTAAGCCTGGCTAAAACCACACCAAATCAGCTGTTGGCAAAAAATGCCCTGTCAGCAGATTGGTCTGGAATAGCTCGATTGTACACCCAATTTCCTAATGGATTGCATTTTTATAGGGCTTTTCTATGCACTACAGGAAACAGTATTCAAATATTCTGTTAGGTCACCCTGCAGGTTACGCAACAGCGGGCGGATGGATGGACGGATGTGTAGACAGACAGATAGACAGGGGGTGAATTGTAGTCACCACCTTACGGTGGAGACAAATAAAAAAGTCAAAAGAGTTGCATTATTTGTCACTACGTTACCGCAGCGAAATTGGTTCTCTGCTTTTGACCCATCACTTGGAGCGGTGAGCTGCGGCTTGCCGTGCTCGGGAATCATTAGCTGATTTTGACCCCCAATCCATCCCTTTGATGCTGAGTGCCAAGCAGGGAGTCACTGGGTGCCATTTTTATAGTCTTTGGTATATGACCCGACCGGGAATCGAACCCCGGCCTCCCAGCTCCAGGGCGGACACTCTAACCACAAGGGCACTGTTCTGGTAAAAACATGTTTGCATACTGTGGGCTGATAGGGCACTCCTTTTTTCTGGAGTAAGAAATGAGCTATTGTACAATTAGCTCTTCGCTAAATCCCACCCCAGCCCGTTCTTGGCCAATACCATGTTAGCAACGGTTGCTAAGCAAGGACAACATGGACAAGCTTCACCGTTCACCAACTTCCAACTTCTGGAGTAGCCTAGTAGCAGTTCATCAATCTCAGAAAGAACACGACAAAAAGGTTTACAATATGGATTTGAAAAATATATCCACCAGATCGCATGTCGCCACAGCAAAGACAATGAAATCCAAATGGACGCTAATGCGAATGCAAAACACAGCCTCCTCACGTCTTGTCCATTCATGTGAATAAAGACAACCATATAACAGAACAACAATGTTCTTGCATTACAGGGTAAGTCAATATACTGCCCTTATCCTATTCTAAGGTATCGTTCATTCATGACATCCTCTATTTATCGCTATATAGTCCTAATGTGTTTATCCATAGATATGTGTTTAGTCCTTTGTTCCCACGTCGTGGGAACAGCGTTATGCAAACTCTGTTCACTTCATGGGGCCAGTCCAATGGAGGCTCTTCTACGTAGACTTCTACTGAGAATAGGGACAACAAATAGGGAAGTCTGGGAGTGGAAGAAGGCAGAAATGCTTTGGACTCAGGCAACAGCCAAGCTCTTAAATCCCTTTATTTTAGATCATTATTAGTAGTAAAACATAGTCATTAAGGATACAAATACAATACCTGAAAACAACAACGTTGTTGTTTTGTTTTGTTTCAAATGTTTTAACATTTGCAGTGTGTCCTTATTCAAGATGCACGAACGGCACTCGAGCGCCCATTTTCTGACCCCTCGATGTCGCAAATATGACACTAGATGGCACTAACGCTATGGAGTAGGCGAGCTGACATTCGGGTAGACATGGACAAGCTGCTGCTGCCCGGTGCGCTACAAATATAGGGAAACATGATGACTCAAGGGGCTAAACACATTATATAGCGATAAATAGAGGATGTCATGAATGAACGATACCTTAGAATAGGACAAGGGCAGTATATTGACTTACCCTGCAATGCAAGAACATTGTTGTTCTGTTATATGGTTGTCTTTATTCACATGAATGGACAAGACGTGAGGAGGCTGTGTTTTGCATTCGCATTAGCGTCCATTTGGATTTCATTGTCTTTGCTGTGGCGACATGCGATCTGGTGGATATATTTTTCAAATCCATATTGTAAACCTTTTTGTCGTGTTCTTTCTGAGATTGATGAACTGCTACTAGGCTACTCCAGAAGTTGGAAGTTGGTGAACGGTGAAGCTTGTCCATGTTGTCCTTGCTTAGCAACCGTTGCTAACATGGTATTGGCCAAGAACGGGTTGGGGTGGGATTTAGCGAAGAGCTAATTGAGCTATTCCAGACGAATCTGTTGACAGGCATGATTCGGTCTGGTTTTAGCCAGGCTAGACATACTCACCTTGGAGGTTTAGGTGTTGGCGTTCACAGAAGAGTTGAGCAGAAGAGCACCTGTAGAGAAATACCATTTAATTCAGGGGAGCTTTATTGGCCTGGGAAAGCGTTTACATTGCCAAATCAAGTGTCAAAATATAATAAATTACAGCAGAAAATAGGGATAGTATATACAGTAGTGTTCAAAATAATAGCAGTCTGTTCAAAAAACTGAATAAAGCCCAAAATCCTTATAGTGGTTTTATTTCCATGCATTGGGAACACTGCACATCATATTTTAAATCAAAACATGAAGAAAAAATCAGAAATTATTTAATTACTTTACAGAAAATGAAGAAAAATGAACTTTGGGCTTTTCAAAAAAATAGCAGTGTCTGCACTTTACTTTACAAACTCAAATATTTACTGTATTAACTGAAAAATATCCAGGATTCAGCATTCCTGTGAATCACTAAACTAATATTTAGTTGTATAGCCACTGTTTTTGAGAACCGCTTCACATCTGTGTTGCATGGAGTCGACCAACTTCTGGCATCTGTGAACAGGTATTCCAGATTTGACAACGTTCCATAATTCCTCTGCATTTCTTGCTTTTGCCTCAGAAACAGCATTTTTAATGTCACCCCACAAGTTTTCTATCAGATTAAGGTCCGGGGATTGGGCTGGCCACTCCATGACTTTAATTTTGTTGGTCTGGAACCAAGAAGCTGCTCGCTTACTGGTGTGTTTGGGGTCGTTGTCTTGCTGAAACACCCATTTCAAGGGCATTTCCTCTTCAGCATAAGGCAACATGACCTCTTCAAGTATTTTCATGTATCCAAACTGATCCATGATCCCTGGTATGCGATAAATAGGCCCGGCACCATAGTAAGCGAAACATCCCCATAGTAAAGCATTGTGGTGCAAGCATCCTGATACTCTTACTATGGTGCCGGGCCTATTTATCGCATACCAGGGATCATGGATCAGTTTGGATACATCAAAATACTTGAAGAGGTCATGTTGTCTTATGCTGAAGAGGAAATGCCCTTGAAATGGGTGTTTGAACAAGACAACGACCCCAAACACACCATGAAGCGAGCAGCTTCTTGGTTCCAGACCAACAAAATTAAAGTCATGGAGTGGCCAGCCCAATCCCCGGACCTTAATCTGATAGAAAACTTGTGGGGTGACATTAAAAATGCTGTTTCTGAGGCAAAACCAAGAAATGCAGAGGAATTATGGAACGTTGTCAAATCTGGAATACCTGTTCACAGATGCCAGAAGTTGGTCGACTCCATGCAACACAGATGTGAAGCGGTTCTCAAAAACAGTGGCTATACAACTAAATATTAGTTTAGTGATTCACAGGAATGCTGAATCCTGGATATTTTTCAGTTAATACAGTAAATATTTGAGTTTGTAAAGTAAAGTGCAGACACTGCTATTTTTTTTGAAAAGCCCAAAGTTCATTTTTCTTCATTTTCTGTAAAGTAATTAAATAATTTCTGCTTTTTTCTGCATGTTTTGATTTAAAATATGATGTGCAGTGTTCCCAATGCATGGGAATAAAATCACTATAAGGATTTTGGGCTTTATTCAGTTTTTTGAACAGACTGCTATTATTTTGAACACTACTGTACAGTTGAAGCGGGTACACCATTGTATAAAGAGAGCTTTGTCACATTGCATTGTTATATATACATGTCATACAGGGTAAAAATATTTTTTTAAACAAATAGCAGCGTTGTTTCCTCGGGACTATTTAATTGGTATTGAAAAATCACACCTGTGTGAAGTGAGGGGGCGCTCTTATCATCCAACATCGCCATGCATCGTCTCTCATTCCGGCCAATCACAATTTGCGTCCTCACCTTCGTCATCGGTGTTTGTGTAACTCAGTGTTCGTGTTCACACAGACACACCAAACTGTCCATGTAATGTTTGTGTTGGGGCAAAGATCGGGTTACACACTAAAACACACTAGGAGGGAAAAAGACTGAGATTTAAGATGTGTTTGAAGCTAAAACACATGTTTGAAGCAGCTCGGTCTAGCGGTATACTTGGTGCAGACAGTAGTAGTAGTTATATTCCATAACTAGGTAGTATTAACCTTCTTTTAGCACAGTTCAAAACATCCCGTAGATTATTATTTTTTTACTATAGAACTCGTACGTCCCAAGTGTAAATGTGTGCATACACATTTAGATTTCTGTGTTGTTTAATTTAAAACATTTTTATCCGAGTTGCTTTTGTCTTGCGTTTTGGCTTTCAATAACGTGTCCTTATCGGTCAGTAGGAGTGTGGCACTGGGTGTGGTTTATATAGGCACACTGCTAATACAAACTGCTGATACAACTGAGTGCACTTCCACTGTCACAGACCAAATCAGCTGTTCGTAAAAAAAAAAAAAAAAAAACCTGTCAACAGATTGGTGTACGCCAATTTCCTACTCCAGAAAATTCATGACAGGGTAGTTTGTGTTCAAGTTGTTTTCTGGATGAACCACCGTTGTTCACGTCATACACCACCTCTCAAAAACATCACGGATGTATTATATGACAGATAATAAGCCCACAGCAAACCCACAAGCTTGTTTTTGATGCTGTTTAGTTTTTTTTCCTTTGCTCGTTCTCGACGAGCAAATGAAAAATCCTTTCCTGAATGAATCCTTTCCCTTCCCATGATCCCTTGCTTCAGGCGTGTCCATGGAGGAAACACTTGCGGAAATAGGCGCACTTCCGGCGGTCTTCCAGGTGCTTCAAAACGCCACTGAACAACTTGTATTGAAATGAACTAATCACTATCGCTCCAGTTAACCCTCTATATTTTAACCCTAACTCTATGGCTGATGGGTAGTTTTTTTTTTTTTTTTTTTTTTTTGCCAACAGCTGATTCTGTCTGGTTTTAGCCAGGCTACTTTTCAGTGTGGTTTGAATAAAAATGTTTTTTATTAAACAACGCGGAACACTGTACCAACAGGTTCATAACGGTGGCAGAATTTGTGAGTACTTTATGAAATCAGAATATTTATGCACACATTTTGAATGTAAATGTAGAGACAGTGTAAAACTGGCTCCAGTTTGAGGGCAGTCATGTTTCCATAGAAATACCTGCCAGAAAGACTTTACCATAGAAATAACTGGTCAGAAAGTCTTTGGCAGCTCGTCAAGTACATACCTGTGGACACAGCTGTGCTCTGTCATGAGGTCGTCCTTTTGTTTTTCCTTTCTTTTATTCTGTTTGTTTACGTGGTGGTGGTGGTTAAAGTGGTCAAATGTATATTATTACTAACATGCATCATGTTAGCACGTGTGCCTCCAGTATATCTAAACACTCTTCTTTTATATTTGCAATTTTATTTTGGTAAATGGCTTTTCTCCAAAGCACGCGCACACACACAGATACACACACACACACACACACACACACACGCACACACAGATACGCACAACATGCCCAACACTCACCACGACACCACTCTCACACACGCACATTGAAGGGGAGACGTCAACTTGCAGCCGCAGCTGATGGTAAATGAGTCCTGAATAATAGTAATGGTCAACACCTTTTTCCACCTGCCCCTCCCCCCAACATTTTTCCATATATGCCGCGGCACATATCTTATCGGTCGCAGCAGGTATCCTATCAGACAGGGTTAAGGTTAGGGCCGATATCGGTCACGACCAATAGTAAAACCGGGGCTGCAAATTGATTTTGCTGTCTCTCCATATACACACACACACACACACACACACACACACACACACACACACACACACAGACACACACACACACACACAGGGGCAGCGCTGCATCCTGAGCTGCTTGTTATACATATAACTGTATCTACCACTGAGGTATTAGTTGGTATAACTATTCTAATACCTCAGTGGTAGATCCAGTATATTGTTCATATTGTCCATGCATGGCAGCATTGCCTTCATTGTTCTGTTATATTCATTTATATGAAGGTTGTCTAGTTCTCTTCCATAGTAACGTGTGTTTGTACCTCATTTTAATAACCTTAAACTGTGGCTGTTAAACGTTCATTCATCTTCCACGTACCCCGTCCTATTTAAACATATCGCCTGTCGTTTCTAAGTTATAGCGTTTGTTTGTGGTTAATACTTGAATCGTACTGAAATCATATTTTAAGGTGATGCATTGTTTGGTGTTTTGATGAAGTCAGAGGTTAAATATTGTTGCTGTCGGGTAAAAAAAAAATCATATCTCATAACATGTTTTTTTTATTATTATTTGTGTTTCAGTTTCTGACGCTAGATTCTAGTTTCCGATGCTAGATTCTAGTTTCCGATGCTAGATTCTAGTTTATGACACTAGATTCTAGTTTCTGATGCTAGATTCTAGTTTATGACACTAGATTCTATTTTTTTTATAAAATCTGTTCCTGTGTCAGTGATGCTCAACATATTTCATGCCATGGACAATCAGAATTATCTATATTTGGCTGCAGACCCCCATCTGAAAACATGTTGTTCTAGGGATCCGCCAGAAGCAAAGATTTGAGTTAAAATGTTTGCTTCTGAAGTAATGGTATATTCAAAGATTTGTGCCACTTTTTCACGATTTTTCAAAAATATCAGATCTACAAGCTCATAGCGCGCCACTCGGTGGCGCGCTATGAGCTTGTAGATCTGATATTTTTCAATTGCTAAAGTATATGCTTAGAACACCAAAACGAGTACAGAAAAGGCTGACAGACCTTGATCCATTTTTCTCCCCTCTTTTTCTTTTCCTTTTGCCGGCTTCAGTTTCCACCCTAAAGTGACAATATTATTGTGATATAGAATGTAAAAAATGCTCTTTAATTTATCTTGAATTTCTCTTTAATCTGTGGGGGTTGCTCTTTTCTTGACAGTTATTTTTTTATGCAGGGAAACATGCTGTATAGTAAACGCATTGGGAGTTATATTATTGTTTTTGGTGCAGAGAACATTATCTCTTATTGTCTGTTATTGCAGTTCTTGTTGTTTCCAGAGCAGATTTTACTGTATTCACAGTTGACCTGTCCCAAAGGTTCCCAAAGCTGCTAAGGTCCCCCCAAAATGACCCCTGCGATAATCCTATTTGAACCGAGGGACCCCCCACCAACCCTGACAATTGTAAGAGTTGAGGCATTACATAACATTACATAACGTTTGATTCAGTTCCACAGATAAATATTGTAGAAATAAACAAACTACAAGCTTGAGATAAATACGTTGCAAGATCTTGTAGATCAGTTAGTATCAGTCACAATGACACCCCAAAATAACGAATAAAACATTTCGGGAACCACTGACCTCATTGCACTGTGACTAAAAATTGAACAACGATGGTTTAGAACAGGGGTCAGCAACCTGCGGCTCAGGAGCCGCATGCGGCTCTAGAACACAGCCCTAGTGGCTCCCTGGCAGTAGCAGTACATACACATTGGGGTGATCTGCCAATATAAAATAAACATTTCAGTCACTGACAGCACCCAACACGCCATGCACTGTCTGGCAGTTAACATAGCGCTTGTTGACACATGACACAAAAGCCCAGCACATATCAGAGATCAAGCTTTAATCTGAACCACCCATTTTCAACAGTTTACTATATCATTAATATATCTTTGAGATGTTGTGTGGACATGATAAAAATTGATGTGTTTCCTAGAAAAGGAGGTCTGAAAAAAAAATCATTAACATGGCACAACACAGCTTGATGAAGTCATCAAGTTGTGTTTCACCATGTTTTCTTTTAGGACCTTTTTTCTGAGAGTGTACAAATGGAACCAAATGGACCCGCCAGGGTCCATTTGGTGCACATTTGTAGACTCTCAGAAAAAACATTTTTTTGCGGCTCCAGACAGATTTTAAATTTATTTTTTGGTCAAATTGCTCTTTCAACATCTTGGGTTGCTGACCTCATGGTTTAGAACTTAATTTGGTGTCACAAGTGACAGCCCTGATGAGTCCACTCTGTGGAAACATGATGTTCTCATGCTGTTAATATTTTTTTTAAATAAAGTTGTTTATGTAATTTATGACAGACTTGACTTTGGGGAAAAATACTTTTATTTATTTGGAGGGGACAGAGTATATATATATTTACGAACACTACATCATGTATTGTATATAGAGGCATGTAGGAGAGATGATAATTTCCATTCGTAGTCGAACACTAAACAAAAACAACATAATGAGAGAACAGAATACAAAAACATAATGCATCAAGAATTAATAGGCATGCAAAGTTACAGTGGGAATTGGATTTAAAAACAGATTCTGTATATTTGCAATTGTATAGAAGCCTCTTTATTGTATATAAAAAAAAAAAAAAAAAAAGAAAAAAAAAAGACATGACATACAAGTAATGACTAATCTGTTGTCTTTGCATAAATTATAGGGAGTCCAAACAACCTTTTCCACATTTATTAAACAGTAAATGTCTATGGGAATTGATTGATTGACAAAACTGATGCAAGGCTGAGGAAAACGAAACAGAAAAAAGGCACTTGCTTGCATAAAGGTTGTCCAGTTTCAACTCATACTACGTTATAGTAGTTAATACATTTAAAGACATACATTTTACACTAAAACAGTAATATTACTTTACTTAATAATCCCTGCCAAAAGTAACAAGTTACTGAAAAGTGTACTCTATAGTGTACACACCATGATCAGTCCATTTGGTTCCATTAACATTATAACTACCATGAAAATAATGAAAACAGCTTAAATATATTTTTCTCTCAGTAGGACTGCTGATTGATGACATACGCATGTGAGGTCTAACCCTATGGAATTATGGAATGCATATTCTAATTCTATTCTATTAGAGTAGTTGCATTTTTTATTTTATGAGCAGCAGTCCCTAATGAGTGAAATATTCTCTATTTATGAAAGAAATAAAATATTTACAGTGTTTTATTTACATTTTTTTAGTCATAGATTCTGTATTCTTCCATAGGTCTGGCTCAACCTGCGAATGAGTTAACGATTCTCTATTTATGAGAGAAATAACATAAGGTGTTTTTATTTACAATTTTTTAGTCAGAGGGCAAGTGTAATGTTTTAAGGCTTATTTGTGGTATTAGCCAGGCATCATTAAATGTCTACCACAGGGTTTCCCAATAGGTGACCCATGGATCTCCATCCTTCAGCAAACCAGGCATATTTAATGAACTGGTGCAGGAGTTCCCATGAAACTGACGTTTTAACAAATACTGTACCCTTTTTTTGAGAAAATTCTTTCTCTTCATACAACAATAATACCTGATGATCAAGTTTTAGGTTGGAAAAATATCATGGCACTCCATATTTAACTTAGGAACTTATATTCTAATTTGTGACACTAGATTCTAGTTTCCAATGCTAGATTCTAGTTTATGACACTAGATTCTAGTTTCTGATGCTAGACTCTAGTTTCAGACACTAAATCCTAGTTTCCGATGCTAGATTCTAGTTTCTGACACTAAATCCTAGTTTCCGATCCTGATTCTAGTTTCTGCCACTACATACTAGTTTCTGACGCTAGATTCTAGTTTCTGACGCTGGATTCTAGTTTCTGACGCTAGATTCTAGTTTCTGACGCTAGATTCTAGTTTCCGTGGGGGTGTTCACAAAAGCCTATAAGTAAATAAAACAAAACCCCAAATTTCCGCGCGCATGGACTCGGCCCCCTTGGCCGTTCTCGAGCTAAATTAATCGCGGGAACGCTCTGGTCTACCACGTCTTGCAGAGCTCGGCGGTGACTCCGTTCCTCACCAGTTTCAGCCCTATCCCCGGGTAGAGGGGCTGTGTGAAGGTGGTCCGCACCGTGTGGAGGAGGCTCAGGGTGTCAGAGACGCTGTAGAAGGACAGGGTCCCTGCTGGGGGGTCCAGGAAGACCCCCACCCTGGAGGAGACGGGTCCAGGGACCTTGGTGCTGACGTTGTTGTGTCTGAAAACCACGTCGTCCTTCCCACTGTACAGCAGAACCCAGGACCTGTCGTCATACCCAAACCAGCTGTGTTTGTTGGTGTCCTGGGTGTAGTAGTATTATGGGTGTGGGCAAAAGAAACAAAAGATTAGAGCTGTGATTTTGGTTTTTGATACCAGGGCCCACTGTTTATTCAGCATTTGAGCCACAGAGGACCAACATTTGAGGATATTTTAGCCCCACAGACCCCAAAGTCTGATTTTGTCCGCAATACAAGACTGGATTAGCCAAGTGGATCCATTTGGTTCAATTTCACTAAATGCAGGGGAATAATTGTTCATTTTAATTGAACTTAAGTTAATTTTAAATAAATCTACAGAATTACAGAATATAGAAAACATACACAATGTGCATGTTCACTCCTAAAGCTAATAATAATCCTCCTAATGGTAATAATAATAGAATTAAAAAAAGAGATAAAAAGTATGTGATTAAATCAAAGATTAACTATGGGCAATCGTGCGATTAAATATTTTAATCGGCTGCCGGCTCTAATCGCATGGTGAGGTAAATGAGTGGTCCAAACCCTACCTTGTAGCAGACCGCCACACCGATCCCTGTCCCTCCGATCTCCACCTCCCAGTAGCGGCGTTCAGACAGACCCTCGGTGCAGCGGACCTGGGTGGCTGTGAACCTGTCTGCGTGGGACGGGTACGGCTGCACCTGTCCTGTCAGCGTCACCCTCCTCTGGTCCTCAGACAGGAAGAGACGCTTGTGGGACGTGTTGACGTCCAGAGACAGAGGAGAGGAGACTGGAGAGAGGACACAACACAGAAAGAATTCACAGATCTCATGAATGTGCTTAGAGTTCGTCTCTCAGATTAAACTTTGACTTAAACCAGGGGTGGGCAATTATTTTCCCCAAGGGGCCAAGTGGGATAGACGAAATATTGTGAAGGGCCAAGACTAAAGGCCAGATAAAAGTAAGAGTAAGACCAACCATTTTGACAACAGGGCCCACTATTTATTCAGTAGGACCACCATTTGAGGACATTTTAGCCCCACAGACCCCAAAACTAAAGATTTCTTTTGCTTTTGTCCACAATACCAGGCTGGATTTTACAACCAAAACAGGATCACATAGATCAAAAATGATCATTATTTTACATTCTCTGATTGTGTAGACTTTAGGCTAATTCAGATGATGAATATTTTAACTCTTGAGAGTGTAAAAATGAAACCAAATGGACCCGCAAGGGTCCATTTGGTTTCATTTTTACGCTCTCAAAGAGTTACATCTGGTTAACCAACTTTCCATATTGAACTGGAACTCTCTCAAGGACCACTGGTGGTCCCTGGGCCGGTCAGAGTCAGGCAAAGCGCCGCATTTGGCCCCCGGGCCGCATAATGCCCAGGTATGACTTAAAGTCTTGAACCTGGAGTCTTGAAGCTGTTTGGCTACTCAAACAGCCAAACAGCTTTGCCACAGCTCCAAGTATTGACTTAAGACCTGATATTTAAGACAATCAAAAATGGGGCCTTAATGCCCTATCTTCACCAAAGCGCCAACGTGCGACTTCTTGCATCATGCGTCAGGATGCGTCGGCTTGCATCCGAATGGTGCTTAAGTGCACATATCACACCAAAGGGTCAACATGCGCCGAGCTGCGACGCGACTGTCAATCATACAGTGCTGCCAACAGCAGCACTGTATGACTCTCTTAGCCTGACCTCAGTCTGAATTGTCATTTCGTTTCACTTCATTATTCAGACTGAAGTCCCTCTCTACCACAGCAGTTTCTGGGATGGGCGTTATCAAAGCAGCAGTCTTAACGGTGATTGGTTCATATGAACCCCTAAGGATATTGGGAAAGCAGACAACGTTGTGAACGAAGTGAGTGACAGGGCTGTTGGCCAATCAGGTGCTGGGATTGGATTTCCAACCGGCACAAACGGCCCCAAAGGCAGGGAAGCCAGTCCTTGAATCACAGGGAAAAAATAAGCTAGTATTTTTAAGGTGCTGATTCAGGGCTGAGCCAGGCTATGACTCTCTCTTTTGCGCTCCCATAACCGCTTTGTGCTGGACACAAACCATTCTAGCGCTGGCCCTGTGCTGCTATTTGAAGAGAGGCAGACGTCTCTAAAGATCTCAACGGGCCTGGAAAAGGTGGAAAAGCAGGTAAATAGGTGACTCACAATGTAAGAAGTCCTTCCTGGTCCGAGGCTCTGCTGGATGGGAAACATCAACAGTACACACTGTGGAGACACAAGGAAACACCAAACGTCATCACAGTGGCGTCGATAGGTGGGGAAGAGTTAGACAATTTTAGGGGGGCCCAAAGCCAGGGGGGGGCACTAAAAGCTTGCATTAATAAGGTTGTATTTTTATTGATTATTATAAAAAATATATATTTGATCGCAAAGTGCACCAGATTGAAGCATTTTAAAGGGGAATTCCACCCATTTTCAACATTCTAATATGTCATTTGTATACCTTAGAGGTGCTGGGTGGACATGATAAAAACGTTTCCCCCCATTCTGTGTTTCCTAGAAATGGAGGTCTGAAGAAAACCACTAACATGGTGAAACATCTTGATGACATCATCAAGATGTATTTTCACCATGTTGATTGATTTCTTTAGACGCTTCTTTTTTCTGAGAGCGTACACACTCAGAAAAATGTTGAAAATGGGTGAAATTCCCCTTTAACACCGCTGGGAAAGGGGGGCCCATGTGGAAAAGCTTTGCAGGGGGCCCAGAATTGCTAGCTACGCCCCTGCGTCACCATGACCATCATCACACTGAAGAATGGATTCAACTGAAAATAGAAGTGTATTAGTCAAACCGTTGAAGCTGTTACAGCTCAATACTAGTGTGATCACCTCTGTCTGCGATCTGAGGCCAGGTGGTCTCCAGGAGATGGTCCACATGGTACCTCAGAGCAGACACCACATCAGTCACATCTGTGAAGGTCCTCAGAGGACGGACGTTCCCACTGGGGCAGTCTGGAGACAGACCGGTGGACAGAGACTGGAAGCTCTGGACACAGGACAGCACAGAGACTAGTAAAGGACTTTAGACAGGGACTGGAAGCTCTGGAGAGAGACCAGCACAGGGACAGACCGGTGGACAGAGACTGGAAGCTCTGGACACAGAGACCAGCACAGAGACTAGTAAAGCACTTTAGACATAGACGTTCCCACTGGGGCAGTCTGGAGACAGACCGGTGGACAGAGACTGGAAGCTCTGGACACAGAGAACAACACAGAGACAGACTGGTGGACAGGGACTGGAAGCTCTGGACACAGGACAGCACAGAGACTAGTAAAGGACTTTAGACAGGGACTGGAAGCTCTGGAGAGAGACCAGCACAGGGACTAGTAAAGGACTTTAGACAGAGACTGGAAGCTCTGGACACAGAGAACAGCGCAGAGACTAGTAAAGGACTTTAGACAGAGACTGGAAGCTCTGGACACAGAGAACAGCGCAGAGACTAGTAAAGACTTTAGACCAGGGGCGGATCTAGGCATGGGCATGGGGGGGCAATGCCCCCCTAAATACCCAGTCTGCCCCCCCAAACACGATGCCATGTAAAACAACCCAAGATATTTCAAATTAAAGTGCTCATATTTAAAATGATGTGAAACACTACTACTACTGCTACTAACTAACTACAGCTGTGTCACCACTAAACCAACAGCATTTCATCATTGAAAACAGAAAACTCTCTGAGTCAGACCTTTAGCTTTATGCATGCTGCGTGTCTGTTGCAACTTCAACAACAACTGATGTTATTATTGATGCTTTACTTGACTAATAAAAGTCCTGTAACTGAAAATGGTACGGGTGCGACTTCATCGCCCGTGGCGCGAACCGACACGGGCGATGAAGCCGCCCCCATACCATTTTCTCTTGCCCCTCCAACATGTTCTCTTGCCCCCTAAATGGGACAAACACCCCTGCTTTAGTTTGTTGTTTTATTAGATGTTTATTAGATGTAATTTATGTAGAAGACATGGCAAAAAGGCTTAGTCGGCTTAATCTAAATTTACAAAAAATACATTTATGTTCTAGTCTACAAACAACAATTGCAACTATTTTTTCATAATTATACACTGCTAAAATATTAATAAAAAATAACAGGAATAAGCTCACATGCTGATCATTTAGGAAATGTTTTCAGATTTTTCACCTGGAAATGCTTATGCAACGTTATTTTGATCAAAGATTATTACTACAACTATATTATTAATATTATATTATTGTTATTAACTACCAGCATGAATAATGTCATGAAATATACTATAATGTAATACCGTAATTTTCGGATTATAAGCCACGCCTGAATATAAGCCACACCAGCTAAATTTGGGGCAAAATACTGATTTTTCCTTGTATAAGCCGCACCTGACTATAAGCCGCACCAGGTTTATAGTCAGGTGCTCCATGTTAGAGCAGTGGTTTTCAACTTTTTCCACAATTTAACAATGTCTTCACCCCACAGACCCCAAAACTAAAGATTTCTTTTGGTTTTGTTCACAATTCCAGGATGGATTTGTGGACCCGCTAAGGTCCATTTGGTTTCATGTTTACACTCTCAAAGAGTTATATCTGGTTAACCAACTTTCTATCATTTAGTCTGCGGAGCCCACCTGGAACCTGGAAAATCCATAGATTGGCCGCACCGTTGTATAAGCCGCAGGGTCAAGCATGTGAAAAAGTAGCGGCTTATAGTCCGGAAATTACGGTAATAAATGAACTTACAGCTGCCAGCAGGCGGTCCTGGTCGTTAGACAGCTCCTCCAGCTCAGCCTGTCTCCTCTCCAGCTGCCACAGACTCTGTTCCAGATGTGTCATCAGAGCCTCAGTCTGAGACACTGCGTCTTTCTGCTGCTCTCTGATCAGCTGGGTGAGCTCAGTGCGTCTCCTCTCTATGGAGGCCAGCATGGCACTGAAGATACTGTCACTGCTCTGGACCGCTGCTTCTGCTGAGCTCTGCTGCACACACACACGCACACACACACAGCATGTCACTGAAGATACTGTCACTGGCCTCTACCGCAGATTCTGCTGAGCGCTGCTTAGTGCACGCACACACACGCGCGCACACACAAACACACACACACACACACACACACACACACACACACACACACACACACACACACACACACACACACACACACACACAGTGTGTTGTTAACTCTATGAGTGCCATTTTTCAGCCTGTAGCGCCCCCTGTGCCAGTTATATGCATGCAAGTAATTGATTGATTATCTCAAAAACAAAAAATCACAAACAGCAGTTGTATACATTTTTTCACACATATCTCAGAGATGTGTAACTAAAGGGTTAACCCCCCCCCCCCCCCCCCCCCCCCCCCCCCCCCACACACACACACACACACACACCCACTTCCTGGACCAGGAAAAAAAAATAAAACTTTTCCACCATTACACACCCACAGGAGAGATGCTAGGATGTTATTATGACAACATTAATCATATTGAAGTGAAAGTGAAAGTTAAGTTGCCATTGATTGCCACAATAGGCTCAGATATGGATCTAAATACACCCCCTGTCACACGCACGCGCGCGCACGCACACGCACGCACACACACACATTGTTAAGATGTTCTGGGTACTTAAGTGCAATGGGTGCAATGGGTGAATGATTTTAAATTTGGGAAAGCATCTGTGCCATTTTAGATTTGCATTATAATCATTCTGACCCAGTAGGTTTCAACCTTTTTAATATCAGGGCCCATTTGAGGACATTTTAGCCACACAGACCCCAAAACTAAAGATTTATTTTGGCTTTTGTCCACAATACCAGGCTGGATTTGGGAATCAAAATGACCATTAACCTTCTACATTCTCTAGTTGTGAAACTAGAGAAATAAAACCAAATGGACCCTTGCGGGTCCATTTGGTTTTATGTTTATGCCTGGTTAACCAACTTTCCATCATTTAGCTGGGGACCACCTGGAACTCTCTCTCAAGGACCACTGGTGGTCCCTATCCGGACCACTGTAAAGCAAACATTTTGAACTCACATCTATGCTTTTGGTTCATTCTTTTTAAATCATTTTGGGGGGTCCTTGATAGAAGCTTTTGGGATGGACTCACGTTCAGCTCATCCAGGACCTGTCTCAGGTGGACCAGCTCCTTCTTCTTCTCCAGGATGTTCTGCTGGACTTCCTCCTGACTCCTCTGGAGCTGTGTCTGCAAAGAACAGTGGCCTTGTGGTTAGAGTGTCTGCCCTGGAACTGGGAGGCCGGGGTTCGATTCCCGGTCGGGTCATACCAAAGACTCTAAAAAAATGGGACCCAATGCCTCCCTGCTTGGAACTCAGCATCAAATGGATGGATTGGGGGTCAAAATCAGCTGATGATTCCTGACCGCGGCAAGCCGCAGCTCACCGCTACTTGGAGCTCACCGCTCCAAGTGATGGGTCAAAAGCTGAGAACCAATTTCACTGCGGTAACGTAGTGACAAATCATGCGACTTTGAGGAGAGAATCAATCGGGTAAAGAGTCACTAGAACACAGCTCCGGCCCTCGACTTGTACAATAGTTATATTCTGGCCCGCCGTGTATTTGAATTTGACCACCCCCGGTTTAAACCATGCTTTCACATCTTGTGACTCGTGTCCCACACATTCACACTCACTCGGCTGTGTCCTCAGAGCTTGCTGGGCTCAAGGAATTTTAAACTCTTTTTAAGTGGTGTGTGTGTGTGTCCGTCCATCCATCCATTCATTCGTCCCTGGCTGGGCCTGAGCATGAGCATATTTTACATTTTACATTATTTTCTTTGACTCCTTGGGATCTCTGGGTCCCCATGTAGAAGGGTCCGTGCTGATGGGGTCAAATTTGGGGTCATGTCTTGGGGGACTTGGTGGGATCTCCCTTGCCATGCAGGCCAAACAGTTTCTGCATCTTCCTGGCCGCTCTGTTCAGCTTCTCGTAGTAGGTCTCTTGAGGCTCTGGCACCCCATAGTATTCTCTGATCATTTGGACGTACAGGCGTTTAATTGGGTCCTCTATGTCCCTCAAGGGAATACGCTTGCGCGGTTCCTTGACAGCGCTGACAGCAGAGGTGCCGAGGTTGGCCTTCTTGTCTACGGTTGAGTTATGGGACCCGCGGACATCAATACTTTTCCTGCGCAGGGTCACCCCCATGGCACGACAGAGAGGCGGCAGCTGGGATAATTTCTGGAGAGACATTGTAGTTGATGTGCTGTGATTTGTGAAAGCTAGAGTGAGTGTAAAAAAGTCTCGAAAAGACACGATCCAGTAGTGGCAATTCCACAGAATTTGCTCTGAAAGAGGCTACAGTTGTCTTGACTCGAGGATCCGAGGTCGCTAGAGAAGCTGTGTGAGTGTTGGCTTGTCTTACGGGGTTTAAAAGCCAATTATGTCTTCTTGTGCTGTGATTGGCTGAGCATCACATGTATGACATCATGCTTGTTTACTGTAATTTCTGGATTATACAAGGCTTGAATATAAGCCGCGCCAGCTAAAATTGGGGCAAAATACAGATTTTTCCTTGTATAAGCCGCACCTGACTATAAGCCGCAACAGACAACAAGCTTCATGTTAGAGCAGTGGTTTTCAACCTTTTTGATACCAAGTCCCAACTATTTATTCAGCATTTGACAACATTTTCACCCCACAGAACCCAAAACTAAAGATTTCTTCTTGTTGTGTCCACAAATCCAGGATGGATTTCCGCAAACACAACAGGCAAAACATAGATATCATAATGACCATGACTTATGAATTATTAAGTGGTGCTGATTTAGATGGTGAATATCATAACTCTTGAGAGTGTAAAGATGAAACCAAATGGACCCGCAAGGGTCCATTTTCAACAGCTAAAACAGCTAAAACACCAAAACGTGTTCATCACAGAAAGGGTTAAGCGTGAACAATGCACAGCCCACCTGCAGGGCTTGACACTAACACTTGCCCGCTTGCCCGGGGCAAGTAAAAAAAAATGGTGGGGCAAGTGAAGACTGCTACCTGGTTGCCCGATCGGGCAAGTGTGCAACTTGAAAAACTGTATTTGGGAAACAAAACAGTCAAATTATCATACACAACAAAATGACCTAATATTCTACATTCTCTAGTTGTGTAGACTTGGGCTAATTAAGATGATGAATTTTAACTCTTGAGAGTGTAAAAATGAAACCAAATGGACCCGCAAGGGTCCATTTGGTTTCATTTTTACGTTCTCAAGAGTTACACCTGGTTAACAAACTTAACTGGGGACCACCTGGAACCCTCTCAGGGACCACTGTTGGTCCCTGGACCAACAGTGGTCCAGGGGTTGAAAAACAGGGGTTGAAAACCCCTGGTTTAAAGCACCCAAGTAGGAAGTAAACTTAAATGCAAAATTTACAATATATTTTTGGGGGGCAAGTGACCATGGCCTGAGGGCAAGTAGAACCTGACTTACACTTGCCCGATGGGCAAGTGCCTCAGAGACCTTAGTGTCAACCCCTGACTAGCCTGGCCTAACCCGCAATGATTTTGGCCTTGGGGGGGGGGCAGGGTGCCGTGGGATCCACATGGCAGATCGAGCTGATCTGATTTGATCTCACCAACGTGTCGTCATCCCTGGCCCCTCCCCCTCCCGCGCCCGTCCACTGCTGTTCTACGTCACATCATTTAGAGCGATGCCCACTCCGGAAGGTTGACTCCCCCCTCAAGGCCACTTCGTGTAACAGGTTAGTCCAGGCTTTCCGTTTTCGCGCAAGGCGAACGAAAATGAAAGCCTGGGTGTCGAGGCTAACCCCTGACCTGTTTCTGTGCTCTCTCTGTAGCTGCTGCTCTCTCTGTAGCTGCTGCCCTCTCTGTAGCAGCAGACCCTGTGTCATCATGTCCTCTGTGGTCAGCAGACTGCTGAGCCTCTGTAGCTCTGAGCTTCATCACCACCTGGGGGTACAGAGAAGAGCAGGGGAACTCACTCAGCGGTTAAAGGGGAATAACACCCATTTTCAACATTGTATGTCATTGATGTACCTGGTGTTGGCTGGATATGATAGTAAGATATGAAAGTTCCCCCATTCTGTGTTTCCTAGAAATGCAGGTCTGAAGAAAACCACTAACATGGTGAAACATCTTGATGACATCAATCCAGATGTATTTTCACTATGTTAATGGGTTTCTTTAGACGCTTCTTTTTTTCTGAGAGCGTACAAATGCGTACAAATGAACCCTTAACGGGTTCATTTGGTTGCATTTGTACGCTCTCAGAAAAAAAAAAAAAAAACGTCGAAAATGGGTGGAATTCTCCTTTAACACATCTTGAATGAATGCTCCAATCAGAAGCCAGCGTTCTGGTCACATATGTCACTATAACGGACCGCTCCACTCTATAACGGACCTCTGCAAGGTCCCCAAAGTGCAAA